>MJUT01029485.1:671100-689236 GCA_002080005.1 Gigantidas platifrons | reverse complement strand
TTGTTGATGACCAGAATGAAACCGCTGAATTATTCATGTCTCCCTCCCCCTTTTCCCAATTTGTACTTCCTTATCTCAATCACTATTTTGTTTAGATATTTCCCCCCTTATTTGCTTATTGTCTCTTCTTCCTATATTGCTCCAAAATTTCCTTTATTCAATTATAAATATATATACTGAAAAAGAGTTAATTCATATTGATATGGTGGACTTCACTTAATTAGTGATTTTTATTTCATAATTTCAGTTTACATGTTCAATGTTGTATATATTGTGTGTTAAATGTAAGTTCAGTCTATCCATCATGCTATGCCAATTCATCATTATTAATATTATAAATGATAACAGCTTAAATATAAAGCCATTTGGCTATTCCAAATTATATCATACCTATTAACAAGGTAAGAAAAAAGAAAAAAAAGATTTTTTTTTGGGGTTATGATTCTGCCATTACTATACATGTGTTTATGCTTGGTAATTAAGATGAATTACATGTATACATGATGGGTAGATTGCTCTATGTCTTATGTAAATTGTTTTCTAATTGTTCCATCTTGTTGGAGAGGATTTGTATAGGCATAGCCTGTTGTCCAATCCTATTGATTTATCAATAAAATATTTGAAATGAAATGAAAAGTCACTGCCAAACTTTATCACATAATGTTGTACATCTCACCCTGATTGAGATTCGAACTCACAACATCAGTGGTGATGGGAATTGATTGCATATGTAGCTGTAAATCCAACTACCATGCGATCACGGCCACGACAACCCTATATTTGGCTTGGTAATGTCAGGAGTAGCTAAAAACTGTTGAAGTGACATTTTGTTTTTGTTTGAATAAAAGAAATATCCGGAACTGTTATGTAATGATTATCCAAATGCTGTTTTGTTATTTTACAAGGAACATTGTAAAGCTTTATACGGGTCTTGGACAAATTCCCCCAGACAAAATCCCCCTAACGAAAAGCCCCCCAATAATAAGTTAATGTTTTTTGTGCCATATATTTTTTTTTGTGTCTTTGTTTAACTGTTCAGATATGTAAAAATTTCTTTGTATTTTCTAACATGATTAGACTTTTTTTCCCTCTGTATTTTAATTCCTTGTACCTCTGTTTTTTGTTTTTTTTTTAAACTTGAACCATATTTATATATTTGTATCTTTGCACATATTTTGGACTTGTTGTACAGCTATTTATGGGTTAGCATTATTTTTAATAATAAGTTATTTTTGAAGATATCATAAACAGTTGAAGCTTGTGTTTAGGAATTTTAATAGCTCTTGTCAAAAAAGGTAAAAACAAAATAAATCATTGTAATTTATCAAACATGATGAGAAAATAACTCACTCACTACTTTTAATAACTGTAAATGTTATAAAGGTAATTATCAAGAGATTATCATTACAAACAATTCCTGATTAACTTTACTTGATTAATTTCAATTTAAACATTAAAAAAACAGTATTTTTTTATATTTACATTTTATAAATGAACATAACAATGAACAACATGTGGAAAAATATGTTTTTAAAGTATTTTATATTTGGTACTTTTCCCCCATCCCTCCTTTTTTAATAGGGGTGGGTTTTATCATGAAGATGTCTTTAAAATCACCATCAATATAAAAAATGTAATATGATTGTATGATTATTTCAATATGGGGTTGTTTTTTTTGTGTTGTTTTGTAATTATAATGCACTTTTTACAGTAACTGTACAAATCAAAGACAATTAAATTTGCATTTCTTGCATCTCTGGTAAGCATGTGGCTTTATGGAAAAAGAGCAAAGACCGGTTGGCTCAGAATCAGGATAATGTGTCAGAGTGTCTATCCACGGACTGTTGTTTCAGTGAGCTATCACTATAAAAATCTTACTAAGCCTGTTGGTCTAGTACAAAGTGGATCTCGTCATCATCACATTGAAAATTAACCCATTCTCGTCATGATATTGCTGAAAAATTGTTCAGATGACGTTAAACAACAATCATTCAATCACTTAATTACAACATGTGATGTCATGTTTGGAAAAAGAATACATTGTATATACTACAGTACCATATTTATATATAGAATAAACTACATAATTGTTTTAAGTCAGACTTGTCATTTTATATTCATTGCCCAACATTTATGTATTACCTTTATAGATTCAGTAATCAAGAGGGGAGGGTTAGGATCACATTAACTGGTTTCACCCTGCCACATTTTGTGCCTGTCCTAAACCAGGACCTGGATTTCTATTGTCACATGTCATGGTCTTTTTTATTTGCTTGATGAGTTCAGTTGAGATGATGAGGTGTACTCGATACATCATTATGTGATAAAATTCGTAAGTGACTTGCGGCAGATCAGTGGTTTTCTTTGAGTACTCTCTTATTTCCTCCACCAATAAAACTGACAACCACGATATAACTGAAATATTGTTGAAAGTGGCGTTAAACACGATAACCCTAATTTCTCTACCTTATACTAGTATACTACCAAACCACATGCACAAATAAAATCTAGACATAGCTTTTTTACTTAAGAACTGAGAACAAAGGTATCAGTATGCTGTTATTGATAAGTCTTATATTTGCTAATGGCAATTATTGCACGCATAATTTTAACTTGGAGCCGTCTTGGTCGTATGGTAGTTGGTACATCTACCTGTGCAATCAGCGGGTATCACTACTAAAGTTGTAAATTAGAACCCCGTTCATGGTGAGGTGTACTTGATGCAACATTATGAGATAAAGTTTGTCAGTGACTTGCGACAGGTCGGTGGATTTCTCTGGTTTCTTCCACCAATAAAACTGACCGCCATGATACAACTAAAAAAATGTTGCAAGTGGCATTTAACACCATAAGTCTAATAATAACATATTTTTGTTCTTATTAAGTCATTAACAAGTACACTTGCTTTTTTTTATGTCAACTTGAAGAGGTCATGTGAGCTTAAATTGTTATCTCTTCAAGTCTGTCCATAAACTTGACACATTTATTTTGTATGGGTTAATTAGCAGTAACACGGGTTCCACAAGAGGAGCAGGAACTCTTTACCCTTCTGGAACCACACATATCAACAATCACCTCTCGGCTAAAGAAAAGTTGACACAATGATGGTTAACAATTTAGTCCAGTCAATTTATGATAAAAATAGCCGAACCAGGAACAAATTACAAAAGAATTTATACATGGTGTTTTAGCAACTTTACTGTATCCCCTTTAACAGACAAAAAATCACCATGGATATATTGAGGATTAAGTATATTTTTTAAGCTTTATAATTTGGTACATTTTTACCCTTGAAAGGGAGATCATTTCTTCGGTTTTGTAGTACAAATTTGCATATTAAATTATTGACGCCTATTTTTAAGTATATCTTCAGAAACAAATGTGGTTTTGTTTTAAATATCATACTTAAAATTACAATATGATGATACACATGGCAACATGTAATTACCATGGTAACAAGAACCAGTTGCCCAATATCACCGGTTCTCTTTAGGAACTCCAACTTCCTCCATCAATAAAACTGGTTGCCATGATATAACTGCAATACTGTTAAGTTGAAAGTGGCATTAAACAACAAACAAAAAACATACAAACAATCTTACACTGGTGTACCACCTGATTTTGTGGGGAAGTTTTTTTTTTTTGCAATGTGTTCTCTTTTATTTAATCTTCTCTTATTATGCTATAGTAAGCCCCCAGATCCCTGCGAGCCAGGATTTCATGGTTAACCAGGTAAATTGTAAAAGATAGCTTTGGAACACAACCAAAAACACGCTTGGAATATCCCATCTCAATGCAGGGGAGGTAACTCTTACAACAAGGGGAGGCAACCACAAACACGTTGGAATATCCCTACCCAATATTGTATTAGAGCAGTGTACTTAAGAAACAAAACAATGCTACTGTACACTGGTTACAACATTTACTCCACTTTAATTAGGGCCCGGGTGGCTCAATGAGTTAGGTAGTTGGATTACCTAACAACTCATACTAGTCCTATAACATATGACTTCACATTCCATCTTCATATGTTACGTTTTCATTGGGATTTTTTCATTTTTTATTTTATGCGGTGGCAGCAAATAAAAAACAAATAGAAAATATCGCCACCTGAGGTACTATGTGACAAGACTAAACTCATACAAACCTATCACCAATACGGCATGGGTTCACGGCCGGCTTTGTAAATTACAAAATAGGGTGCACTCGACTGACAGCCGCAAGTGATAAAGTTAACCATTGCTTGTTCATGGTCAGTGGTTCTCTCCGGGTACTTCGGCTTCTTCCACCACTAAAACTGGTAGCCATGATATAGCTTAAATATTGCTGAAAGTGGTGTTAAAACACCAAAAATCAAATCAAATCAATCCACTTTAATTAAAATATAATTTTGTCAAATTACAAGTATTCAGAGCTTTGAAATTCCAAGGTACATAGAAATCAAATGTAAGTACTTTCTGACCTCTTCCCTTATTTTTTGGAAGGGCTCTGATGAAATATTTAATTTTATCAAATGCTTCTTTTATAAATATTTATTTGTTCATAAAAGTACTGGTTTGTAAAAGGTGGAATAAACTTTGCACCATAGTAAAAGCACATGCAAACAACATACAATGTATACTGTTAATTTATTAAGTCAACCAAATTTGGTATCTTGTCACAGATTTTTTTTTTCAATCAATCTTAAATTTTATCAGTAGACAAGTTCTTGGTAAGGAATTTTAATTCACTGGGGGGAAAATGTATGCAAAAGCTTCATTATTGCATCCCTTTTTTGAGGTTCTTGTCACAGTTGTCTCAAACAAATTCTGAGCTTTGAGAAGTTGCCATCCCATTGGTATTCTCTCAGGCATGTATAAATGAATTTCACAATTTTTTTTACAATAAAAAAAATATGTGGCAAATGATATTTACATTTTCGACTAATCCCGAAATGTGATACAACCAGGTGAGTGATACAAGTTCTCATGCATTTCAGTACTCATTGCAGAAGATTATTGTGTAAATAAGACACAATTCTCAAAATTCTTGTTTTTTCATAAAAAAAAATAGAATTTCTCCCAAAAATGCTGTTCATATCTCTTAAGTTTTCAAAATAAATTAATATCATAAGTATCATACCAAAAAAAAATTATTGGTTCTTTTCCTCAACTTATTGCATCAGTAAGACTCAATTCTCAAAATCCCTGTTATTTTACCAAAAAACTAAGATTTTCCCAAAAAATAATTTACAAGATTTCTTTCATCTGAATCCTCATTTAAGACCTTTTTATTTGAAAGTTCTATTCCAAATAGTCTTTAAAACAAATAATTTATATTCTAGTTATTGTTAAAACAAGTGCATTCTCAAAATCCCTCTTTTTTTCAACTAAAAGATTTGATTTATATTTAACCAAAAATTTAACTGAAATATTGTTGAAAGTGGCATTAAACACCATAACCCTAACACTATATTTAATAATGATGGTTTTTTTAGAACAAAAGATATATTATTAGCAGTCATACACACATGTAATCAGTTTAATTAGAGTTACCTGTATGTTTATATTCCTTATATGTTAATTAAAGTCGTGACATTTAAACCTGTCAACTTTCATTTTGCATTCTGATTGGTCACTTTGGGTGATATTTACCTTTTGGAGGGAACTCTTTATTCTTCACCAGGCACTTGTAAATCTACCTGATAGATGTGATCATCCATTTTGTTCACATATTTGGGATATTTTCCTTGATTCTTCTAAATATATACTTAAGGTCAGTTTATTATATATTTCTATACTATTTTAATAGTCTAAATCATATAATTTGAGTAAGAAAATGAGTTTCTGTATCAAAGTTTATAAAAATGGATTAAAAAGTTATAAAACAAGAATAAAAGTTATATTTTCATGATATAAATACTATTTAGTTTAAATAGTTTAAATGATAATCTTATGTAATAAACAGTAAAATATATGATCATAAGAGTGAAGGACTTTCTAGTTTTTTAGTCAAACTGCAACTTTTATATTTTTGTGCAAATATATATACATGTATATAAAATATATTTGCAGATAATATTATTACTTAATTTAAGAGTAAGTGAGTGATTGTTGTTTAACGCCAAATCAGCAATTTTTCAGCTATATCATGGCGAGAACAAGTTAATTTTCAATGAGATGATGATGAGGTCCACTTTGTACTAGACCAACATGCTTAGTTGGATTTTTATAGTGCTAGTTCACTGAACAGCAGTCCACAGGTAGACATGTCGCTCCACTCAGACACTTTATTCTGATTCCGAGCCAACCAGTCTTTGTTTTTACTCCTTAATGCTGTGTGCTTATCGGAGAAGCAACAAATACCAATTTCCTAGTCCTTGGTTTGATCCGAGCAGAGCTCAAATAGACGATCTGCCACACTCGAGGCGAGCACGCCTACCATTACGCCACCGATGCAGTTAGTTAATATAAGACATATAGTTATGAGTTCTAAAAATTTTTTTATTCAGGTTGTGTCCAGAATTAGTATTGGCAATAATGTACAACACATAGATCTAATCATAAGATCAAGGAGGATCGTTGCACCTTGTGTGAGGTAAGCATTGTTCTTTTTATGTTTTTTATTATTTGCTTAAATTAATGGGGTCAAATCAAAGACTATAAAATTGGTATTTGATGCTTCTCCGCTAAGCACGCAGCATTAAGGAAAAAGAGCAAAGACTGGTTGGCTCGGAATCAGAATAATGTGTCCGAATGGAGCGACAGGTTAACCGCGGACTGTCCAACTCAGCATGTTGGTCTAGAACAAAGTGGACCTCGATCATCATCATCTCATTGAAAATTAACTTGTTCTCGCCATAATATATAACTGAAAAATTGCTGATTTGATGTTAAACAACAATTACTCACTCACTTATATTAATGTTTATTTGCATACTGATGCTTATTTATAACCTGCTTTCATATAGCTTCTGTCATTATTGTTTACTGTTTTGATCTTGTAACTGTTTATGAAATTTATACAATATACATACATGTACAAACAAACAAAACAACTCTGTTTATATATTTTTTACACTCTCAGTGCAACAGTACTTATTAAATAAATAAGAATTATTACTTTTTATTTTCTTTATTTTATCATGGAATACTAAAACATTCATTTAATAAAAATGCATTTATCATGTTGCGCAAATTGTTTTTTTTTCATATTTCTTTATTGTTAATACATTTTTGTTGAGTATCTCCCCTCATTGGTCATACTTTTTTGCTGATTATCTCCCCTCATTGATCATACATTTTTGCTGATTATCTCCCCTCATTGATCATACATTTCCCATTGTTCTTGCATCATTTTTCTTTACATACTGAGCACAACAGGATATCAATAAATGGAGACAATATTTATGAGGTGAAAGTTTACAGAGCCAAATTAATATATTTTATTTCTTTACAGTTGTATCAAGTTCTAATGTGATAACAGACATATACTGCCTCCAACATCAAGCTGTTTACAGAAACTTTGACAGGTAGATAATTTGATTACTTTGTTGTGCATTATATAGCAACAACCAGGCTTTTAAAAATGTTTATAATATAATGAAATAAACCATACAAAGGCACAGACATTATTTCCAGAAGCACACAACACTTTTCCTTTTCAAGATATCTTTAAAAATAAAAAAGTTATGCTCCTTTGAAAAATCTTTTTTTTTACACATTAAAAGACTTCATTTTCACAAATGTTTGAAAAACATGTTCCTACTCTCCCACATAGACAGTTGTACTGAATTGGGTAAAATATGCATATCAATATTCACTATTAGTCCTCAGCTTTTAACTTTAATCATTTGAAATCTGAAAAATAAGATTAAAACCTTTTTTTTTTGCAGTTCCCATTAAATCAAAAATTGAAAACTGAATTATCTCCCTTTACGAAAATGTAATTCTAGTAAAATTAGACAAATTGCTTGCTGCATTAACATACTTTTTTTTATTTTTTAACTTTATTTCCTAAAATAACAAATTTAGGGATAATTATTATGCTTCAAGTTAATTATTTTTTAAATCTTTGCAAATAATTGTGAAAATATTTAACCTGTCAAAATCAGGACATAATTTTTCTTAGTCATCAGCTTTAACAATTATTGTAACGTATATTTTAGGGAAGAAATGCTTCGTTCTACTTAAATTGTAGGCAAACAGTGCTCAATACACAAAAATCCAGCTCAAGGTACTAAAAAAAAATACCTCAAAAACTACACTAGACTATAGCAAAATTGTAAACCGGAAGATGAAAATTATCTCCCTTTGATTACCATATTCCTTGCAACCATGTAATTGGTAAGACGATACTCGTCATTTATCAACCAAGAACGGAACTAAAATCATGTTTTGATATAATGAATAATTGACAGACTTTAAAATCTATCTAAAAATTACAAATATTAGGATGTTACTGTCAAAAATAGTCAATGACATGTTTTTTTGTACTTCCATAAAGGCTTTTGTCCATTACCTTTGACTCATGATTGTAGAAAAGGGGTCGTTAATTGCCTCAACATGTGTTTTTCCTAAAAAGGATCACTTAAACGTTTTCACAAAAGCAGAACACTGTCTAATAAGCCGTACTTTCAAGCACCTTTTGAAGAACGTGTTGGGAATATGGTAAGAAATACAAAATCGAATTATCTCCCCTACACTGGTCGTTGCTACATTATATATTAATGAATATAATTTTTAGCTCACCTGACCCGGTCATGTGAGGTATTGCTATCACTTAATAGCATCTGTCATCTGTCAAGTTTTACATTTTTAATCTTCTCTGCAACCAGTGGGTAAATTGAAACCAAACTTGGTAGAAATTTTCATTGGATGGTCTCCTTCCAAGTTTATGGGGTTTTTTTTTGTAAATGTTCGTAAGTTCACTTTGTGAATTTCCAGAAAAATTGTTTTTACAAACATGAAACATGCTTAAACTGTTTTATTGAATATTTGTAGAGGAAATTATTAACTGTTTTTTTTCTCTCTTATGATATTGAAAGTGCTAACAAAAACTTCATTTATTGGATTTGCATATTAAAACAATAAATTTCTTGTTCTATAACTATGTATTTAATTCTAGTAAAAAATGACTAAACATTTTGGTACAAATCAGTTATTTCCTCTGTTGAAGTATATGATGAACAGATCACAACATGTTCTTTTTCGTATCATACCTTTTATCAGCCCTCGTTCATATATCATCCCTTGAGCCTACCGGCTCTCAGGGTGATGTTATGACCTAGGGCTGATAAAGGGTATGAGAAATATAGATTATTACATTGCATTTTTCATACAATGTATCATACCCTTTATCATCCAGAGGTCATGATATATGAACGAGGGAATTTTAAAAAATTGAACTTTTCAAATTTTCATTCAATTTTAATGTAGTTTTTAGCAAAGTGTTCATCTTTAAATACTTTTTTGCTATTTCATTGGAAAAAGGGGTCCAAATTCTGAAATTTTGCATATTTGAAATGTGTATAAATTTTATATTTGTTTATCCAATTTTGATGGGTTTTTTTTTGTTGCTGAATGGATTGTGTTGAGAGCTTTCAGTAGTATGTCTATGGATTTTCTAGAGATACCTTTAATGGTTTTTAGATAATTTGATCATCGAAAGAGGTCAAATAAATGATAGAGAATACTGAAGGACCAATCAAAAACAGACAATTCAGAGAAACTGGCAACACAGGGCACACAAGACAAAGAAATGTGCTAATTTCTAAAAGTTTTTCTTTTTCATCCAATTTTAATGCAATTTTTGTGAAGTTTTTATATTAATGGGCTCTTGCTGGGCCATAAAAAAAATTCATTTCATTTCGGAAAGTGGTCTAATAAGAGCCCAAATTCCGAATGGATTGTGTAGAGTGCTTTCGGTAGTATGTCAATAGATTCCTCTATCAACACTCATTTTTTAATTTGAAGTCCTATTTTAATTTGGGGTGGTCATGGTTGTGTTGATATGGTAGTTGGATTTTCAACTACCTGTGCTATCAGTGCCTATAACCACTGAAGTTGTGAGTTTGAATCTTGAGGTGCACTCAATACAACTTTTTGTGATAAAGTTTGACAGTGACTTGCGATAGGTCGGTGGTTTTATCTTGGTACTCATGTTTCCTAACCATTATATAACTGAAATACATGTATTGTTGAAAGTGGCATTTACCACCATAACCCCAAACCCTACATTAATGGGTTACAACTGAAATCTATGTAAAACTGAATGTAATAAATTTTTTTAGTCTAGACTTTGACCTCATGTTCATTGGTCTACTTACTTTATTAAATTTGTGCCAAGTTTTTGTGATTACATTGTAGGTCAGTTTCTCCATTACCATACAACTCTAGGATCACCAGGCATGTGCCACCTGACCTTAACCTCACTTTCACGGTCTAATAGCTTTTGTTAAATTTGCATCAAGTTTTCATGATTGGGTCACTTTCTCCACTACCATACAACCTAGGTTCACCATGCTTGGTTCACACATCATAGTGCGTACATGTCAGCCAGGCATGTGTCACCTGACCTTGACCTCATTTTCATGGTCTGTTGACTATTACATTTGCATCAAGTTTTCATGATTAGGCTTTTTTCCTCACTACTATAAAAGCTAGGCTCACAATCATTGATCCACCCATTTATCATGGTGTGTGCATGTCAGCCAGGCATATGTCACCTGACCTTGACCTCATTTTCATGGTGTACTGACTTTGTTACATTTGTGTCAAGTTTCCATGATTAGGTCAGTTTCTCCATTATCATACAATTTAGGTTCACAATACTTGGTCCACACATTTATCATGGAGGCTGCATGTCAGCAAGGTATGTGTCACCTGTTTCATCATACATTAACTTATTTTCTGAGAAATATTTCACACAAATAATTTGCAGGGGGCAAGTGAGACATACATGTAGATCTGTCTATGTAACATAAAATAGTATCCTCCCTGAAATAATGTCCTCCAGACAAAATATCATATGAAATATTGTCCATGGACATTATTTCATAATGAAATTGTGTCCTCCATCATGAGATATTGTCCATTCTTACTGGACATTATTTAACTGTGAAATAATGTCCGACATCAACTTGATATATGATATTTTTATGCTTCACATATTTATACTATACTTTATTTCAAAATATAAGAGATTTCTTTGTCATAGAAATTATATTTATTACACTATATTTGATTCAATTTGAAATATATTAACAACCAATGTCCAAGTTTTGAATTAGAATTAGAATTATCTCCCTTTGTTAGGACACAGTTTCACTGTGATATATTGTCTATAAGATGATATCATACTGTCCAGATAAAGGACAAAATATCATAGATAAGACAAAATTCCATGGCAATATAATCATGCAATATTGTCCTGGAGGATATAATTTCACAGTACATAATTTTGCTTTACATATACACTTGTTTCATGTTTTAACACAAATCTACTGTTTCCAGTTTAAAATTTAATGTACCTAAAATGAATTTATGATGTTATTTTGACAACCATAAATATATTATTGTTTTGTTTTGTAGAGAAAACTGATATCCTGGAAGATTGCCAATATCATTTGTTTCCTAAATTATGGAAGATAACCTTTCGTTGCTTGGAAGAATACAAAGTATAATAGAAGAAATCCCTGTATTCTGAAGGAATTTGAAAGCAACAAAATCTAAGCAGTTTATTTGATGTAAAACTTGGATGATATTTGTGTTTTGACTTATGAATTATTGATTGAATGTTGTTTATAGATGTAGATAATGTATTGAATAATGTGTAGATTAATAAAAATAAAATACATTAGTTGAAGATGTCTTTTTGTTGCTTTTTATTTTAATTTCATGATATATTGAAAATAAAGTGGAAGTTGTTGACCATATTAGTAACTTTGACAACATAAAACCACATCAAACACTAATGGTTGTTTATAAATAACCATAACATACAAATCTAAAACTACAAAGTGCAAAAAAAAACATGGGCGGCTGAAGGAAATTATATCTCCTGGTTTGTGATGGGTACAATAAGGAAGAATTGGCATTCAATGACCATTGCCTATTGGTAACTAGATAACCAGTAGATAAACCAATAATAAACTATAAGAAATTGTACAGATTCACATGTACTGAAAAAGCAGAAACTTTCAACAACATTAAAATATTCCTGCAAGTATCTATACTGAAAGGTCATAGCAGATCTGACAATTGCCCGACTTGCTCTGATGCAACCACCTATTTTCATCAAAGGATATGTTCCGAGGATAACTTCTTCCTGTAGCCAAGGAGAGTTGTAACCTGTTTTGATGCAACCACCTCTATTCAGAGGACAACCTGAGGTAGGTGGAACTATTGGGACTTGGACAAACTTAAGCATAGAAAGTTAAGCCTGGTGTGTTTGGGGTTCACATCTATGAACGTCCCCCCTATGCCTAAATGTCCAGGTCCGAGTGCATTTAGGCAATATCCAAATGACAGGAGTTCATTTGGGGGCCACGTCCCTTAAGTACTATCTATGCTCTGTGTACTAGGGGGCGGTGGGGAGGAACAAATGTCTGCAGCTACATTTGGGTCCTATATTCGGGGTGTCGTGATCCCCTGAGTTGAACTACCATGCTGGCCTAGTTCGACGAGGGGGATAAAAGACCTAAGTGTCAGGAGCTACATTTGGGTCACTGGGGGGTGGGGGGAGAGGGGAAGATGTCTGTGGTAAAGAAGAAGAACATGGTAAGTGAATTTTTTCTATATATTTTTATGTAAACTGCAAATAGTTCAAAATAATTTTTTAGTTGAGACAAATAATGTATGTGAGGTCCTCTATATAAATTCCTCATTTTGTAAATTCATTTTATGTTATCTGATGGGGGTTTTCCTGAAAACATATTTAACAAAGTAAGAGAACACATTTTTCTAAGGAGTATTTGAACAATAAAAGAAAACTCTTGTTAGAAAGGATATGGATGTAAATAATCAAATGTTACCCTTAGACACAAATTAAAGCAAGATTGGTTTTTTTGCTGTTCTACATTTCTCAGTCACAGGGGAGGTCTTCTAGGTTATATCTAAATATCAGTGAAAAATATCAATGTTACTGGGCATGTCTTGCTCCAAAAAGTACATAGAACATCTAAGATGAGTAATATATGCAATGTTTTTCAATAAAAACTCAAAAATCTGTAAATTATTTGTTCGAATCTTATATTGCAGCTGCGAATGCATGCATTATTAATATTGGATATCATAAAATCATAAATTGCTTATTTTGAAAAAAATATCTGTTACTGGGTATTTCTTGTTCTAAAAATCACATAAAAATCAGATTTCCAATGTTTTTCTACAAAAACTTACAATCTGTGGGTTCAATTTTTTAAAACTTAATATACTGCAGCTGTGAGTAACATACATTATAAATATTGGATATCATACAAACATAAATTGATTATTTTGGGGAAAAAGTATCAGTTTTACTGGGCATTTCTTGCTCCAAAAATTACATAAAATAAATATCTAAGATGAGTAAAATTCCAATGTTTTTCTATTAAAGTTTCAACAATCTGTGAATTAAGTTTTCTAAACTTTTTTTCAAAGTCTTTTTCTCACAAGTATAAGAGCATTTATATAGGCTAGTTGGCTCAGAATTGGGATAATGTGTCTTGAGTGTAGTGACATGTCTACCTGCAGACTGTTGTTTCAGTGAGCTAGCACTAAGATCCAATTAAACGTGTACAATGTAGGTCTAGTACAAAGCAGACATGACCATCATTATTTCATTCAATGTAACTTGTTCTCACCATTTTATAGCTGAAAAATTATTCATATAGTGATAACAACAATCTCTTACCTAATTATAAATTTTACTCAATCAACAAATGTAAATATTGGAAAATAATTTGGATTATATAGACAAACAAGTATGAATATCCTAAAGATTCATAATGTTTTGCAAATTATGAATTTATTTGAGAACTATTTCGTTTAAATTTTAATTTGACCATTGTGATTTATACCAGTAACTAATTATAATTGTAAATTCAGAAAGACTAGACTCAATTTATATTCATTAACAATACTATCTTGGAATTTCAGTAAGATAAATGTTTTAAAAAGTCAACATTTTAACTGACAATTAATTGTCAGAATCAAATAACAAAATGCACAAAAAGTTATCTTGATAATTTGTATGTTTTTTTATGAAAATTATGTTAAAATGTTAAACTGTTTTATAATTTGCTGTGTTTCTTGTTAAAATGTTTAAATAAACGAATCCGCCATATGTAGCACATCATTAATGAACTGATCTACTGACTGACCGTTATCGAGGTAATGACAAATAGTATTCGTCAATGACACATGCAATCAGTCAAATAAGTTGCCATTAGTCAATCAGTCAAACAGTTTCAGCTACTGTTGTTAGCACTCTAACACACATATGCTTGATCACTCACTCTCCTGGATTAGTTCAATAAACAGTGACGGATCTAAGCTAGTTTTATGGGTCCCAGCTTCCACTCAAGAAGGGAGATAACTCACTCATAATGCTCATGCAACAAAAAACTATCGTTCAAATTAAAAAGCAATGAGATCCATCTACAATGATGTAATCCTAGTTAGTTTGTTATTTTCATTTTTCATCTGTGCTATGAAATTGACAGATTTTTGCAGGCAGTTGTACTTATTTCTTTAGAGCACACATTCATGATGTAAACAGGGAAATTGTTATTTTTACACTTTTCATTGTAGTCAGCACCGAAGCAGACCTATCTACTAGCACCACAGATACCATGGTGGAGACCATTGAGCCACATCAACAGTAAGGGAGACCTATCTACTAGCACCGCAGATACCATGGAGGAGTCCACTGAGCCACATCAACTGTAAGGAAGACCTATCTACTAGCACTGCAGATACCATGGAGGAGACCATTGAGCCACATCAACTGTAAGGAAGACCTATCTACTAGCACTGCAGATACCATGGAGGAGACCAGTGAGCCACATCAACTGTAAGGAAGACCTATCTACTAGCACTGTAGATACCATGGAGGAGACCAGTGAGCCACATCAACTGTAAGGAAGACCTATCTACTAGCACAGCAGATACCATGGAGGAGACCATTGAGCCACAACAACTGTAAGGAAGACCTATCTACTAGCACTGTAGATACCATGGAGGAGACCAGTGAGCCACATCAACTGTAAGGAAGACCTATCTACTAGCACTGTAGATACCATGGAGGAGACCATTGAGCCACATCACTGTAGGGAAGACCTATCTACTAGCACTGTAGATACCATGGAGGAGACCAGTGAGCCACATCAACTATAAGGAAGACATATCAACTAGCACTGTAGATACCATGGGGGAGACCATTGAGCCACATCACTGTAGGGAAGACCTATCTACTAGCACTGTAGATACCATGGAGGAGACCAGTGAGCCACATCAACTTTAAGGAAGACCTATCTACTAGCACTGTAGATACCATGGAGGAGACCAGTGAGCCACATCAACTGTAAGGAAGACCTATCTACTAGCACTGCAGATACCATGGAGGAGACCATTGAGCCATATCAACAGTAAGGAAGACCTATATACTAGCACTGTAGATACCAGTGAGCCACATCAACTGTAAGGAAGACCTATCTACTAGCACTGTAGATACCATGGAGGAGACCATTGAGCCACATCACTGTAGGGAAGACCTATCTACTAGCACTGTAGATACAATGGAGGAGACCAGTGAGCCACATCGACTGTAAGGAAGATCAATCTACTAGCACAGCAGAGATCATGGAGGAGACCAATGAGCCACTGCAACTGTAAGGGAGACCAATCTATTAGCACAGTAGGTATCATGGAGGAGACCAGTGAACCACATCAACTGTAAGGGAGACCAATCTACTAGCACAGCAGATATCATGGAGGAGACCAGTGAGCCACATCAACTGTAAGGGAGACCAATCTACTAGCACCGCAGATATCATGGAGGAGACCAATGGAGCCACTTCAACTGTAAGGTAGACATATCTACTAGCACTGTAAATACCATGGAGGAGACAAGTGAGCCACATCAACTGTAAGGGAGACCAATCTACTAGCACTGCAGATATCATGGAGGAGACGAATGAGCCACATCGACTGTAAGGGAGACCTGACTACTAGCACTGTAGATACCATGGAGGAGACCAGTGTCGTGAGCCACATCAACTGTAAAGGAGACCAATCTACTAGCACCATAGAGACCATGGAGGAGACCAGTGAGCCACATCAACTGTAAGGGAGACCAATCTACTAGCACCGCAGATACCATGGAGGAGACCAGTGAGCCACATCAGCAGCATGGAGACCAATCTACTAGCACTGCAGATACCATGAAGGAGACCAGTGAGCCACATCAACTGTAAGGGAGACCAATCTACTAGCACTGCAAATATCATGGAGGAGACCTATGAGCCACATCAACTGTAAGGGAGACCTGACTACTAGCACTGTAGATACCATGGAGGAAACCAGTGTCGTGAGCCACATCAACTGTAAAGGAGACCAATCTACTAGCACCATAGATACCATGGAGGAGACCAGTGAGCCACATCAACTGTAAAGGAGACCAATCTACTAGCACCATAGATACCATGTAGGAGACAAGTGAGCGACATCACCAGCAAGGGAGTCCTGTCTACTAGCACTGTGGATACCATGGAGACCAGTGAGCCACATTAATTCACCAAGGCCAAAATCAATACTATCAAATGAACATGACCACCTGCATATTCATGAAGGTAACATTCGATGGTATTTACAAACAACCTAATCTGTTAAATCCTTCTACAAAGTTTGTATTCATGTTCATTCTTGTTCGTTTATGTGTCTTCAGATCATAACATTTACTGATTAATTTCCTCCACACATTTTGTAAATTCTCATTTGTATTTGTAATTTTTTTTAAATGCTTCAATGACAATGGTTGATTGTTTAATCACAAATGCTTTGAACACATACACACAAAAGAATGTTTATTACACAAAATGTAGTTTTGTATGCAACAACCTGTTATGGTAACTTCAGTGTATGATATTTTGTTTCTGAATTTCTGGTCAGAAATTGGAAAAAAAAAAAAAGAAAGGAAAATGGAAATTAGAGTTACCTCCCATTAACTAGTAATCATTTTTAAATTACACTTTAAATAGCAATTTATTTAACCAAATAAAATTGAAATCAAAATTAGAGTTACCTCTAGTAAAGAATTTTTACATATGAACATGGAGTCTAATAAAGATACACTTTTATATGTTTCTACTATACGTCAGTATTTTAAAATATTGAGCATGTAATTAATTTAACTTTTTATATCCACTTTAAACTCCAAATATTGGAGGAGCTGTCGTGATCATAGAGTAATTGGATTTACAACTACCTGTAAGTGCAATCAGTGCTTATCACCACTAACATAATGAGTTTGAATCCCACTCAAGCAGGTTGTACTTGATACAACATTATGTGATAAAGTTTGTGAGTGACTTGCGACGGGTCATTGGTTTTCTTCTGGTGCAAGTAACTAACATTATGAGTTTGAATCCCTCTCAGGCAGGGTGTACTTTACACAACATCATGTGATAATAATATAATTTAATTTGAATATTTCAGTCTGATTGACTAATCCACCTGAAGAAAATTTTGGTTATACTTGATAACCTGGTTTGGTAATATGTCACTAACGTGTTCATCCGCCAACTACAAATTCAAAGTCACATGAAATAATCGCAATTAAAATCGAGGAATCTAAATTTTGTTGTAAAAATTAAATTATAAGGAATATTTGCTTTGCGGTTTATTAAGAGTAAACTGACCCAAACCAGGTTATATCATATAACCTGTTCAACAATTTCGAATATTCCTTAAATGTTTGTCAGTGACTTGCGACAGTTCAGCAGTTTTCTCCGGGTACTACGGTTTCCTCTACCAATAAAACTGACCGCCACGATATAACTGAAATATTAATGAAAGTGGTGTTAAACACCACACCCCCATAAATGTTGGATATAAAAAATGGAATTTTACTCAAGAAATCACTTTATTTTTATTTTTATTTGTGTGGAAAAAAAAAC
>MJUT01029485.1:589212-600607 GCA_002080005.1 Gigantidas platifrons | reverse complement strand
TTTTTTTAATATTTTAGATTCGAATAACGTTGATCTGTAAAATATTTTTGAAGCCTCGATAATCTCTTAAAGCTAGGCAGACCGTACGCGTACGGTCCGACCGTATAGGTATTTTGAAAATATACGCATACGGTCCGGACCATATGCGTACGATCCAAATACGCGTATGGTCTGGAACATATACATAGCAGTATCCCTCAACAAAAGTTTATTCATTTCATATGTGTGTACGTGTGTTTATTTGTATTGAATCATTCCAAATAAGTGTGATTGTTGTATGATTTCATTATATTTATAAATGTGAGTAAATCGTATTAGTCTAATATTATTGTATGCCCAATATTGGGCCATCTGATTAAGTACTTTTAATATTTTTCTTCTAGAATGTCTCCTGGATGTCATATCAATCAAGCAGTTCTAAGTTGAGTAATCCGAGATGCATTGTATATCTGGAAAACGGGACAAAAAAAACCAAAACAGACGTAGTGCTGGGATGGAGTTACTACAAAATACAAACTGTGGCATGTTTTCTCATCTGTTATTGAAAGAAGAAAAGTTTATAGATACCAAAGGGGTAATCAGAATCCGTAAATCGAAGGACAGACAACACAATGGCCAAAAGAAAAAGGACAGAACAGAAGGACAAACAACGATCTACAAAACACTGAACTAATGTTCCTACCCCCGATTTTCATGATCGCACAGGTAATAGAATAGACACTCTACATATAACTTCAGATGAAGTTAAGGACATACTTGAATGTCTACAGCTCGGGAAAGCAGTAGGTAGCGATCTGATAAGTCACTGTATGTTAAACAATACGGCTTCTACAATTTGTAAACCCCTCCAGTTAATATTTAATTATTCCCTACAAACTAGAAAATTTCCAAAAATTTGGAAGTCGGCTATAGTTATTGCACTCTTTAAGAAAGGTATAAAATCTGACCCATCAAATTATCGACCTATTAGTCTACTTAGTTGTGTTGGGAAAGTTTTTGAACGTGTTGTTTTCAAATATATTTTTAATTTCCTACTGGACAACTCTCTTATTTATAAATATCAGCCCGGATTTATGCGCGGACACTCTACCGTGCACCAACTTATTGAAATTTACCACAATATTTGTTTATCATTAGAAAATCGTGAAGTTATTTGTACTGTATTTTGTGATATATCAAAAGCCTTTGATAAAGTTTGGCACCGTGGCCTACTAAAAAAATTAAAAGCTTATGGAATTTCCGGGAATTTGTTGCGTTGGTTTGAAAATTACTTAAGTGACAGAAATCACAAAGTTATTCTACAGAATTGTCTTTCAGGAGTAGGGAACGTTAAAGGTGGGGTACCACAAGGATCAGTGTTAGGCCCTTTACTATTCATATTATATATCAATGATATCACTGAAGATATTCAAAGTCTTTCACGATTGTTTGCTGATGATACATCACTATCGTATTCATCTTCTAATATAAATGAAATTGAACAAAGATTAAATTCAGATNTGCTATTCTCAACAAATCAGGGAAATATTAAACCTCAAATACTTTTCAATAATGAGGATGTTGAATTTGTAGAAAATCATAAACATTTGGGTGTTACGTTTTCATCGAATTGTAAATGGCATTGTCACATTCAAAATATATTAAAAAGCACATCTGGTCAACTGTCTATGCTACGTAAATTCAAAATTAAACTTAACAGGGAAAATCTCGAAAAAATATATTTTACTTATATAAGGCCATTATTAGAGTATGCGTGTGAACTGTGGGATGGTTGTACTATTTTGGATTTAAATAAAATTGAATAAATACAACACGAAGCTGCTAGAATTGTTACTGGGTTGCCAAAATTTGCAAGCATAGAATCCCTATATTTTGAAACTGGGTGGGAACCCCTCCATTCTCGTAGACATAGTAGAAAATTAAACTTGTTTTACAAAATAC
The DNA here is from genome assembly GCA_002080005.1 of Gigantidas platifrons. NCBI lineage: Eukaryota > Metazoa > Mollusca > Bivalvia > Mytilida > Modiolidae > Gigantidas > Gigantidas platifrons. The sequence continues at coordinate 598,666 of MJUT01029485.1, read as the reverse complement.
GTAATAATGATAGTCCATTATATTTACATGACTGTTTACTGCCTTTTATACGAGAGGAAAATGAATTAAATTTGCGCAACCAAACCGAATTTAGAAATCCCTTCACTAGATTACAATTATTCGCAAACTCCTTTTTCCCTTCTACTATTAAATCATGGAATAAATTAAGTCCACAATTAAGAAATGCCCCTACTCTAAATAGATTCAAACAAGCAACTAAAAATCAAACAATAAAATCCCCCAAATTTTACAATACTGGATGTAGAATATTAAATATAATTCACACTAGACCGAGACATATATCCAGTAGCTTGAATGCTGATCTGTTTCGTGTGCATTTGGCTAATGATCCAGGCTGTATATGTGGTAGTGCATTTGAAGATGCAATTCATTTTATATTAGAATGCTGTCTTTACAACGAAGCAAGAGAAGAATTGAAATTAAGACTAGTTTTTCTTCATGAACTAAAAATTGAAGTCCTACTTTTTGGCGATGACACCTTAAATGATATGCAAAATCTACAAATTTTCAAATCTGTACAACTTTACATCAAACAAACAAAACGTTTTACCCATTTATGATCACAACCCCCTCCCCCTCCAATATGTATTTTTTTGAATCAATCTATCAATTCCATCTCAGATACAAGTAAGGTAAAACATGCTTATATTATATAATTTCATGCTTTTTGTTTTGTATTTTTTGTTGTTGTATCTCCATTTTCTTCATTTTTCAAAGAATTTATTTATAATGTTGTATATGTATATTGTAATTTACTATTGCTGACGCATGTACTATTGTAATTATTTATTATGTGGAGAGGACCCTTGTAAATTGGTATAATTTGTGTCCAATCCAATTGTTAAAATATTTAGCAATAAAATATGTTTAATCTAATCTACAAAACACTACACAGAAAGACAAAGATCGAATAACACGAACCACACTAAAAGATAAATTACCATGATTGAAAATTACCCGACAACAAATTACCAGACAGGTGGTTGTACTTAATTTGTGCAGCGTTATATATAATACAGTCATTTATCAGTTACCAACGACCAACGACCAATGCTGGATTTAGGTAAAGAGAGGCCCTAGGCTATTCCACTTGTGAGGCCTCTGGCAATTCACCATCTTCACGATTGGAGTAATGATGGAATTGTGTTCAATCAATTTCAATAAAGGCGAAGATGATGAGAGCCAGTGGTGTTTAAAATTTTGCAACATTCATAAATGGGGTGCAACTGTGTAAAGAAAATTACTGAATGATTGTTTAGAAAGTACAGTGCGTTATGACAGCATAAGTGTGAAAGTCCAATAACAATGTTGGCTGGAGAGCTCAGACCCCTAAATATTGAGGCCATAGGCTTCAGCCTATCGAGCCTATAGGTAAATCCCTAAATATTGAGGCCATAGGCTTCAGCCTATCGAGCCTATAGGTAAATTCCTAAATATTGAGGCCATAGGCTTCAGCCTATCGAGCCTATAGGTAAATCCCTAAATATTGAGGCCATAGGCTTCAGTCTATCGAGCCTATAGGTAAATCCCTAAATATTGAGGCCATAGGCTTCAACCTATCGAGCCTATAGGTAAATCCCTAAATATTGAGGCCATAGGCTTCAGCCTATCGAGCCTATAGGTAAATCCCTAAATATTGAGGCCATAGGCTTCAGCCTATCGAGCCTATAGGTAAATCCGGCACTGCCAATGACCGTGTGTCAATTTTACACCATTGATAGATATATACCAGATTCTACCAATATGATTAAAATCACATCTCTGACGTGCTCCCCTTTTCTGTTAAATTTAAAACCTGCAGCGTGTGAGATCTGAGGAAACTCCATTGCGGGGAACATGAATATTTAATGATGTGATAAAAACGGCTATCACCCTTTTCGACTATAAGTAAAGTTGACTGATCATAGCAAACAAAACAGTTTAATTTTGAATAACAAGACTTTCACGGTTACTTATCGCAATTTTCATTTAACTGTAAAGGCCACGACATATGGTCACCCACATGTCACCCGTAATGAGCTTCTCTCAGATCTCCAACGCCGCGACAGATCCATAAAAGGGAGCTTGTTAGATATGTGAATTTAATCAGATTGGATTCCCCCACCAGGCTTTCCTAGGTCGATGGTGTATAGATATGCTTTAATATCATAAATTTAATTTCAATTGATAGTCATTACACACAGGCAAATCTGCACATAACATCGTCCATGTTGTGACAATTGATAACATCATTACCTCCCCTCTCTGGTACTTGCATGTTAAAATGGACAGGCGCCAACTCCCTAGCGTACAAACAAACACTTATGGAGCTTTCCAGAGCGTCTCCATACAACCAAAAGAATACGCCCTTGGAGATTTGCTCATACTCATAAGAAGAGTTAGAAGATACCAAAGAGGTAATCAACATCCTTCAATGGAAGAAGGACCGACAAGACAATGGCCAAAAGAGAAAGGACAAAAGGATAAACAACGATCTACAAAACGTGCATAAAACTAAAGATCGAGTAACACGAACCCCACTAAAAACCGGGCGTGAACTCAGGTGCTCCGGAAGGATGAGCAGTTCATGCTCCATAAGTGGCACCCGTCGTGTCAATTTAGTTACAAATCCGGTGATAATCACGAATGAGGAAAGGACCGGGAAGTACTTACAAGTGGAACATATCTGTGGTCATTTCTGACACAGATATTCCATAACTGTCAACAAAGTCATGGTGGCGACCGTAAATCTTTCGAAGTGATGACTTCAACTTAACCAATATAAACACTTGGTTCAGTAGCTTCGTTGATAGCAGCAGCCATCTATCAATGAAATCCTGATATGAACCACAAACTCTGGAATATCGTATCAACTGGGAGATGTATACTCTATATGCAGGTGCTGCTAGAATGTTTCTACATATAAAATGCAGGTGCTGCTAGAATGTTTCTACATATAAATGGAAAGTTCACAATGGGAAAATTGAAATCATCTCTGTTGTAAAGTTTCTATCTTAACCACCTCTCACTGTCAATTTCGAGGTGTAGACCAAGGTATGACGCATATCTATTTGTATTTGTGTTATCCTTTATTTCAATATTTTGGTAGAATCAGAATGGGTTTTTATTTACAAAATAAGATTGTCCCTTCCTAACCCAATGTATTTGTATCTACGTTGGCCATTCTTTTTTATGAAACACAGTTGTACCAACTCCCTTAATATGTCTTTCAGCTTAGAGTAGGGAATAGTTGTGTAAACGTTAGAGAAGGTAACATGTTTTAATGTTATTGCAGGAGGAGATTGTTTGTACTCTTAACAGAACCTCAGAATCCACATCCGATTCACATCACCCCTTGAGTAGCTAGTGTCACAGTAAATATGAAGTGCGGTTTTGACCGATGACAGAATATATGTTAATAATTTGGAAAGAGGTTTCGTAGAACATTTGGCAGAACCAGCAATATTACTGTTTGTAAGGACACTTGTGTACGTGGTTTGGTATTAAACGCCACTTTCAATAATATGTCAGTTATATCGTGGCAGTCGGTTTTATTGGTGGAGGAAACAGGAGTACACGGAGAAAACTAAAAACCTGCCGCAAGTCACTGTCAAACTTTATCACATAATGTTGTAGCGAATACACCTCGCATTGAGCGGGATTCAAACTCACATCATTAGTGGTGATATGCACTGAAGTGATTGCATAGATAGTTGTAATTCCATCTACCATACGATCATTACAATGGCGGCCCTCTCATAATTTGGTACAAGAGTTGCACATGAACAGTGCACTGAGTAAGATATATTAATATACAACACACCCATTCTAATTAAAATTATATGTTTGTTATATTTTGTTTTGTGAGACACTGAAATCTGACAACATCCCTCCTGAGGTCATGTCATATGTAACCTTTCTTTTATATTTAACCGTCCAGTCATATGCAAGACACTTGAACAATCCGACAACAGCTCTTGGTGTGTTCTCGGTTTTGATACCTTAAAATTTAGTAAACTCGTCGCTGATTGGTCGGTTGAAAATATGAATCGTAAAGTGACCCCATACGTAATGTCGTTAGATGGTAGTGTATCACCAAAGAAAAAACGACACAACAAATTAAACATATAATTTTAATTAGATTGCAACAAACAGTTGAAACTGCTATATTTGTACGACCCTCCCTAAACTGTTGTAAAGTTAATAGATTTCCATAAAGAATTTTGATCATAAATTGTGGAAATTGTCTTCTTAAAGGATCGCTGTCTTCCGTCGGACAGTTCATTTGTACGAGTCATCCGGCAGGTAACTTACTAATTGATAGAAAATCTGTTAGAAGTATCAGAACTTTATGATTTATTGTTTCCTTAGAGTACTGGTCATTAATCAACAGATTCTACATTCCTAGACAGTAGTCAGTTAACTACAAGCATTCCGGCATTGACCCTGTCCATGTTTTTTTTGTGATATCATGTGGTCTTCTTGAGTGGAAGCGAATCTGTGCAGGTTTTTATCGTTTTATATGTATATATATATATATATATGTTTTGCCTTTGGAGATTGAGTTATCAAGAGGAGAGAGTTGTGATCCCATTAACCGGTTTTACCCCGCCACATTTTTGTGTCTGAATCTGGATTTCCAACGTCATATGTCGTCTTTCTTTTGTGTTTGGCGAGTTGAGGTGATAGGTGATTGCTCGTTTTATTAATGTTGGTGAAATTGTTGACCATCACTGATTAAACTCTTTTCTTCAAATTTTATCAGAAAGTTGTATCGAGAATATGTCGCCACGGATGGGATACGATCTCAAAAAAAAAAGAAGAAATGTACTACATATATATTACATTTGTTTATTTGTTTTAATACTTCTACGGTTATCTGAATAAATACCATCTGAACACTGAGGGAGTGGTAAAGGCAGCAACATTGTTATAAGCCAATATTTACCAAAAACATCTTTAAAATTACTATATCTGTATGATGAATACTTCCAGATGTGTTGAGAAGCTTCGAATGTCGATTGTCCTGCAAATGTAATTAACATTTGCCAAAACCACAATCCTGCAGCAAGTAACCCTGCAGAGAGTGATCCGAACATCATAAATACCATGAACGCGTACAACTCATCCACATGAGATGGCCCCGCGAATACCTTCACTACGACGTCTATAAAGATATATATAAATGTCTGTGGTCCATAAAACGTTACACCATAAAACACCTTCAGATATTTCACTATTAGAAACATGCCGTAGAATGTTCCTACAAACATATAGAAACAGTACATGATAAAATATTTCTGGTTGTGATATCCAATACAAACTGTCATAAAGAAGCAATGATGATCCCTTTTTAAGATGCACGTTTCGCACAGGCGACAGTGGTGAGATCTAGGCGGAGCTAAGCATTTACAAAATCTACACTCTTTATCGGTCTTACGAAGTCTTTTTATGTATTCTGGCTTTAAGTGTTTTTTCACACTTGTGTTGGTAGCTAAACACAATACACAATTTCCAATGGCGTTAAGAAAGACGTATCCTATAAATAGTTTATGACGATGAATACGGATCAAGTCATTTTTAAAGATGTTGGGTAATATGCCGTACCATGCTAGTGATGTCATTGCCAGCGTCATCAACGTAAAATATGTCATACACACGATACTCACGAATGCCATCATCCTGGTTCTCCAGGAAGATTTTCTTCGGAAAATCAATTCAAAGGCCTTCAACATATTGCACTGACTTTTTAGCACGTTTGATACGATCGTCTCAGGTGTTTGAAGGTGATTTTATATTTACATTTATGCCTTTTAAAACATATAAAAGACTGTTTCTATACCTTAGGTTTGCATTTAAAGTTTTATATAATGTTATTTTAGATCGATATTTAAACCTCTTAACATTTACACACGACATGACGACACAGTTTATTCAAAGATTACATATAGTGTATTCGAAACGCTATAATACATATATTCTGGATAATATAATTTTTATTTTGTAAATTACACCTTTGACCTCGTGACAATTACCAAATATTTAATACTAGTATATGATCTTCCTGAGTCGAGAGTCGTGAGTCCAGAAAGTGTTCCTGAGTCAAGAGTCCAGCTATCCATGTCATAAAGAGTAAAAACTTCGAAGTCGATGATATTTCAAACCTTTTATTGTCATTTCTATTGTTTTGCTTATATATTGTACCACTGTTAAGCTGAAATTCACAACTTGAACTAGAATTGTCGCTTTAATTATTAAATATCAGAATATTATTAACTCTTTACCGACGCTGCATTCTATAAGTTCTAAGTTCCCTAGTGACGGACTATCATTATTTAGACGGTCAGTAAATTGTTGAAGGGCGAGCGCCTTAGCGCGAACCTTTCAACTATTTACTTACCGTCTACATAATCATAGTCGGTCACGGAAGCTAAAGAACATTTTTGTACGATGTTGCTGATCTATAACCTGAAACAGTAACTAAGCTTTTTCCACGAACTATGTTTGACGGACTTTCTTGGAAGTTCTAGGGCTAAAGACGTAATGGTCACTAGACAAAATTAAGCACCGCCCACTGACCTTCTGTAATTTTCCGTCTGCATCGTTTCGTAACTGCACGTTTATCTATCGTCTGCATCGTTATGTTTAGGGATGGAATTTTCCACTGGCCAGTAGAGCGTATTAATCTTATTCTCTAGATTTCCATATATGGCTCTGCCTTCAATCGTTATTTTTAGGAATGATTTTATCCAATGATAGGTCGTCAAATAAATGCAATATCGTACAATAACTTTTTTGTAGTTAACCGTCTTTGATATTTACTGTAATTGTATTCATTCCGTAAAGTAACATTTGCATTTTTACGAACACATAGGCGTAAAGTAACATTTGCATTTTTACGAACACATAGGCAATGAAATTCACCACATACAGTTCCTCTTAAATATACACAAAGGTATATAGTTAGCGGTAATATATATATATTGATCAAACAATTAAACGATATTAAATATGGAAAATAATGTCTGCACAGCCCCAATATAACCCTTGACTTTCTCTATCGAAAATTGAAAACCGTATCGGCAACGTTTCTAACCGGGAACTGTTGTTTTAGCGAGTTAGCACTATAAAAATCCAATTACGAAACTTTTTGTTGAATTAGTACAAAGAAGACATCACAATCATCTCATCGATTGATTTGATTTGATTTTTGGTGTTTAACGCCACTTCCAGCAATAATTCAGCTATATCATGGCGATCAGTTTTAGTGGTGGAGGAAGCCGGAATACCCGGAGAGAATCACCGATCCTGGGCAAGCAACTAGTAAACTTTATCACTTGCGACTGTAAGTCGAGTGCACCCTTTTTTGTAATTTACAAAGTTGGGCGCGAACCCACGCCGTATTGGTGATAGGCTTGTATGAGCTGTTAGATCCAACGACCTAACTCATTGAGCCCCCCCGGGCCCCTCATCTCATCGAAATGTAGCCGCTCGTTCTCACTATGACATAGTTAAATTGCTTGGCGTTAGCATCAATCACTCACTCTAAGCTTGAATGTTTTGCTTTAGAGCAATTTCAGCAATATTGTGGCGAGCATGCTTAGTGGTGAATGAAAACCGGCCCCAGGGAAAAGCATAAGTCCAGTCTACTTAGCGAAGAGCTATATATGTGTGGATAGTAAAGATACGTTGATCCATATGAAACATGTGCGATATTAATAAAAGGATAGTAGTTACGATCGATCAACCAAAGCAATACTGCAATATCTGGTAAGATCATCGTTTATTTTGTGGATCCCTGTACTAAAAGCGGATTGATTCCAGAGCTAAACGATTATATGCACACCTGTTGATTTGTAGCCAATATATGCTCTCATAATATTTTTTAATTAACAAATGTCACAATAAATCACAAAAAATATGTTCAATTGATTTTTTTTTGTGTGTGTTTTAACGCCACTTTCAGCAACATTTCAGCTATATCATGGCGACCAGTTTTAGTAGTGGAAGAAGCCCAAGTACCCGGAGAGAACCACTGACCATGAACAAGCAACTGGTAAATGTTGAATTGAGGTACATCTATGATAAAGATATATTAAAACAATTTATTTTACACAAAATCGAGTTTGAGTCAGCGAGGTTCTACTGTATTATATTTTCGTATATTATGGGCGAGCGAATGCGCAAAAATTTGAATTATTTGTGACTTTGACACGGCTTAATTTGATGGCAAGAGACGATAACCCTGGTCGAGATTGACAACAGCTGCTTAAAAATTATAGGCTTGACGAACAGATTCTAAATGTGTAAAAGGGGGTTCAGTATATCAGAATTCTTTAAGCATGGTTATAACGAACGCAAATATCAAGGGAAGTCACCCAGTAATATATTAACTAGCCAAATCACAGCTCCATATATTATATGCAATAAAGTTTTATTTCAGTATAGATCTTTAGGACGTTTTCATATAACACCATTATACAAACATCGAAATAGTGAAGAGGTATATAAATAGAAACATGAAATTCATAAATAAAAAATCGTCTAATACGTAGGAGGTTTGGAATTCTGTTCCTCTATCCAAGATTGCACATCAGAAAACAAATAGCTTGCCATTGATGTACATAGTGTTGCTGGAATGCAGTAGTTATAAAAAAAACTAAATATAAAGCGAAGCTAGCTTTTAGAGCAACCGCAACCAACAAATTTGATAGACTAAATTAATCTTAATAATCTATATAAATACCTGTGTGTGATATTCTGTTAAACCTTGTTTAAAGTAATATTACACCAGTTTTGGGTGAAGAAAATTTTTCCCTGAAAATTCATTTGGAATACGGTGGTACATTTACTAAGCATTTCATGCATGTTTCAAGTCGAAATATGTTCCCAACAACTAGAAATCTGCAAATCCCGTGTGCATGTTTTTCGTCCTCGTCATTGTTGTGGAGACTAATTAACTCTCGGTTGTTTTGTTCCGATGATTGCCGATCACACCTCGTGAAGAAACGCATATATAAACGCAAATCGAACCCACCCGTTTTTCTCACTTTTGAGACAGACCCATTCCTATTTTTAGCGATGTGAGATTGTCTTATCTTGCACTAGTGCAAGACAAAAAAATCACGTGCATTTTACCGGCAAATGCATGCTGTACAGTTTATGTCAACTGCCCCCCAGTTCTCCATGCTTCACCAATAAAACCACGATTTTATTACATAAGTATTTTTAAATTAATGTATGTTATACTATTCTGTTAGCTAACAATTTAACTATCGTGCACCTTTCGTGTTTCACGGTGTATGACTCTCTTCCAGTCGTTTGTTTACTTTGAGTAAATAATAGAGTGCTCTCTCTTGTTAGTAACTAACGCTACCTCCCTTTGACCAAATTCAAATATTTTTTCACAGCCACAGGATCGCTGTTGTAGTGTTGAGTTACATTTATCATATAT
>MJUT01029485.1:528276-568151 GCA_002080005.1 Gigantidas platifrons | reverse complement strand
AATTATCTCCTCTGAAAATTTGGGGTCAAACTATGGTGGAATGGTCTTTAGGTGATCATCTTTCAGAATTGTGTCCGACGACCCCGGTCGCCAACCAATATGGCCACCGTTACTAAGAATAGAAAATTCAGCAAAAAATCACTTAAAAATTATCTCCTCTGAAATTGCTGGGCCAATTGGACCAATCTATGGTGAAATGGTCTTTAGATGGTCCCCCTTCAGAATTATATCCGACAACCCCGCCCGCCAAAGAAGATGGCGGCCATTGCTAAAAATAGAAGATTCGCAAAAATTCACTTAAAAATTATCTCATCTGAAACTGCTGGACCAACTTTGAGCCAGGTGAACGATTACAGGTTCCTAGGAGCCTCTATATAGTTAAACAACGCTCAGACACATATATGTGTAACATGAGGTAAATATACAATATTAAACATGAAATGACGAAATTGTAAAGTGCTCAAGAGTCTGAGCAATAGCAGGAAAAAATATAATTTATGTCTATTTCATTTCTAATTATTTTATAATGTATTTGTATTTTCATTTAGAGTTTAAAATATGCCGTATTCATATATTTTCAAAACGGAAACTCATGTATTTATTGTTAAATACAGCAACAATTACCTTTGATTTTATTTGTAAAAATAAATGTTATTTAAAAAAGAATTCCCTTCAAAGAACCTCAATTTACATGTGTTGGTGGTTATACCTATAGGAAATTATGACACTAGACAAGTTTATATAACGGTTTTTAAAAAGACAATACCTAATTAATTGGTATTTTGACAATACATTCATAAAAACTTCAAATAAACTTGAAAATTTTATTTAGCATAATTACTTAATTACCTCTTTGAAGATTAAATCAATACAAATAAATTAATTTGAATGTTATTTTACTTTCAACACACAAATCGAAACCATTCGATTAAAAGCCATACCGTGACGTTAAATAGCCTTGAAAAGCGTATATTAATATGTGTGCTTGACTTCTTCGACGGGGAGCTTGCCCCCCCCCCCCCCCCCCCCNTTGAATCCGCCACTGTTTTAGGCATGTTCTATTTTAATCGACCAAGGATATATATAGTACTATATAAATCCTTGAATCGACCAATGAAAAAAAGTAGTTCATTTTCGCATCCGTCAATACAAAAACAAAATGTGGTCTGTAGATGCAAACGTATCGCCGGTGCCCAAAATCAAAATTTGACACTTTGTCGGACGGAACATTAAAAAATATATTAAATGACAAAGATTCAGATAATAGCATGGTGATGTAAACAATGATGTAGCACTACCTCAGGACAGTGGACATGTAACTTTTTTTTTATTTAAGAAAACCACTATTTCCTCAAAATATAGAATAATAAAACAATTACTGTCTGTTGATTCTGTAAATGTGTGGATTAATTGACTTTCGAAAACAAAATTATATTCACTTCGCCCTTTCGGGCTCAGCGAATATCATTTTTTTTCAAAAGTCAATAAATCCACACATTTACCTCATCAAAAGACAGTAATTTTATACTATCTACCAAGGGGAAGCTATCGATTGTGTACAGTACGCGGGTATTTAATTTTACAAACAGTGATGCAAACTACAGGTAGGGAGTGAGAGAGTGATTGTTGTTTAACGCCAATTCAGCAAATTTTTTTTTAAATTTTCAATGAAATGATGATGAGGTCCGTTTTGTACTAGACCAACACGTTGGGCTGGATTTTTATAATGCTAGCTCACTGAAACAACAGTCCGCGGGTATTATTATCCTTTCTCCTTAATGCTGCTTCTTAGCGGAGAAGCAACAAATACAAATTTTTTAGTCTTTAGTTTGACCCGACCGGGGCTCGAACCACGATCTATCGAGGCGAGCACGCTAACCATTACTCCACCGAAACGATTAGGGAAAAAAGATGTAACCAATAATGCTTGTAGCTTGAATGCATTCTTTTCCTTTGGTAGTTTTTAAGCTTATATACCAAAATATACGCAACAGCCAAGAATTATCAAATAATACACGCAAATACGAGATATTGCACACTTTAAATCTTGGCTGTATTTTTATTACTCTCAGAGAGCCGTGCAATAATCAACGTCCTTGATGTGATATTGCATAGCTTCATGTTACAAATCATTTATACCACAAATTTCCGAGCTAAACAATCGAAATCTCACGCAGCGCTTCCGTTTAACTCTGAAAACCGTGATATAAATATTAAATAATGTTCAAATATAATGTAAACAGCAGATAAGATTTATTCATTCTATAGAATATATCTTTTTAGAAGAGGGTAACTTTGAAGTTAACATTTAAATTGGGATTCATAGCAGTACAATACCAACCACGAGAGGAACACAAATAGTCCCCAAAGAAAAAACTACATGTCTTGCCAAATCAAACATGAACGAGGGGCCGTCGTGGCCGTGATCGCATGGTAGTTGGATTTACAACTACCTATGCAATCAGTGTCTATCACTGTTGTGATAAAGTTTGTCAGTAACTTGCGACAGGTCGGTGGTTTTCTAAGGGTCCTCCAGGTTCCTCCACCAATAAAATCTGACCACCATGATATATCTGAAATATTGTTCAAAGTGGCGTTAAACACCCTAACCCTAACCCAATTCATTTACCGGTATGTTAAGATATTAAAAACCATCAAACATGAACATCGACCAGCAAAAAAGAATTAAAGATGTAAATCACAATTTCAATGTTTAATTATCATGTTTTCCGTCAATGAAAACAAAATCATATAGCATATGTTATTATACAATTAATGAGGTGGATACAAGGATTTATTAACCCAAGAATATTATATTTACCGAGGCCCCTTAGGGTTTTATTATATGTTTTTTTTCGCCCTTAAAATAAGCTTTGATCACGACATCTTCCTTTGTTTACCTCGTTGGAATGTTATATTCACCTGGCGTGACGTCACACCAGGTGATTATAACATTCCAACACGGTAAACAGAACCACGAGGTGATTATAATGTTTTATCGGGTGTGTCTAAAAGTCGGTCTCGGTTCCGGTTCGCTATCTAAAAATCGGTCTCTCGATCTCGGTTCCGCCATAAAATATCTAGTTTTGAAGGTTAATAATATATTTTTGTTAAACTATTTCAATATTGCAATAACGTCATGAAATATGTCTTTTGTGATTTTAAAAGAAATATTATTTATAACTATCCTACTACAGATTTTTTATTAAATAATTCAATGAAACCGAATAAACCGGAACCGAAATGTTGCTAATTGTCGGTTTGAAGAGATGTGTTTGATTGTTTTATTTTAGTCTGAATATTGTCTGGATTTTATTAATCTTTTTGGTCTAGTTTTGGTTACAAAATCAGAGGGAGAAATTGCCGGTACCAGGCCCTCAACCACTTTGAACATAAATATTAGACGTTGGGCTGTTCTTCTTTTCTCTAGCGTTGGTAATTCTAGATCTATGAGCATTTTGGTTATACAGCCTGGTTCTCATGTTTTGTAGTCACCTGTGATGAACCTGGCTGCTTGATGTTATATGCGCTCTAGCCTATCAACGTCTGTTTCAAGTTGAGATATGGGTCCCAAATTATACTTCCATAGTCCATTACGGATCTTACTAAGGTGATATATGCGGTCTTTTTGCAGTTTTTAGGACTGTATTTCAAGTTTCTTCTTGTGAAGCCCAGGGTTGAACTGGCTTTTTTTTTTGCAGTATTGTTGATGTGTGTTGACCACTTCATGTCCTCTGAAATTTGAAGGCCCAAGTATGGGTTGTTTTGGACTTGTTCTAATATGTGGCCATTTAAGGAATATAATTTTCTGCTTTTTTGTTTTATGCTCAAGATGAAACATTTTTTCGTATTAAACCTCATTCCCCAGTTTTCTGCCCAGGTCTCTAATAAATCTTTTAAGTCTTGTTGAAGGATGTCGTGGTCTTTCTGTGAGTTGATTTGACGGTATAGCAGGCAGTCATCTGCAAACAGATGGACTTGTGATTTGACAGCATCCGGTAGGTCATTTATATGACATAAAAATAATAATGGTCCCAATACTATGCCTTGGGGGGCTCCAGAATCCACAGTGACTTCGCTACATCTTTCCCCTTCGAGTACTACTCGCATTTTTCTTTTGGTAAGGAACGAAACTGGCCGGTAGTTCTCTGCTGCATGTTTATCACCTTTTTGAAGACGCATGAAATGTTTGCATTTAGCCAATCGTCTGGTAGTTCTCCTGTGTCCAGTGACTTTTGAAATATTTTTGCTAATCCGGGAGCTATTTGCACTGCACATTCTTTGAGTATTCGATTCGGGATTTCGTCTGGGCCAGAGGCTTTTGATGGATTTATGTCTTTTAGGAGTTTTGCTAGTCCGGCGCTGTTAACAATAATGTTTGATATGTTGTTTTTGATGAATGTGTTTGTTGTTGGTAGGATGGTACTTTTTACGGTGGTGAAGACGGACTGGAATTGTTTAACAAGGATTTCGGTCTTATCCTTTGCATCGTTAAATAATTTGCCATGATCTTTTAGCGGTGCTACTCCTATGAAATCTTGTTTTTTGGATTTGATGTACTTCCAGAATGGCTTTGAGTTATTGTCCTGTAGGCCTTCCATTATATTTTTGTTGATGTATTGCCATTCTGCTCTCCTGATGTTTTTTCTACATTCCTTTTGGTAATGTTTATAGTTGCTCCAGTTGTTTGTTTTCTTGGCTTGTCTATATTATCTATGTTTGCGTTTAAGGGATCATTTGACTTTGTGATTAATCCATGAAGTACTGTTGTTAGATTTCACCATTTTTGATGGTATGTGGTAGTTCAAAAGTTTTTTTAATTTCGATCTAAATGTGTCCCATAGCGTTTGTGTGTCACTGCCTGTGTCGTACATTGTTTCTATTTCCGAGGACAGTTTTTCAAGGTCATTATTGAGGTCTTTCCAGTTTACTTTTGGGTAGATATAGCATTTCTTGGGTTGGATTTCTGGTAATGTGGTTTTATTTCTATGTCAGTGGCTACTATATCGTGGTCAGATGTACCAGGTATGCTAATTGATGATTTTATTAGCAGGGATTTGTTGTGAATATAAGATCAAGTATATTATTCCCCCTAGTTGGTTGGTCTTGCACTTGAGTTAGTTCTGATGTTAGTGAAATGTTTACTATTGATTGTTGAATGTCTCTGTTATCACTTTCTGGATCTACTGATAGTGTGTTCCAATTTATATCCGGGCAGTTGAAATCGCCAGCTAAGATTAGATTTTTGCTGCTTTTTTCATTCAGTTTTTTAATCGATTTATCTACCTGTTCTTGGGGTTCCTATGGGGCATGTAGAAGCATCCAATATAGAGGTCTTTGTATTTTTGAAGCTTTATTTTCACCCATACTATCTCAGTCTGTAACTAGTTCTGGTTATAAAGATCGTTACTATACTAGGGGCGTCAGCCAATCAGAAAAAGACATTATCTGAAGTCATATAATAATGCTTTTTATTAACGGAGTAGTCATTATAATAAGAATGAGCTTGTATTCCTCTCTAAAGAAGATTAGTTAAAAAAGTCCTTAGTGTAAAATATGATTTTTAAAAAAATCGGAGAATCGGATAGGGACCATTATTCTGTTTATATGCCATTCCTACTGAACATTGGTTTCATGGGTTGTATCTGGAGTTCAGGGGATCGCTCCGCTTTATAATAGATCAACAGGCTTAATTGGAACTTTAAAATTTATAGTGCTACATATCTAGTCCACGGGTAGATGTGTCGCTCCACTCGGACACATTATCCTGATTTCAAGCCAACCAGTCGTTGCTTTTACTCCTGAATGCTGCGTGTTTAGCAGATATGAATTTCAGTCTTTGGTTCGGCTCAGTCATGAACAACCGCCCTCGAGGAAAGTACGCCAACAATTACAAAAGTGTAACACTATCTCTAAAAGCTCTTTCTTTGTGAGAACAATAATTCACCAGCTGGAAGATTCTATTGTTAGTGCCACTTTAATAGAGGTCTTTAGGGCATGCCTCTCGACTAAATATATGCGCTCACCCCGTTGACTCTACACCAGAATTGGTAAAATTCAACGTACTTAATACAGAATGTATCTGTAGAGATACGATACATTACACAAACGATGTGGTTCAGATTTCTGTAAATATAAGTGATTTTTCTAGTTTTATTTTCAGTGATTAAAGTCAGTAACAGACCCAATTGTTTCTGCAGTAAATATTTAAATATAGTCTAGAAGACCCCAATGTGAACACAAGAAAATTTACTTTAATTTGCATCCAAGTGTAGTGTTAAATATCTTCTCACGATCCATTTCTTACTAGAGTTATCTTTCTTTGTTTAAAAAAATCCTCAAGAAGAATCACATCAGATAGTGACATATATAGTTCATCACATATTGATACAGAAACAAGGATGTCTCCATAGAACAATTTTGGCAACTTCATTTGAATTTGGTTTGATAAAAAAAAAATGAAAAATGTCTTGGCCAGGTTGGATTTCGAATAGCTCTGAAAAGTAACAACACTTCTCAAGCAGTTCTGGAGGTCTTCTTCAGGACCCCTAGAGGAACAATCGTGGCATGCAGTGGCTTTCAAGAAATTGAAAATGTAAACAGTTCACAACATACAGGCACTGGACATTTTTTTATCAGAAGGGCACAGCTGAACTGAAACCCATCAAAATCAGTTGAAAAATAAAACTCCATGTACAAATAACAGAAACATCCATTTTTGCACCTTAGGGCCACTTGTTTGGTTTACAAACCAATGCCCACCTTTATTCAGTGCCAAGTACAAAATGTATAATCTTGTTCAAAATTCTGATGGATCATTCGACTAGATCCAAGTAATTGCATGGAAACAGGAAATGCACCAACGTATCACATAATACAATATGGCAGAAATTTTATTTTGCAGTCATACAAAATATGTACCACTGGCAATTCGGTTCTCCTCTAACCCTACCAATATTTTTCAGGAATTTGACAAGAGATTACTTCTTTTCAGAAGGACATTATAATAAACATTTTTGTCCTAAACAAGCCACTGTACAGGATCAACGATACTCGCACTACATTGTTTACCGATGTGCAGGTATTGGACCTTCAATCACAGTGAAATAGATCTACTTAATGCTTATTCTGCAGTTTGCAGGATTTTCGTTTTCATTTTTAGTCTGGGTATTCTTTTGTTTTTGTTTATTTGATGCAAATGTTTCGATCCCTTCCACCACAAATTTTAAGGGGTGAAATCAAGATCATCCTTCAACCTTGCCAAATAAAAATTTAATCACATGTGTTTCATTCACGTCAGCAATAGAACGAGGTACATGCACACAATTTTGACCATTTTTTCCAAAGCTTCTTCAAGACAAGTGATTGTTGTTTTCAGCTACTAGTAATGTCTAGTATATCTCGGGAAAACAAGTTACATTTGACAAGATGTCGGCCTTGTACTAGACCAAGATGCCTAGTTGGATTTTTATAGTAAGACATGTTAGGACTCTGGGACACATTATCCCGATTCCAAACCAACCAATCTTTGCTCTTTCTTTTTAATGCTGCATGCTTAGCGGGAAGCAACAAATACCATTTCTATTGACCAGACTAGGGTTCAACCCACTGCACATGAGACGAGAATGCAAACAATTACACTAGTCATATCAAAGACTACTGGAATACTTTTAAATACCAGAAATAATTGGTAAAGAACTACTTTGAAAATCAATTGAGCAGACTCTCAGTTTTTTTTATCCTTTTCATCAAAATTCCATCACATGTGTTGTTTGGAGAAGATATTTAAAAATATTGTTTCAATTTGAACAGTGGTTTCAACAAAAGAGTGAAGTATGAAAAAGCAGATGCAGAAACTAGGACAGATGCAAAATGTTGACAATATATTTGGTCCTGTGAGCTAAAAGTGCAGAACAATATCTGGTTAATAAGCTTTCATGTGTGTTATGACTAAGTTATGTCCATTTCCCAAAATATGAGATTTATTAACAGATGCAAGACGATTAAAATTAAATTCATGATTGTATGACAGTTGGATTTTAATACCTGGCTGTAGCAAGGTACACTCAATATATATTTATGTGACAGGTCAGTGGTGTTAACTGACGACCATGATTTAACCGACATACTGTTGAAAGTGGTCTTAAACACCCATAAAAATAATTAACTTTTATTCATCAAATGTTTTTTCCTGGGAATATGATTATTGTATCTCAAATGAAAACTATTTTGAGTTGACCAATGACCTTTTCATTGTCTCCATGGCAGAACATGTCTTACTTTGGTACTTCTACAACACATGCATATCTTTTGGCTCAACAAATCTAATTGATTTAGTGTTGTCCATTTACTGACTTTTTTTTACATTCATGATAACAGAATAAATACAGCTCAAAATTTATAAGAAAAAAATTATACATCTTCTATCTGTTTTGTAACAACACAAAGAAACAAACAATACCTGCTCTCACTTTAGACTCTTATTAATAGTACACATAATTTCAAAACATTTTATCCCCCTCAGAATTATTAACTTCTTACAAAAACAATTTCCTACAACCTTGTACAAAATTTAAACACGAGTAGAGTAAAAGTGAAAAGTCTTCCACAATGCTGATAATGAATGGCAGCAATGAAAATGAATGGTAACAAGTTTGTTTTATTTGTGTTACTTTGAGGTCATCATCGTTACGAACTCTGAAAAAGAAAAAAAAAAAATATTAAATGTGTGTGCTTTTAAATTCAATTACAAAATTTAGCACTAGCAGATAGGGAAAGCCCATTTTGGAAAGAGCTACATCGAAAATGGTTTGAAAAAGATACTTATCTGAAACACATGTGCATGCACAACAAGATCAATTTTAAGAAAACAATAGTTAATTTGGAAAATCTCAGAGTATGTTCAATAATAAAAGCAATATACTGAGTACAAGTATAAAGACTACCAATGCTTCAGGACATATACTAAAATTTTAATGAATCATTAGATTAATAAAGTTGTGGTGAATCAATCAAATGACAGCACTTCATCATTTAAGTATCAGATTATTAATTTGTAATTTATTTTGATACAATGCAATCTTGTTCCTTGGTAAATATTACATGTTTTGGAATGTGTGTATTTATTACTGATCATCTGAATTCTTATATGTTTACCCGAGACTCATTTTTTTTATATCCATAAAACCATAATTATTTTTCTTGCAATTCAATTCAATCAAATAAATGTTTTGTATTAACAGAGATTACCAAAGTCTGTCTCACTTTACCAGACATTCGGTCTGGTAAAGACTCCCTTTTCACCAGATCGAACAGGACCGATAAAATATCAAGCTTTTCCTGCAGTGGGCCAGTGGTTGCTTTCAACCAAGGGCTACCAATTTTTCATTTCTTGTTTTAGTAACGCATATTAACTGTATATATATTTTTTTGAACATTGTTTGTTAATACAAGTCTGCTTGGAAGTAAGGCCAAATAAAATTGATTGTTGGTTGCCCCTAACATAGGGAAATTTTAAAGGACTGGTAAGCACTCAAGAGATATTGCAAATCAGGGTTTTCCTATCTTTCCCATGAAGGTCAGAAAATATATCATAAAGGTTTAAAATTTTGCATCACTGTTTGATAAATGCGAACATTTCTGTAAATGAACAGCCAGAATGGTTCCACTGGGCACAACGCTGGTGGCCATTTTATACACGTTTTAGATCATGGTCCTTTACCGATATCGTAAGCGCTTTGGCGATCTAGATCAATGTCCTTGAAAAAGCATGGCTGCACTTCTTCATCTCTGCGAATAAATTAGTTTTGATCTGGCGTTTCACTTTAGTTTTAATCAAAATAAATTAATATTATGGACAAATTGGAGATCAAACAGGGCTCTTTTATACAACCAACCCAGTATTTTATACCGGACCGAATTGATTTTTACCAGATTTGTCCGTCGGACCGGCATGTTTGGGAAACTCTGTATTAAGGTTGAAAACATTCTACTATTTCAGAAACTGATAATGGAACAAATGAACAAAACTTCAAAATTGAAAAAAATAAAACTTCAGTATCCCCTATTCTGTATCTACGGCAACAGTGTCGATATTTGACCAACTGATTCTGTTTTTTTTTGCCCTAACTGATTCCAACTGATCTAAAGATTATTCTTATGTGGTTTCATGAAATTTTGTTCAGCAGTTAAGTTTGCATTAAAAAATTTGATTGGAAGAATTGATAACAANATCTGCAAAATAAATTGTTGAACATTACTGTATTGTTTATTTGGTATTTGTTGGCGAGTTTAAAAAAAATGTCACTCTCCAAACATGGCGAGCTCTATTTCATTTTGGCGAGTACTTGTTTCAATCCACTCGCCATTTTGGAAAAAATGGTTTCCCACACTGTAACAAACCAGTTTGATATCAGATAATTTTCTTCAAATATCCCACAATACATTAATTACTAGTTTATGTAATAAAATTCTATCCTCACATTATTCAGAATTCATTTGATTCGGCCGATAGACAGCAAGACATACCTATGCCTCAATCTATGTGATAGACCTGACAATAAAAAAAAAGGTCAAGGGTATAGCACATACCTTCATAATTTACTTGTCCATCACCATCTATATCAGCTTCACGAATCATTTCATCTACTTCTTCATCTGTTAATTTTTCACCCAAATTTGTCATTACATGTCTCAATTCTGCTGCACTAATGAATCCATTGCCATCCTTGTCAAACACTCGGAATGCTTCTCTGATTTCTTCTTCACTATCAGTGTCTTTCATTTTTCTGGCCATCATAGTTAAAAACTCGGGAAAGTCAATTGTTCCATTACCTAAAAAAAGTTTACTTGTACATTATTTATTATTTTCTGCTATCTAATTATACCATAAATTTATAAAGCAGATACTTACATTAATTGTTTTTAATAATGCAAAAAAACAAATTTGTGGTTAATCAATTATAGTGTATTCTCAACAAACTAAATATTAAACTGAACTTGGGAAAATTCCAGGGTTATTAGCCACAGAAAAATGTCATTTTCTAGTTTGACATAACATTTTTATTTTTTTTCCAAGCCAATACTACATGTATATTATAAATCAGAATATTTATTAAGTAAAGCAGGTCTTTCATAAAATCAGTCTTCTCGCTACCCACTTGCCACAAGCTCGGGACTAGTAAAACTGGGTTCGGGCAAGTGAAAATTATGAAAGAATATGTTTAAATAAATAGATTTTTTTCCTAAATTTGGCTTTCGGGCAAGTGAAAAAAAAAGGCAAAAACTTTAAAATGCAATATAACCACATCGGTGGTGTAATGGTTGGCATGCTTGCTTCAAGTTTGTT
Source organism: Gigantidas platifrons (assembly GCA_002080005.1). NCBI lineage: Eukaryota > Metazoa > Mollusca > Bivalvia > Mytilida > Modiolidae > Gigantidas > Gigantidas platifrons. The sequence continues at coordinate 556,804 of MJUT01029485.1, read as the reverse complement.
GCTTCTCCGCAAAGCACACAGCATTAAGGAGAAAGAGCAAAGACTGGTTGGCTCGGAATAAGGATAATGTGTTTGAGTGGGACGGACTGTTGCTTCAGTGAGCTAGCACTATAAAAATTAAACTAAGCATGTTGATCTTCGTGAGGACTAAATGTTACTTGTTTAAAAACATACCATCAGCATCTACTTCATTAATCATATCTTGGAGTTCTGCTTCTGTTGGATTTTGTCCTAATGACCTCATAACTGTTCCAAGTTCTTTTGTGGTGATGGTTCCATCTCCATCTTTATCAAACAAGCTGAATGCTTCTTTGAACTCTAAATGTAGAAAACACAAAAATTAAAGACTGGCAAACAAGGAACTTGAAGTACTGTTAAAACAAGGCAATACCTTAAAAACAGTAAAATTTCAAGTTGGTGTACAAAACCTGCTTCACACATCTAAATTACAGGGTTCATACACTTTTTTGTTGAGCAAAATCAAGGACTTTTCAAGACAAACATTACAGTTTTCAGTTACAACTAACATAATTATTGAATAGTGCCAACAAATGGAAAGAACAGTCAGTGTAGGAGCTACTACTATAACATGCAACAACCCAAGTTTTACATTCTATTACATGATTATTTTATTTCCCATCAACTGTTTACCAGACACTACATCTGTTTTGAAGGGGCAAGCAAATAAATGTGACAGTCAAAGTGAAATTAAGTGCATTCAGAACCATTTCTGGGTTTAATTTTATACCTTGGAAAAGGGTAATATTTTGTGACTCCTGAAAAAAATTGAAAAATTTATAACACTTATTAACAAACTCGTCGATGAACTTTTATCCAATGATATATATATAGCTTTCCGAAGACAACATCCGTGTCCTTTCCATTTTCATCTTTTTTGTTTCGAAGCCAACATCAACATTCAATTCCCAGAATTCCCTCATCCATTTACGGACACCTACTGTAGTATTATACAGTTTTTTTTTTCATTATTTTTGTCTAAGTTTGTTTGCCGGTTGACCTACATCGGTACTTTCATTTCATGTTTATTTTTAGGTGGAACATACTTTAAAAGCATGTTTTGCTGACATAAATAACTCAGCAGTGAGTTAAAACCTCTTCAGGATTTTCTAGACTTTTCATTAGAACACGTGTTATGAGAAGCACTGGTTGCCATTCCTGAACAAAACTACGATGGTTGAGAACTAACGACACTGACAAACCAGTTGAATTATAACCCCCAGCAGCGTAGGATATAAATAGACTACGTTTTAAAATTTATTCTAAAATTAAAAACAGAAAACACACATTTCGGAACAGGAAATTTGTACTTGCTGAAATATGCACACACATTTTTTGTGGTTCACATGTCAATTTTCAGATGTAATATGAAAAAAACAGACGTATTTAGCGAATTTGCGTCCGGTAATTTCGAACCTGCGGGCTTTCTTCAAGTGAAAATGCCTGTACCCAGTCAGGAAAATGATGGGTGTCCAATGTCAGTGCAGGAAATGTCAAAACTTTTGCTGCAGCATTTGCAGTGTGCTTTATGAATATCTGGGCTATTTCTAAGCCAGGCATGGTATTGTGGCTGCTCTAGCCATTTGTTCAGGAATTTACATTTTCCCGCCATCTTGAAATGGCAATGATCAAGGTCACTGGTGACCGACGGCTGGTCACGCGATGTTATGATTTTTTATTTTCCTAATTTTTAATTTAGAACATTAAAGTTTTATGTTATGCCCATTAAGAAATACGTTCAGGAAAACCCATGAATCGTCACGGAAACCAATTAAAACGACAAGCTTGAAGCCAGGTGATGAGATTACATTAATGCGTATTTTTGATTTGAGCGGTAAAATTCCGGAAAATACCGTTTTATAGAAATAGCGCGATTTTCGATCCACAAATAGCGCATAGTGATACGGGAAGGTCTATTTTTATTTCCACGGGCAACTGAGGTTGTTGACATCGATTCAACGTCTTGGAGATCGAAAATGACTGTTAACATGCACTTATTTCGCGGGAATAAGATTGTTCAAATAAAAAAGTAGTTTTCAAGCACCTTTATTGGAATTGAAGTACTTTCAAGTTCTTGATTTTGCTACTTTCGTTTTCAAGTACTTTCAAGGATTTCAAGCACCTGTACGAACCCTGAACTTAGCATGCATTTCCCCACCGAGTAGGCTAGGTAGTCAGTAATGCAAACTATATTTTCGATATTAGTGTACGTATGGTGATTATATTTCCATTTCGGGCCGACCAAAACAATTTTATTGCGAATTTCTGGTAGTTTGGTTTTATGGTGTTTAACAGTACTTTCAACAATCTTTCATCTATATCGTGCCGGTCAGTTTTATTGGTGGAAGAAACCAGAGTACCAGGAGAAAACCACTGACATGTCGCAAGTCACTGACAACCTTATCACATAATGTATCGCCCGAGTGAGATTCAAACTCGCAACATCAGTGGTGATAGCCTGATAGGTACCGATTACAAAGGTAGTTATAAATCTAACTACCACGATCAAGATCACGACGGCCTCCCAATTTCTAGTATCATTTTTTTCTAACTGTGTCTGAGAATCAAAATTGATCCGTAATAAAAATCGGTTCTTTCTCGTGTTTGTTGTTTTCTCGATAGTTTGTTATAATTTTTACCTGCAATTTGTTCTTCTGTAAGTTGATCAGCCTGAAACAAAATTATAATAAGTTAGATCAATTTTGGTTCGAGCACAACAGAGCATGTGTGGACTGAAAAATAGTTTTTAAAATTTAAGGCTTAAAATTAAGCAGATTCCGTCTTGAAATAAGGTGGCTTTATTCAATTTAAAGTAATGATGGCCCTCTTAAATGGAGTTCAACAGCAAGTTTTATTGGTGGAGGATATTGGAGTAGCCGGAGAAGACAACCAACTCATCGCAAGTCACTGACAAACTTTATTACATAATCTTGTATCGAGTACTACACCTCACCATTTAATAGGATTCCAACTGACGTTAGTGGCGACAGGCACCGATTGTACAGGTAGTCGTAAATCCAACTACCATACAATCACAACACCCCCTTCCAAGGGGTATATTTAAGAGGTACAATTTTTAATTCCCATAACAGAATACCCATAATAAATTTTATTAAAAAGGGGGGGAGGGCTTTTCTTAGTTCATATTTCAACAATCTCGAATCAGGTCAGAATACAATTTTCCCCTGCACTAGAGTAAAAAAGGGGGCTACAATTAAATGTACTTTGTGATACAAGTAAATGAGTATACTTGCTCCAGATCAAAACAATTTTTGCCTTAAGTCACTTCCCTAGAGGAAAAAAGGGGGTAACCATTGTGATACAAGTACTTCCTGGACCAAAACAAATCTTTTGAGCTAGTTTCTGATTTTTTACAAGTCCAATCCGCAGGATTATTGATTAGCCTTATTTATATTAAACAAAAAAATTAAAAAAGCCGCGAACTTGGTTTTTATTAGATTCGAGTGAAATGTATCAACCCCTTTTCCAGTGATTTAAATGTATCAAAAGATAAATAATGCGTTATATTTTTTTATTTCTAACGTAAAAATATTTACTGCCCTATTCTTGTTGGGTTTTTTTAAATAGCGAATTTACAAGACATGATATGCAACTCCGCCGCTCTCCATCCCCATTCGGCAGTTCAACATCATTTGATCAAATGAAAATAAATTGTCAAATAATGTTTCTTCTGAAAAAATATAGTGATAAGCCAAAAATTTATTTATTAATGGTTAATTTTTGCAGTATTTGATATAGTGATGCCTGATAAATATCACTTACCATGATGGATTACGATTTGGCAGACGAATCTTTTTTTGTGATGTCGGATTCTTTTGAACTCCTTTCACTATCACTACAACTTTTATATTTATTGTTAATGTGACCACACGAAAGTCCCTTACACCGAAAATGACATAAAAATGTTTAAAAACTATCGTTTAAAACAATCTCGGTATTTACTGAAGTATGTATTCCCGGTTTCAAATGGGGACTACTTTGCGCAGCAGCTTTGTGGATTTGTGTATCCCTCATCGATTTATCGCCTCAATTATTGTAGCACATTTGTAACGAGACTTTTGATTGGTTGTGAGATACCTGCATTGCGACACTTGCACTGCGGCAGACGAAATTTTCAAAATAAAGGAAAGCTTTGTCCGAGTTGGGGATCAAATTGGGGTACGACGGGGTAATGAAAAGTAATGAATGGACATTTTGGCATTATTTTTACAAAAAATACAATTTCTGTGTTGCTGTTTTCGTTTCGGTATACACAGATGCTCACCCATTGTATAAAATGAAAAATGAAAAACTAAAAATACCACATTGTCGGAACAGTTCCAAAACGCTAAAAAGCAAAATCGTAGAACGCGGTAAAATCGGTACTCGTAGCACACAAATAGATGATCGCTCACTTTCCTGACTTGGTCGCGGGGTTAAACTAGATTTATGGGTCCAAACCTCCCCTCTTAATGAAATGATGCGCTCAAATGAATGTGAGCGCTTAAAATCTGAGAGTAAAATGCCAACTCTCACAAAAGTCATGGAGAACAGCGTTATTATATTGATTGATGTTTAACGTCCAGCGAGCAATTGTTCAGCTATATTCAGGACAAGAATAATTTAAACGCCACGGGACTCGAAACAAGAAAATGTGATGGGTGACGGAGAATTTTGCCAGTGCAACAAATAGAGAAAAGTGGAATTGAGCGGATACAGGGGCGTAGATAGAGCAACTCGAAGTATACGCATAATTTCGGCGAGGGGGGGGGGGGGCGCTCAAGGCCCTCAGTGGGTCCAAGGCAAAGCCATGGTAGGGGGTCCAGGTGGTGCTTGCTCCTGGATTTTACCAGATTTACATACTTCAGAACCTGTTTGCGTGAGTGTGTTTTGTTCTGCCTACAGGTCACTATCTGTGTTTTACGGTCAGGTTGTATGTGCCGGAGATGGATATAGAAAACACGTATTGAGAATATGACATATACATTTGTAATTCGTTATCTAGACAACATACTTATATTAAAGTATTGAAATTCCGGTGCGTAATCTAGACATTCCAGATCTGGAACCGGATAATTTTCAATCTGGTTTAGAAATCATATAAAACCGAAAAATGGAACACCATCTTACTTTTAAAGTTTGATTACATCAAAAACGCATATGTTTAGCTGATTTTTTTATGTGTACGCAATTGCGTTTTTGCGTATAGGGAGCTACGCCCCTGGGATACTTTTTGTAGATTGTCCATAAGAGCTATCGGTTGTCATTTTAATTGGACAATAAATGCTAACCCTTCCCGAACACATCAAGTAAAATTTCGCAGAAAAATCGAATTTTCTCTTTGTCGTCACAAATATGCATCCCGGTACTACTGGCGTTAAATCACTGGCAGCCATTGATTCGTTGAGTGATTGTTGTTTAGCGCCAAGTAGGCAATTTTTCAGCTATACCACGACGAGAACATGATACAAGGTACATTCGATGCCCGCTCAGTGCACTATCTACAAAAAGTTTAGAGCATCATATTTAAAACAAAGTGAATGTTGGAAAACTTAGTGTTTCACACAAAAAGGTGGTGGAAAATGTATAAATTAGGACGACCACAGCACATCGTTATCTTGAGTTCTGCTTGATATTTTAAAATAAGTATAAAGGGGTACGATGTTTGTAAGGATACGTGTGCAGTTTATTCGTCCAGTACTCGGAGAGAGAGAAGATCCAGTTCATCATCTTTGTTTAAAATTCCAAGAAAAACAAAACAGAAATACGATTGTCCAGAGATTCCTCTTTTGTACATGCAAGTGTCGTCTGGGTATATTTAGGGTTACCGAGACGTTGCTTACGTTGTTGGTGACACATCTAACTGGGCATATGATGATCATAAAAATTTAAATGTTGCTATTAAAATTTGTGGCTATTATAGTCAATACTGGTATCAAAATGTTCGAAAATAATTGTAGTTTAAAGACTGCTAGTATAAATCTTACAATCATATCGGTAAACGTATATGTGAACGATATTTTGTGTTTGAAACGGTGTTTTTGCATGTGGACAGGTAACATAGGGAAAAGGCTTGCTTCGAGTTACAACAATATCTCTGTTGTTTCTAGACGCATTTTGATAAACCAAACATTTCTGGAAAGAGCAGTCTTTGCCGTACATGACGTCATAATTTTTCCTTGCCCATTTTATCCGTTCTTGATGACTTGTTAAGTAAATGAAAATTAATGAAAGTTTGCATAGTTAATGTATAAATGGTCAAAAAGCTACATAAGCAAACATTTTGTAATTTGTCGAAAATCGCTCTGATCGTAGCTATTTGTTCGTTTCTAACCAAAATGTCACAAAATCTTCATTTTATTATTTTTACACTTTTCGGAAATGAATAAGATTAAAGTAAACAGAATTTAAATAAAACTATTTCTCGATTACAATGTTTGTTTTTATTTGAGTACATTTATACATGTATATATTATAAAAAGTCACGAAATATACGAAAAATAAAATGTACGATTTCAGCGAATCGGAAAAAGGGAAATTAAAGAAAAATAAAATAGAATTGAAAGCAGAGAAACGGAAGAAACAAAAGAAAGAGTGGTATCATAATAACAAGACTAGTTCAAGAAAACAGAAAGAGTAACAGAAATAAAGAAGAAGGTGGTTTAATAAGAAACGTGTTTAAAAAAATCTTATTTATATAGAAAACAAAACGGAAAAAGGGAATCAACGACAATTCATTTTGGAATTTGGGCCGTTGAGATAATTATGTTTCGTCCATAAAGATTTTGTTAAGGTTCATATCTAAGAAACTAAAATTCATAAAGGAATTTGTTATAACCAATATTTTTACGTGTGTAGAGCAAGGATTTCTGTGAATAATTTCACGCTGACATGTGGAAACAGGCAACGGGTCATCCTTAATATTTACATTTAAGAATTGCCACAACATTTTAAATTTTCACGCGCATGATAATATTAAACACGTTCCGTCTTTGTCGTTGTTCTTGCCCTTTCTTTTACTTCAGTTACATTGTTACTTTCGGTATCTTAATTTGTTTCGATATAGAAGAATTTGAATTTGAATTTGAATTTTGGTGTTTTAACGCCATTTTCAGCAATATTTCAGCTATATCACGGAGACCAGTCTTAGTGGTGGAGGAAGCCGGAGTACCCGGAGAGAAGCACCCACCCTGGGCAAGCAACTGGTAAACTTTGGGTGCATTTTTTTCTAACCAAAGCTTGGCAAACGTTGTGTGTCGTTTGTTAAACGCTGCAAAAGTAGAAACAAATACATCGTTTAATCAGAGTTTACTGACCCTGTTTGACCTGATAATATGTATACACATGTTGTTGGTAAATAAACTCATCTCTTTTTTTTGTTAGATTCCATCTTTGTTTTGGCGGGAAAATTCCACGTGTCTATAATTGATTCAGCGTTGAGATTAGAAACAAATGCAACAAACGATAAACGACAAACTGTAGACGCACATTTAGCGATTGCATANTTTGTCAAAGTTTGTGCAAACTTTACAAACGTATGTTAGAACAAAATGCTCTCAACGCGTACGCGCGTAGTCGTTTGTATCGTTTGTGTTAGAAAAAAATGGACCCTTTATCACTTGCGCCGTTGCGACTGCGAGTCGAGTGCACCCTTTTTGTAATTTAAGGCCTGTTTTTTAATTCTTAACCATTAACCTGGTTTTAAACTTGTTTATGGTTGAGTGTTTTTTTTCGATGTGGTTTTAACCATGCGGTTAAACGGTTAAAGAACATCTTAACCGGGATCGAAGCACGGTTGAATATGTTTGAACCTTTTTAATTACCAGTATGTTTAAGAGTTGAATTGTTTTATTTGTAAATGAAGAATTAATTTTACTTTGTTAAAAAAAATCAATGAACTAGAAAATTTCTCTTAAATATTGTTCTTCAACCATTGCGGTTTTTTTATCTATCTTAAACATGTTTCAGGTTGTTTGCAACCATAAACAAGCTTGAGAATATAAAAACAGGCCTATACAAAGCTGGGCGCGAACCCACGCCGTAGTGGTGATAGGCTTGTATGAGTTGTTAAATCCAACGACCTAACTCATTGAGCCACCGGGCCCCTTCGATATAAAAGAAAACACAATGATTTTAATATAAAATAAACAATAAAAACCTTAATAATATTAAAAAGACACTACACATAACGTATATTTTTTACACCGTGCTATTCAATAAACTATTGATAATAGCGACGGAATTTCAGCTAGGTCATTGTCTTGTTACACATGTACTAAATGTTTATCTGAAAATTGTTCAGAATGTGAACTCGTAAACATAACAGGTCAATTTTCCGAATTTGATATTGTTCCGGAGGTAAATGCAAACGTCGATGAAGGTAATATCTCGGACGACCCCGGGATTCCATTGTGTGAACTGATTTCTAAAAACATTATTTGCAGTATTATGTGATGATGAATCATATGACTACTATTTGGTTAAAGCGATTACAGAAAGCTACGAGTTAGACAATAAGGAAACTGGTAGCTGGGGCATTAGGCCATCCTAAACAAATTCTACGTTTAACATCACCCGCGCGCGTAGGTTTTGAACATTTGCCAAAAATAAAAAACAAACACACATTGTTTGAAATGTTATTTTACACTGAAATCTCATGAAGTTATTAGAAAAACCTGACATTTAACAACACACGGGTGTATCCAGGTGCTCCGGATGAGTGAGCGATGTCTGCTTATGTCTGTTATATATAAAAAAAAATGACTGATATGAGATAATCCTATAAATACAGTACATATATTCACCGAAAAAGAAAAGTAAAACATTGTAAACTAAAAAGTGTAAACGATCTTGTCGTTTTTCCCTTCGGGTAGCCTTTGATAACTGGACTATTCTGATACATATAGGCCTATGCAGTAAAAGTAACGTCGCGATGCGTCAACAAACGTCAAAATACGGCTAGATTTGACGTTACCGAAATTGACACCAACAGCGTACACAACGTCCAAGCGAATTGTCCGTACCTAATTCCTTAATCAAGCAGTCGTAATGTGACTAAATAGTTAGAAATGCTTTCTATAGGCCCCGCCTTTCCGCTTACAGTGAGATGTTTTAGTACCATTTCGTTTACACAGGTCAACACAGATGAACACGCATAATGTGCGACATATAAAGCAATAAATTAAAGGACCAACAAAGTCGAATTCAGAATGAAAATAGACATTTAGCAGCTAAGAAGACCATCCTCAATGCTTTGAATAAAGAGTTTATTTCCAATGGTAGTGGAATTAGAGAAGAACAGTGTGCACAAGCAGAGGAAACCAACTTGAAGAACTTCCTTATTTGGGAGGGGGGGTATTGTGTTTTACGCCACTTTCAACAATATTTCAGTTATATATCGTGGCGGTCAGTGTTATTGGTGGTGGAAACTGGAGTACCCGGAGATAACCACCGACCTGTCGCAAGTCATTGACAAAATGTATCACATAATGCTGTATCGAGTACACCTCGCCATGAGCGGGATTCGAACTCACAGCTTTAGAGGTGATGGGTACTGATTGCAAACGATCAGATCACGCTTATAAACGATGTTCGGTTTGTGTTTATTCTCCATTTGTTTTGTCACGAGTTTATGTTTTATTAAAATTATTTGTATTTATTTAGATGTTGTAAAATTTATTTAAGAAAATAAAGATATTTATGTAGTAAAGCGTGGAAATTTACGCGGGTTCTTTTTTTCGCTGATCGACGACTATCGCGAATAAAGCGAAAATTAGGTACCCGCGAAAAAAGACCACTTATACGGTATAGTGCTCAACACGATTTTCATATCAAATGATGGTCGTATCGTTTAACAGTAAGACGAAGGGTGTCCCATGTGGAGCAGGAACTGCTACCTTCCACAGTAGAGGTGGAACCGTACCTCTTATGGTATTTTTTGTGTGACCATAGTCTATGGTCACAAAAAATACTACAAGAGCTACAATCCCGCAGCTACCTTCCAAAGCACAAGTTCACCCCCGTTTTGAATGGGACTCGTGTTGATTGATTTTTAGTTTTAATTTCCGTGTAATTAATTGTAGATCATTTATTGTCCTTTTTTCTTGTGGTGGTATATTGTCTGTCCTTCGAATTCTGAATACTCCTTTGGTATCTTCAACTTTTATCAGTGCCAATTATATGGTGTAGTGCCTAATAACTTTCAAAAGACAGTCAAAACATGTATGAATATCAGGGCCGTCTGCAGGTTTCTGGAAAGGGGGTGCGGGTGAGGGTCTGGTAAGGGATTGTAGATTAGTGTTCCCAGGATTTCAGGTTATAGGGGGTATATTGAAAAAGTTTCGCCGAGCGTAGCTAGACGCAAACATTTTATGGTATTTTGTTTATGGTATTTTATTTAAAAAAAAAAATCATATTTTGTTCAATTTGGGGGGGTGTGTGCCGGGTGCGCCCCCCCCCCCTTGAATCCGCCACTAGTTCCGATAGTGACAACATAGATGCTATTGAGTGAAAATATAGTGCTACTTCTTGCTCAAATTATATATAAGGGCTCGACATTTGTGGAAAACCCAGCTTTTAATGTCGTGTCCGACAAATATCTCTTACAAAATTATAAAATTAGAATCAAACTCGTAGTTCCAGGAAACTGTTTCCGAAAAGGGCTATAAAGAAACAGTGCAGGTGGCTGAAAGTACTATTCTTCTTGTGTCAAAAGCACTAAGTCGCATTTGCAATGAATTATAATTAGACAAGGCATATTGTATTTATTGGATAATTGAGCTTCAAACCTTTTTTTTGGGGGGAAAGGGGGTGTGATCGCACCCCGTTCCGATGCCCATGAATATTCATACTACACAGAACATATGTATTGGTAAATACCTAAAATATAATATGCATAACAATTTGACTTTAGAAAATGAAAATATAAAAAATTGCAAATGAATCACGAATTTGTTGCCTTTGAGATATACATGTAATTTAAAAAAAAATATAAATATTTTTAAAATCTACCAGCAAAAAAACTAGAACTTATATCTTACCTTGTTCAGAGTAGAAAAAAAATTCTCTACATAATAAGGGTCGGTACCAGTTACTTTTACCTGTTTAAAATTGTATTTGGTACCACCTAATTTTAAAGAGTATTGTATAAGATATTCATGAAAATGTTCAAATATTAACACAAAGTACTATACAATTATAGCCTTTTGATGAGGTCAATACAGGGATTTATCGACCGGTTAAAAGTATATTGACCGAGGACAAATACATGGATTTATCGACCCATCAATAAAAGTATATTGACCGATATTCAATGGCTACAATTGCTTTATTATTTTTTGTAACACTGGAAAAAAATAGGCTATAATTGTTTTAGCATTTTTCAAGATTATTATTTAAATATTGAAATTTTATGAAAACTGAAATTTTTTTAAAACTTTTTGAAAATTTTATCATTTTGAAATTTTTTGAAATCTTTTGAAAATTTAGAATTTTTTTTTTAATTTTTTCAAAATTTTGAACTTAAATTTTTTTTTCTATTTTAGAATTTGAAATTTTTTGAAATTTCGAAATTTTATGAAATTTTTTTAATTTGTTTTGAAATTTTGGAAAAAGTGCAATCGAGCAGCACTCGACTAATTCCGTCAATGGCAGAAATAAACGAATGTCTTCCCGAAGTCAATACATGTTTTCCCAAGTCAATACATGATTTTTTAAGTCAATACATGTTTTTAAGGAAGACCATGTGACTATTTCTTGGCCAATAAGGATGTTTAAATAATATCAAATAATAATAATGCCTGTTAATAGTGAAGTACTGGTACACTTGAAAAATACTGAAAGCATTATAATATAAACTCACAGAGTGAGTGATTGTTTTCTAAAGCCAACTTGGCAATTTTTCAGCTATATCATGGTGAGAACAAGTTAATTTTCAATGAGATGATGATGAGGTTTGCTTTGTACGAGACCAACACGCTTAGTTGGATTTTTAGTGCTAACTCACTGAAACAACAGTCCGTGGATAGAGATGTCGCCCCATCGGACATATTATCCTGAGTCCAAGCCAAATATTCTTTGCTCTTTTCCCTTAATGCTGCGGATTAGTGGAGAAGCAACACATACCAATGTTATAGTCTTTGGTTTGACCTAACCAGGATCTCCTGCACTCGAGGATAGCATACTAACTACTACACCACCAATGCTATTATTAATGGTAAGAAAATAGTCTCTTATGCAATATAAAATGAGAAGGCTTCTGATGCAAAGACAGGCAAAAATGTAAACAAATCTGTTTATTTTTTCATGAACAGTGTTTTCCTTTGAAGTGTGGTATTTTTTAACCTAGGATCTGGACTACCTAATGTTTTCTTCACATGATTTATTGCATTGCGTGTATTGCAGACAACTATACATCAACATAATTCACTTTCTTCATGCTGCTGATGAAGTTGTAGCCCAATTTGTAATCAGCCATGATTGTCACGGCTGTCAACACCAAATATCTACACACGAAATTCAAATGAAAGTAAATTAAAAAAAAGCTTTCCCTAATCAAAACATATACTTTGTTGTTTAGTAAAAATAGGACAACATATAAATATGCATTAACCTTTTAAAGTTCACTTTTATTTGAATTTCAAATATGTAAAGAGGGGCCACCGTGGTCGTTATCGTATGGTAGTTGGATTTACAACTACCTATGCAATCAGTGCTTATCACCACTAACATTGAGAAATAAAATCCGCTCATGCAATGTGTACTTGATACAACATTATGTGATAAAGTTTGTCAGTGACTTGCGGCAGGTCGGTTTTTCTCCGAGTACTCTGGAGTCCTCCACCAAGATAACTACTGACCGCCACGATATAACTGAAATATTGTTGAAAGTGGCGTGAAATACCGTAACCCTCCCCATATATATGTAGATATTCAGAAATTGAATATAAAATAAAAAATTATTTTGGACATTGGTCCCTTTTGGCCCCCTTGACCCAATTTATCTTAGAAACCATGCTTGGAAACTGATAGAATCCTATTCCCCCACACACCACATCAATCTCCACTTTTCCTCTGGGACGAGGGTCATTTTGTTAAAATTTCATAATGATAAGGATTGTCAACAACAAAAGTTATTGCATGGAAACCATTCATGTGTCTCCAGATGTACGATGACGATAATGTTTGCCTTCAGGAAATGTGCTAAGCAGAGCTCTCAAGAAATCAAAGAACATATAAATTATTCATATTATTTTAATGGAAAAATAAATAGGTTTATCTAGCAATGTTTAAATGCATGATTTAATAATAAAATTTCTGATTTGAAATAAATATTTCCACAATTCTAATTTACAATAAAATTTATCTCACATTCGTCAAATATTATTGATTATGTAATAAAGGTATGAAGGCTATCTATAAAAAAATATATATACATGTGTATAAAACAATTGATTAATTTATCAATTGCGGACCTACATTGCACTTCAAACCTAATTGATAAAAAACTTAAGGCTTTGGTTCCTAAGGTTATGATAGACATTCTAATAAACAAGATTGCAACACTTAGCCATGTGTCTCCCACCGCAATAGAAAGAGGTGTAATGTGAATGTAATGTTATCCATGTGATATATTTATAAAATCGAGAAAGCATCCGAGATGCAACAGCCGAGTTGCAAGTTATAATCTTGGGGCATTTAATTTGTCTATTCACCCTGATCATAAATGTATATGGCTTAGGGGTGGGGATCTCAACCATTAAAAAGTTCACTTCAGGTAGGGGGTGGGGTATGACCCCCAGGGCCTGAGGTATAAGGCATTTAATTTGCCTAGTCACCCTGATCATAAATATATATGGTTTAGGGGTGGGGATCTCAACCATTAAAAAGTTCTTTTCAGGTAGGGGGTGGGGTATGACCCCACAGGGCCTGAGATATAAGGCATTTAATTTGCCTAGTCACCCTGATCATAAATATATATGGGTTAGGGGTGGGGATCTCAACCATTAAAAAGTTCACTTCAGGTAGGGGGTGGAGCCTTAGCTACCCCTGGGGCCTTAGCTATAAGGCATTTGATTTGCCTAGTCACCCTGATCATAAATATATATAGTTTAGGGTGGGGATTTCGGTCACATTTTTTTATACAGATTCCCCAGAGGGGTGGGGCTGAGCTGGAGGGAGGGGGGAATGTTGCATCCTCAACTTCACATTGGCATCTCCACCCATACCAAATATTAAGTTCCTATCTTTTGTAGTTTCAGAGAAATGTGTAATTCTCAAAATATGTACTTTTTCTATAAAAAAACATGATTTTACAAGAATTTTATTTTCGAATTTTGCCCAGTTTCGAACTTAAGCTAGAGATTCTTAATATAATGCCTGTGTGTAAGTTTGAAATCAATTGGTCAACAAATACAAATCTGAGAGTGCTTACAATATATCTGGACGGACGGACGCCCGGCATTTCTATATCCCCAGCTCCGCTTGGGAGGCGGGGGACAAAAAAGGTCAGCTAAAGCTATACTGGAGAGATTTTAGACAAGATTTTCCAACAAAATTTAAGTAAATGATGAGTAAAATACAACCGGAAAGACATTGCTAACTTACATTGTACTTCAAACCTAATTGATAAAAAATCTAATAAAAAAAAAGTCAGTTAAAGCTAAATTGGAGAGATTTTTAAAACAAGATTTTCCAACAAAATTCAGTTAAAGCTAAATTGGAGAGATTTTTAAAACAAGATTTTCCAACAAAATTCAAATAAATGAGTAAAATACAACCGGAACCATATTGCTAACTTACATTGTACTTCAAATCTAATTGATAAAAACCTTAAGTCATTGGTTCCTAAGGTTATGATAGCATTGATAGACAGTCTAATAAAAAAGAAAGAAAGTTAAAGCTAAATTGGAGAGATTTATGATAAGATTTTACAACAAAATTTGACGAGTAAATGACATTGAAATGAGTAAAATACAACAGGAACCACATTGTCGTTGGTAACCCACAGCTGATCAAGCTCAGATTACTCTTCACTCATCGAAGCGTGAACAACTGTGGGTTACTTATTTACGATGAGGGAATCAAGGAATGGCAATTTGACAAGGAAATAAAAAAAAATATATATATACATGATTCCCCACCAATAACATTTCTGTTTGAATTATTGTTCAAAGATCTATAATAAGTTGTAAAACACCAAAAAAATCAGATATGCATTTTATAAATCATAAAATAAAATGTTCATAAAGATCAATATATGTATATAGGTAAAACAGTATATGTAACATTCAGGTAATATTTCACAACCAAAAGGTATAATAATATCTTAACAAAATTGATTCATATTACCTAGATAAACAAGATGTTGCACGCTACGTCGTGCTAAGAATACCCCCACTCGTTCATTTGTAAGTCGCACAGTAAACAGGAAGTAGATGTGCAGAAAACCTGGAAAGGGAAGACACGGTACAAGTCACCATGCCAAAGCCATATATCAAATATAAAATCATTTCTTCCAGTAGAAGCTGAGATAACTTACGAAAGTTTTCATTGCGGTAAACATAAAAAATTCTAAGTCGCACTGTAAACAGGAAGTAGATGTGCGGTAAACCTGGAAAGGGGAGACACGGGTACAAGTCACCATGCCAAAGCCATATAAAATCATTTTTTCCAGTAGAAGCTGAGATATCTGTAACGAAAGTGTGAACGGACGGACGGACGGACAAGGTGATTGCAATATAGCCCCCTCTCTACGAGTGGGGGTATAACAAATTAATATCTCCTTTATTATATTATTTTGCATATTTCATTTCATATTTGTAAGATAAGGTTGTGAGTTTGAATCCAGCTCAGGCGAGGTGTACTTTATACAACATTATGTGATGGAGTTTACCAGTGACTTTCTACAGGTCGGTGGTTTTCTCCGGTTTCCTCCACCAATAACACTGATCACCACGATATAACTGAAATATTATTGAAAGTGGCATTAAACACAATAACCCTAACCCACTATAATAATATCTTAAAAAAAAAAAGATGAATATTACCTAGATATATATCCTTTATCAATTATTACCTAGATATATATCCTTTATCAATTATTTTGCATATTTCATTTCATACTTTAAAGAAGACACTTGACATTATAATTTTTGTCTTGATTAAATATGTTAATTTCTATATGAGATAAGGGCCATCGTGGTCATGATTGCATGTTAGTTGATTTGCAATTAACTGTACAATCAGTGCCTTTCACCTCTAACATTGTCAGTTCGAATCCAGCGTAGGCAAGCTTTACTCGATATGTGATAAAGTTTGTCAGTGACTGCCACTGGTTTCCTCCACCAATAAAACTCACCACCACAATATAACTGAAATATTGTTGAAAGTGGTGTTAAATACCAAAAGCCTAACCCTAACCCCTATATGAGATGGCTGTAAAATACAATAACAGCACATCACCACAGAACATAATTATTATGTTTGTAACTAATAATAAATAAAACCATAGGTTTTCATAAACACCAACCAATAATTATCCCATATTGTTAAAACAACAGACGAAAAATCAATATCTATAAATAGTTAGATAATATTTGATGTTTTTGTTAATAATTGATCATAAATCCCATGATTCCATCCATTTAATGCTTCTCCATGGACTTCCTTCTTCAACAGCTGATGGTCCTGCCATCCCATAGGTTAAAGGGTAAAACAAGTAAAAACTGAAAAAGAGAGCAACAAACATAAGTACACTCAAACCTGTCTAAACTGAACCTCATTGGCACTAGTTTTTGTGTTCAGAATAAACAGGTGTTCAACTTATATAGGTTAACTGAACAAAGTTTTCTACATTTGAACATAGTTGGTATCGATTCTTTAATACAAAGCAACAAACCAGTTTTTGTGTTCAGAATAAACAGGTGTTCAACTTATACATGTTACTAAACAAATATTTTCTACATTTGTACATAGTTGGTATCGATTCCTTAATGAATTTCACCTTTGCCTTTATTGGGACTATATTTGAACAGAATTTCATTTTATCCAGTGTTCTATTTAGACAGGTTTCACTTTCTGTTCTACTGACTGTAGAAGTATATACACTGCATTATCCACCAATCAGTTTGGGCCTCTGCACTTGTGATCATGTGATAATTGGATTTACATCTAACAAATCAATCAGTAGTTATATTAGGGTTATGGTGTTTAACACCACTTTTAACAATATTTCAGTTATATTGTGGCAGTCAGTTTTATCGGTGGAGGATACCGGAGTACACAGAGATAACCACCGACCTGTCCCAACTCACTGACAAACTTTATCACATAATGTTGTATTGAGTACACCTCACCTGAGCAGGGTTAGAACTCACAACTTTAGTGGTGATAGGCACTGATTGCATAGGTAGTTGCAGATCCAACTACCATATGATCACGGCCATGACGACGACCCCTTAGCTGTTTGGACAAAGTTTGAAACAAATAATTCTCTAAAAGTACAACAGTCATCGACTTAAGCAGTGGTCCGTTGGCCCACGGCCAGTGAAAATTGATTCCGACCAGTGACTTTTGCCAAATTTTGTCAATAGAATGTATATAAATATTCTAATTTTGAACTTTTCTGGCCAGTAAATTCGAAAGTCTAATTTCGAAGACGGGTACAAGTTCAAATATCATTATAAACATGAACAAGCATTATTATTATTAGCACAAAGCACAATTTATTTGGCTACTATTGGTTGTCATTAGTACTTTATTTTCTGCTTAATAATACATGTATAATAATAACCTGTGTGTTTACATAATGAGGAAAATTCTGAATAATAAACATCCCATTATCTTTAAAAACAGTAATCTATAGCCATGGTGATAGAAACAAACAGCCACTTACATTTTCCCAGAAGTCTTGACGCATATGGGTAATTTAAGACCACACATTAATGTAGAACACCTGATTTCAAAGTACATTGTACATGTAATATAGGAAACCACAGATCTGAATAAATATTTTGCAAAAAGTATCATTATTTTCAAATTTAAATTTAACAGAATCCATTAAGAGAAATCAATTGTTTGTCTATAGACAACTGAAATTGACAGACATAACCATAATAAAAAGATGTTAGTTTCTTCTCCAGTAGAAATAAACCATTGTCTATTACCACTTCAAATGTACCTGACAAAATAAGTGTCAACCACATGTATCATTGCTTCCTAAGACATGAGATAACCCAATGCATATGTCTTGATAACAGAAGACTGGAAGGGACAACTTTAAAGATAGATATGAGTCCAATAGTTATAAATCAATAACAAACCTGTCCATGTGGTCACCTCTATTAAGCAGTCACCTGTATTAAAAGGTCACCTTTTTCTTGTCCTGTCATAGAAAATTTTATATGAACTGAACCTCTTTTAGGAGGTCACCTGTCTTATAAGGCCACTTTTTCTTTGTATCAAAGGTGACCTCTTAATACAGGTTTGACTGTAGGTGAAAAATTTAGTCTGTAAAAGTCCATTTGAAGGTATCTATATCTCTCTATTAGTCACCTTATTTCATCTTAAGTAAACAGGTCCCCATATTTCACCTTCAATATCAGTTAGATTTGATGGTACAAATGACTTATAATGTTTGTTTTATCTGTATACAGTCCATTAAAGTTTCTTTACAACCCATTCAAAATAAGTTTTATTATAGGCTTTATAGAACATTGAAGTTTTATATACTGAATATACATTGTATAAATGTATACCTTATTGACATTTTTGGAAATGGAAAAAGCTGTCCATTTTTCTCTACTATATGTTAACAACATACAATTTCCTAGTTTGTATAGGATTCTTAAATAGGACCTCTCCATGCTTACAAATATGACATATTAGTAATATCAACAGTCAAAAGAAACTGTCAATATATATTTTGTATGAGAAGGAAAAAAACGTCCATTATGCTTAGGGTGACCATTATGTACAGGTGGGATTGTAACAGTTTTTGCAAGGAAGCGATAAGCTAAGACTGACATTTTAAGGTGGTACCATACACTTCAGGTAAAATTTGATCTGTTTGTTTAATTCTCTTATTTTTTTTTGGCAGTGTGTTTGAATATATCCACTGTAATAAATATCAAAATTTTAACAAATTCCAACCAACAGACTCAGAGCTATAAATTCACTAGCCACATAGCAGCTTTTCTCTCTGTGGTTTTGATCACCGAGATGCTTAAAATCTGCATACAAACATTATATGATCAAAACATTCAACTGATTTTAAAGAGTTATCTCCCTGTAGTGTAGGGTACCCCCTTAAGAAGTATTACTTGTGTGCTTCATTGGAATTGTAATCGTAAATTTTCATTTCAAGAGATAACTGCAAAATAAAGATTCAACACTAAGAAACCAATGTCAGTGATTTTGTGGCAGGTTGGTGGTTTTCTCCGGGTACTCTGGTTTCCTCTACTAATAAAATTGACCGCCACGATATAACTGAAAATATTGTTGAAAAAGGCGTTAAACACCATAATCCCCCTCCCAAACCCAATGTTACGCTTTATTTAAAAAATACTAAACCAACATTAGGTTAAAAATACTGAAAAAACAGTCAATATCAGAATTACTGAGAAACAGTCAATATTAGAATTACAACACGGAAAACCACAATATTAGAATTACAACACTGAAAACCAGTATTGACCTTGAATAATGAGCAAATCAATGTTCAAACCACAGATGCATACTATCTAAATACTGATGATAAGTTAATTTGAATGCATTTTTTGTAAAAATCAATGAATCCCCTCAATTTTCTTAATATCACAAAAAATATTATTGATTACAAGCACATACACAAAGAACTGTTGATTGCAGAACATAATACATTGAGTATTGAATTCTGATATTTTTATTGTAAAACACAGCTTCATCAGTTTTTTTTTTCTCTATCCAATTCTAGTATTATATACATACTGTTATAGATTAAATGTAACAGATTCAAAATAATCAATTATTAAATATATGTTTGATTTTACCAGTGTTTCAGCTGGTATGTTATAGGCTTATTCCAGTAAAATAATATATTGAGGAGTCTGAAGGGATCATAGTTATTGTATCATTGGTTGTTGCCCAAGAATGTTTTTTATAAATATTAAAAAATCAGGAAACACAAAAAATGTACTGTACAACCTGTATTAAGAGGTCACCTTTGGGACAAAGAAAAAGTAGCCTTATAAGACAAGTGACCTCTTAAAAGAGGTTCAATTCACATGAAATTTTCTATGACAATATAAGAAAATATGATCTTTTAATACAGATGGCTGCTTAATAGAGGTGACCACATAGGCAGATTTGACTGTATAAGTATATTAGATAAATGGGACAATTACCTGGTATTAAACCCTCAGGAATCACTACCTTATTACAGTGGTATTGACATTTTATAGAAATAAGACTAATAAATGTCATATGCAATTCCAATATATAGAAGATAAAATACCAGTAGGACATTTTATCCCATAATAAAATTGAAACACCCAAGATGGATTTAAAATTGTGCATCCATTTAGTACCTTTTACCAATAAAGTTGGCGAGTTTTTTCCTGCCCATGATGAGATGTACTTGATACAAGTTGTGGAAAGGTCTGGATTAGGGTTATGGTTATGGTGTTTAATGCCACTTTGATCAATATTTCAGTTATATCGTGGCAGTCATTTTTATTGGTGGAGGAAACCAGAGTACCCGGAGAAAACCACAACCTGTCAAACTTTATCACATAATCTTGTATCGAGTATGCCTTGCCTGAGCCGGATTCGAACTCACATCGTTAGTGGTGATAGGCAATGATTGCATAGGTAAATGTATATCCAACTATCATTCGATCACGACCACGATGTCCCCGTGGAAGATCTGTGGTTCCTACATCAATAAATATGTACTGTATTATCTAACAGAATTATCATTGATTTGTTAATTTAGACACGAAAATATCAATATTCAAGCAATAAGCTTGATATGAAAAATTATTGATGATTTCTATGTGTAACTACGGAACGTCGCTGACATCGCTTTGACAAATGCTTGCTAAACATGCCATCGTTGATATGTTTTGCTTGAAATGGAATTCTTATCGCATCTCGAATCGAAAGCTATGGGAGATTGCTCTGAAAAATTTCATCTCGCAAAACAAATCATCTAGACACAAGAGGGAATCAGACTCACATATGACTACAGCCACAATGATATCGTTCCCCCTTTTTTCCACAAATTCTTATTAATATAATTATAAATAAGAACTGAACATACATAAATTTGAACAGAGTATCAAGCTGTTACATGTTTTCGGTTATTTAGTAAAGAAAATTTGTTAGGCTGTTTTTTATATAGCTGATTTAATGTTTGTTAATATCTTTTCAGTGTAAATAACAATTACAAATTTTGATACCAAATTTTAATTTTCCTTGAATTCTCATAGGTACCAGCCAAATTCATGCAATGCTTAAATTTCAATGGAAATATCTCCAAATAGAAAAGAATAGACTGACTCAACAGGATTGGACAATTCTACATACAAACCTTCTTAAAAACAGGAATCTAAACTAATTTACAATTGGCTTAAAATTCACATCCTGTCAAAACATTTTATCTTCAAAACATATAATTTGTCTCATTTACTGTTAATTCAGTTCAATTTTCATCCAATTCTGACTTGATAATGCATAATTTTGTCCAAATAGATCAATTTTGATAATTTTCAGCAAAAACTGAAAATTAGTTAAGTTTTGGAAAAACAACAAATCAAAATACATGTCAACACATTATCACTCAGAATCTATAGAAGAAATATCAGTCTAATCTAACAGACCAATTTTTATAATTTCCAGTAGAAACTGCAAATTAGTCATTTGGAAAAACAGCAAATTAAAATGCATGTGAACACATTATCAGAAGGTACAGCAGAAATGTCAGTCCATTTTATCTTAAGGATAGCAGTTATCTATGAATTTGGATGTAAGTTTGAAGAAGCAGGGACTATCATATTAAAGCTTGTTTTCAGCTTATTTGCTTCAAAATAGATTCAATATGTATGGAAATCAGTAAATGATCAATTATGAGAGAACTAGTAAATTTTGCAGGAACTACAGGTTTGGTTTATGACGTTTAAGGCCACTTTCAACAATATTTTAGTTATCTTATGGCGGCAGAAACTACAGTCAGGGGGCAACTTGAACTACAAAAGACTCCAACTTATAACTCGGAGAAATAAATAAACTACTTATTTAAATTTAATTTCAGCAACAATGGCTGTCTAAAAAGATGAAAGATACTTTCAAACGCAATCTTGAATAGGGTTAGGGTTACGGTGTTTAACACCACTTTCAACAATATTTCAGTTATATTGGTGGAGGAAGCATAATCTTTGGAAGATGATAAATACAAGCACTAACTTTATGTAGTGATCATTCTTATTCAATTTGGGTTCAAACTGATTTGCAGTTTATGACAAAGAGATTTTGCAGCGGCAGCCTTCTTGAATTTCCAATCAATATAAAGAAAGATATTCAATGAAACTAAATGTTATACAATGGTGGCCATCTTTGAAAATGATGTCAAGGTCATGTGAAATATGTCTGACGGACATGTCCCCTCAATGAGCAATGAAAAGTGTGAACTAAATATATCTAGTCTAAGTTATATGGCAATAGAGAAACTAGAAAACTTGATGAAGTAAGTTGACAAGGGTTTACTCCTGCACCAGTTTTATTGGAATCAAAGAACATAACTGATGGAGGAAATCCACTTAAATACAACATGAAACCCTCGTCACAACCAATTCAAAAATAAAAAACTAGGTACAGTATTTGAAAATATTTTTTTGTAAAAAATATTTCTTTTTGCAAGATTCAAGATTCAAGATTCTTTATTCTTACACAGAGGATAAAGTAGTTCTCAATTTTCACGGGAAAAGATTTTTCTGTCTTACACCCCACGGTGTAAGACAAGCTTCACGCCCTGTTACTCGCCAAAAATAATCGTCGCTTCAAGATTTTCCAGTGTTATTTATAACTCTGCTTGTGATTTTTTGTTAATATTGTTTGTAGATGTGATTAAAATAAAATATGATTTACAAAATATAACGGTACAGCCAAAGTCTAATCTATCTTTTAAAACTCAAGAATGTCGTGCCATTTGTTTACCTTTGCGTATGATTTTTTGTCAACAGTTATCGATTTCCTGTTCACTGAATCAATCAACTGATCGAGTTATTGACGTCGCAGTGAAATGACATAATTTCTAAAAACAATGTTTGTGTTGATTTATTCGTTTAAAAACAAGCGTCTTTACTATTGTTATATTTATTGTGATATGAAAGTCGAATTTTAAATATTATTACAATTTGAAGCGTTCGTGATTTGGTGTCTCTTTCACAATTGCGTATTATTTCATTGATGGTGGTAATGCGGTTGTCTTCGAATATATACACACTAGAAAAAAAATAAATTTGGGGGGTTTTCTGTGTAAGAAAAATAATCAAACACCGATGACAGGTCAAGATCGAGAAATCTCAGACACCCTCGGGTAAGATTTCAATCGTTGTCTGACTCGGGCAAGCCTTGTCAGAGAACGATTGAAATCTTACCCTTGGGTGTCTGAGATTTCTCGATCTTGACCTATCACCGGTGTTAGATTCTATTATTCTCATAAACCAATGCATTACAATGGTACAGAGATCACTAAATTTCAAATACATTACAAATTAAGGTAAAAAAGTTGGAATATGGATTATATAGTTATGGTATACAAGGTATTTCAAGTCAAAATAATGATAAACATGAAAAGTATACATTGAGAACCATGAACATCTAGACTACAAATAGGGAGCATTTGTGGTCATGATCAGATGGTAGTTGGTTTTAGAACTACCTATGTAATCAGTGCCTATCACCACTAATGTTGTGAGTTCTAATCCCACTCATAGCGAGGCATACTCGATACAACATTATGTGATAAAAGTTTGTCAGTGATTTGCAGCAGGTCAGTGGTTTTCTTTTGGGTAATTCCCCACGATATAGCTGAAATATTGTTGAAAGTGGTGTTTGAATTGATTAATTTATTTGTGTTTAACTCCACTTTCAGCAATATTTCAGCTATATCATGGTGACCAGTTTTAGTGGTGGAAGAAGCCGGAGAGAACCAACGACCATGGGCAAGCAACTGGTAAACTTTATCACTTGCGGCTGCGAGTCGAGTGCACGGTTTTTTGTAATTTACAAAGCCGGGTGCGAACTCACGTCGTATTGGTGATAGGCTTGCACGAGTTGTTAGGTAATCCAACTACCTAACTCACTGAGCCACCCAGACCCTGAAAGTGATGTTTAAACATCATAACTCTAACCCCCTAGACTACAAGTATAAAATATAGCCTGACATGTAGTATAAAGTATAGCCTGACATGTAGTATAAAGTATAGCCTGACATGTAGTATAAAGTATAGCCTGACATGTAGTATAAAGTATAGCCTGACATGTAGTATAAAGTATAGCCTGACATGTAGTATAAAGTATAGCCTGACATGTAGTATAAAGCATAGCCTGACATGTAGTATAAAGTATAGCCTGACATTTATTTATTGCTCCTACAATATAATCTATTAAAACAGCTAATGCTCACTTAATATACCTCCGCATTTATGTTCAATGTGCATAAAAACCAACTAAGTCGGCAAACAGGAAGTAGGAAACTGACGGGTCCAAAAACGCTTCTCACAATATGGCATACATATATGAAGCTTGTGACCAAATATCAGATTTCTGCCATCAATAGTTGCTGAGAAAAATGTGACGAAAAATATCTTGGACGGACGGACAGAGGTAAAACAGTATACCACTCCCCACCCCCCACCCCTCCGGTTGACTGGGGGTATAACTAATAAACACAGAAATGACAACAGAAACCATATGTAATGTATAAACAAACGTTTTGTTAAGTCTCACTAAGTTAGAAAAAGTTTTTCTTCTCTGCTAAAATTTAACAGTCAATAACTTTACAGGTTCAAACTATGAAGTTACCAGAAAGTACAAAAGACACAGTGTCTTATTTCATTTTCTCTACATTCTATTTACAAATCGGGGAACATTATAATTCTAAGGGTGATAATAAATATATACATTGCAATTTCAAATAAATCCTGTTAAATAAAGTCAATATCATAATAGAACTTTATCAACTTGTGGGTAATTACTGGAAATAGTTGTGTGGAGTCGATTCCATTGTAATCTTAAAGTTAATGCTATTTGAATTTTTCTTCTTTCAGTAAAGCCTGGATTATCCAACACAATATTTAAATATTATCCACAAGAGATTTGCTCTGAATGGTCCAATGGTTTCAGACATTAAGAAAATTGTCAGAAGTTTACCGACATAAGACGGATGTCAATAATTAGTGAGATTAACCAAGGCAATAAATTGCTTTTAACAAGTTTAAAATCAAGTAGTTATTTTATTACACTTGATGAGCTAGCTTAATAGTTATACAGTCAAAATTGCCTTTTAGGGTACCTCCATATAACAAATCACTGTCTATAAAGGGCACCTCTACATAACAAATCACTGTCTATAAAGTGTAGTATTGTTATTCTCATTAATGCATACTACATATAATTTTAACCTGTATATAAAGGGCAACAGCTCATAAAAGGCACATTATCAGGTTTGTGCCCTTTATATACAGATAAAATTGTAGATATCAAATTTAGTGTGCACGACGCATTTCTGGAATAACCTTCATTAGGTACGCTCATAATGGAAAGACAAATAATTTAAAGTTTTGGGAGCAATAAAACCAAAGGGCTTAAATAGGATAGCCAAAAGGGCCTAAATAGGATAGCCAAAAAGGCCTAAATAGGATAGCCAAAGGGCCTAAATAGGATAGCCAAAGGGCCTAAATAGGATAGCCAAAAGGGCCTAAATAGGATAGCCAAAGGGCCTAAATAGGATAGCCAAAGGGCCTAAATAGGATAGCCAAAAGGGCCTAAATAGGATAGCCAAAGGGCCTAAATAGGATAGCCAAAGGGCCTAAATAGGATAGCCAAAAGTTAAAGGTCACCTATGTCTGAGGAGACTGTATTTTATGCATATATATTTATTGGTTATACCTTAAACAATCAAGAGGCTGTTTCTCCTATAGCTAGTGTGTATCTTCTCTGATCTTCTGCTTTAATTGACAAAGATTCACATATTTCATATATTTTGAGTATTGACTTGTTTCTTTCATTGAAAATCATGACCTGTGTATTTATCCTTTAAAAGCAATATAAAATGAGACAGCTGTTTCCACCTTCATGAATGACTGACCTGAAGTTATTACAAAAATTAACAAGGCCAAACAAATTTTTTCCCTACAATAATTATGATGAAATTTGACTCACCTCCAGCACAGTATGCAGAATATAGCTACACTACCACCTTGGAATACAAATAAAGACAGCTGCTGTGGAGCAGTTATACAACATAAAGTTAGTAGGTAGTCAATTACTACACCTGAAAATATAACAAAGATATCAAAATATGGTATCTATTGTACAATGTACCAATATAATATTATATAGTAATGGGTAAAAAGTCACTACATACTGAAAATATTTCCAAAATATACCGGTATTTCATATAAAACCAATTTTGTTGGAAAAATTCTTGTCAAGTCATTTCTTACTTGAATTTCGTGAAATTTGCCTCATTAATAGCAGAAATAAATATAGTTTCTTTTAATAATTTCCATGTTATATATGTATAGTAAAACCCTGTTAAACCACTACCATTTGTTCAGCAATAATTTGCCGTTATAACGAGCTTGGGGATAAATTGAGGGAAACCTTAAACTGGAAGTATGGACACATAATGTTTATAATGACCATCAGAAATAGAATGACAAATTTAAGGATGGTGATTGCTAACTGATAAGAAATTTAAACAATAATAATTTATTTCAACTTATGGAAACAATATTTCATGATACAAACATGATATACAGAAATTACTGTTTGTACAGTAAATAAAGTTTTTGTATGTCATCAAACTTATTTACATGTACATTTTGACATCAAACAGACTTGTAAGTTTCTTTATTTGATAGGATATCTCGACAGTTCTACGCTTTAAGGGTAATTCCCTAAATATAGAGAAATAATCTGCTATTTGTTGCTAAATGCTTTAGGATGTTTCATTACATAGTATTTGATTTCACGTTTGTTTGAAATCAAGCAAATTTCTTTTCCGGTATGGAGTAAGCATTATTACACTACGAAATTGAAAACACTGAAAATTTCAAACAAATTTTATCTACAATTCCAATCACAAACTATAAAACTAACACTACGGTTTCAACTTTTAATTATACAACAATTAACTGTAATCAGAGTGTTTATACAAGAACAATAAACCTACCTGTAAAAATAACAAACACCAGTAAAATCATCTACGTGTGATATAACTGATTGGCATTATATCAAAGGACAATCAACAGTAAATTGACCATTTGATCTTTTGACACCTGGGCGGATGGTGATATGCGAGTTTGGCACTATAACAAGGTTCTTTACATGGTAAGAAAATGGGACTTTACTGTATAATTTTATTTCTACTTTTCCTTATAATATGATTGAAACAGGAAGTTTAATTATTTTCATGAGATCTCACTACATTGTGATATCGAGAATTTACATTTGTGTTTAAATCTTAAATGCTTGTAAATAAAAGTCCTAAAATTATATGAAAATATCAAAATAAACTCCTATTAATTTTGTTTTAAAGGCAAAATTCAAGAAAAACTGAAATGAAATGTCTTCAGAAATTTTTTGAAAATAAGTGGTTTTATGTGAAATATATAGGGATATATCTTAATGCGGAGAGACCTTTGACCTGTGAATGTATAACTAAACTGAGCAGTAAATGTATACATACACAAATATATATAAGTTCTTTATACAGTAAAATAAGTTTCCTTCCGTACAAATCAAACTTGAAATATTTCATATTTTATTTTAACAAATAAAAGGCTGTTGGCCACTGGTCGCCCGACGCCAAGGTTATATGGTAAGATTAAATTTTGAAACTACTGTAAACTAGAGGTTCAAGTGAGCCTGTATCACTCACCTGACTTAAATAATTCTGAAATG
Source organism: Gigantidas platifrons (assembly GCA_002080005.1). Taxonomy (NCBI): domain Eukaryota; kingdom Metazoa; phylum Mollusca; class Bivalvia; order Mytilida; family Modiolidae; genus Gigantidas; species Gigantidas platifrons. The sequence continues at coordinate 528,619 of MJUT01029485.1, read as the reverse complement.
ACTATTTTGAAGTAAAAAAAAGGGTGTAACTCTGGTTAGATTTGTCGAAAAATCATCCTTATCGAACTTGACCTAGATATTCATGAGATACACTTACATACCAAACCTAGTTTCAATCTGACTATTTGTTCCCAAGTTATCATCTGGAAACCAAATATTTAGCAATTTTGAAGTATAAAAAGGGATGTAACTCTGGTAAGATTTGTCAAAAAATGATCGCTATTGAACTTGACCTAGATATTCATGAGATACACTTACATACCAAACCTAGTTTCAATCTAACTATTTGTTCCCAAGTTATCATCTCGAAACCAAATATTTAGCAATTTTGAGGTATAAAAAG
>MJUT01029485.1:505385-517605 GCA_002080005.1 Gigantidas platifrons | reverse complement strand
AGACTTTGATTGTAGTCAATACAGTTCTTACCTTTCACAGTATCTTTCAATTCCTTCATCTATGATCATATTGTAATTGAGAAATTTTAGACCTGACTTTTACTTAAACATTTTAATTTCTCACTTGAATTACACAAATTAGTATAAATCACCACAAATTACCGATAAACATTCTGTAAAATATGATAAAAGTAACATAACAACTGATCAATCTTAATGGTTTGTTTATTGTGAAACATTAAATGCACAACTTACACTATGTGTTCTAATCTGACAAGATCCCCGTTCTTTACAAGTAGTGGAGTATCTGATTTTGTCCACTGTGGATCTGCAGGTTTGATGATCCACATATTGTTTTCATCTTTGTGGGCATAAGTTGTCACCTAAAAATAAATAAAACATTCACTGTCACATGTTATTTTATTGAAATATTAGTAAAACCCCTGTGGATATCACATTTTGAATGGAATAGACATGTGTTCAGATTACAAAGGTTAAACCTGGAAAGATAATAGATTTTGATACTAAATTAGATGTTCTATTTAGACAGGGATCTGATTAATTCAGGGTACACTGTATATTACATGTATAATAACATCAGGTTAAAAGTTGCAGGTCCTTGTAAGACTCAACGAAGACAATACTTCACCAATACAATAAAGCCTGTCTTGAGAAATCACCCCCTTCTGCCAGCAAAAGGTTGATTCAAGACATGATGTTTGTCAAGGATGTAATAGTTAAAGAGTAATTGTTATTTAATACCAACTGAGAAATTTTTCCACTTTATCATCGCGAGAGCAAGTTACATTTCTATGAGATGATGATGATATCCAATTTGTACTTGACCAACTCGCTCAGTTAAATTTTTTAGTGCTAACTCACTGAAACAACAGCCCCATGTAGATACGACTTGCCAATCAAACACATTATTGTGATTCTGAGCCAATTAGACTTTGCTCTTACTTGCCTTAATGTTGTGTGCATAACAGAGAAGTAACAAATACCTACTTTAGTCTTTGGTTTGACCCAAACGTGACTTATCCCATGATCCACCACACTTCAGGCAGGCAAGTTTAACCATTACACCATAGATTTAGTTCAAATAAAAATTTAATTACATAATGAAGAGCTGTAATATTCTGAAGTGATCTCACAAACGTTGATGGTCTCTCAAAAGAGATATATCATGAGGCATCTTTCACTCCACCCAAAAAATGAAAACTTCTGAATTTTTTTTTATCAGCATATTAATGAATAAGATTTTTTTTTAAGCAGAAGAAAGGTATATTCCTACTACCTTTCTACCTATAATGTTGGATAGTTCAGTTCAATTGTACAATCACAACCTTTTATCCTGCAAATTTGACCAAATTAATTAGTAAACCTTCTGACCTGTTGTTGTTGTGGAGGATGTTCTTCAGGATACAGATGCCAATGAGAATGTAAATATCCCCCTCCTGTTCTTCTCTGTTTTAATGTAAACTCACTACCATAAGCAATAGCTAAAGTAAAACAAAATGTTCTAAAATAATAGCTGTGACTATTGTTTATTGATAATAACAGCTATTGTTTATTGTCAGGATATTTTTTTGTAGAAGGAGCATGCAAAGCCTTCCTTTACATAATGATTGAGTGTCGAATGACTAAGTCTACATTTGATTATTAATGATGTATAAATAGATGATAACAGTACTGTAATTATAGAATAAAGGTAATTAATTTTTTGTTTATTCATCTAGTATACAAATAACAGTCTTCAGGTAGAGCGAACAGTAAAAATGGCAACAGTATAGCACGGATGTGACAGAAGACGCCCTTGAAAACAATAGGAATGATGCTTGTTTCAGATGTTTTCATTAAATCTGGCAGTTATCTTACACTTTTAGACACTACAGGATCAACACAATATACATACATTGTCATTAAAAAAAATGATTTGCACATGCTGCTAAACAGGCTCACCATATGTTCGTTTTTCTACTTGTTTCTAAAGCTTGTATAATTGTAAATTTACCACAGATTTTACCGGGTAAGTTAAATTAAAATTTTAGAACATTTCTTCTAAAAATTGTGTTTATTAATGTTGGTACTAACATTTAATCTTGAAGAAAACTTTTAAAACATATTGAAATTCTAGTATATTTTAAGTCAGGTGATTTAATGCTTAGGACATCATACTAATAATATTGAAGATCACACATGTTTTAAGTATATAATTTCTGATGACAAATTGTGAACAAGAATGTTATCATAAATAACTCCTTTTTATTTTTGGAGAAACTAATTGTACGTAATTCCTTAAAAGCAACATTTTACAGCCTAAGAATGACTATTTATTAAATAATATGATTAAAACAGCCCTAATACGTTTAAATCAGCCTGTATCATACAGTAGTTCTTCCCAGCTTAATATCTATACAGCTTTTCGGCCCCGGGCCAATACTGCTTTGGTCCGTATTGACCCGGGGCCGAAAAAGCTGTATAGGTTCCGGTTTGCAATCTTACTTCCGTTCCGACATTACGTTTGCATACTACAATTCTTCATGACGTTTAATTATTACAAACATGTCGTCTGACAAGGCTGTCGTTGACAATGAGCCTGTGGCTTTCACAAATGAAGAAGCTAAACAAATCTTGCATCAATTTGCAAAGGAAATTGGGAGCTTTGAGTTGGATTTCTATAATTTTGATGAGTTAAATTATGAAGAGCAATCTGAGTCCAACAAATCAGCAAATCTACCAGACGCAGACTCCGCAAGCAATAAATGTTAATAATATTCTGTTAAAAGCATATTGGAAGTTTTCGACTGTTTCATCTAGACATGCACAATGACACTGGAGTCTGGAATTCAAATACCATGTGAAAATGATAAGGTCCGTATAGAACCAGCTTAGTAGGTCTTATATTTGTCGCATAAACAACATAAGTCAAATTATTTAATACAGGTGTCATTAACTGGTTGTTTCTGTATTGGTCCCGTATAGATTCTCGATCAGCTGTATTGGCGCGCTGCCCTATGGGCCTTGGGCCAATACAGAAACAAACAGTTAATAACACTATATTATAAAAGACAGATTTAACACAGAAATGTTCATATTCATATGAAAAAGCTAATACATGTATACAATAAACCTACTGTGGTTTCATCTATCTTTGTTGGTATCAATTTTCGTGGATAAACAAATATTGAGATGTTTGCTGACATTTGAATTTGTGGTTTTGATACTTATAGATTAATACATGGCCTTTTTCATATTGCCCTAGTTATCAGCACGAGACCTTGATATCGGCCCCGAGGGCTTTAGCCCGAAGGACGATATCAGTCGAGGGCTGATGACAAGGGAAATATGAAAAAGGCCATGTATTAATCTATTTATCACATATTTTGCCATGGCAGATAACATGTCATTGCCCTTCACAAGAGGGCAGATAACATGTTATTGCACCGGAGGCAAATAACATGCCGTAAATTATGCTTTTATTACACATGCAAATTCAGCGTTATTTCAATAAAATATGTGATAATTACTCATAACTTCCCTTGTTACATATTTTTTTTGTGGTCCACTAAATTCAGTGGTTTGATGATACCAACAAACATCATGAAAACTGGCTTTCAACAAAAAATATAAATTCAAAGTAATCTAATTCAATAATACTCACTTTCAGGCATGCTGACATTATATAATCTGTTTCCAATGAGTTGTGATTGAAATCCAGAACTGTAAAATCCATCACCTGACCCACTGAAATATGATGTATATTTATATTCTATGCAACATTTAAAAAACATTTAATTCTGTTTCTCAAAAATGAATGAGACAAAATAAATTTGAAAATATTGTGGTTAGAAAACCCAAGTAACAATTTGTTAATATCATAAACCAACATGCATGAGTGATTTATGCTTGTCAAATTGTTGAAAATAAATTGTTACGAAATGACATTTTGAATATAGACATCACATTTAATATTTATGAAATTGCAAAAATCAATCTTAAAAAAATGTAGATTCATAAATAAAAATAGCCAAAATATAAGATGTTTATGGTTAATAATAAAAATCCAATATAAGCAGAGAATAAAATAATTAAATCCAAACATTCATTTACTCCTGTCATCTGCAAAACAAAAAAGTTATTTTTCAAAGATAATACATTTACAGAGGATTTTTTGTAACCCCATACTGAGCCCACTGATTAAATATCTTCTGACGTCACTAAATCTAACATCTTATTTTTTTTATCTTTGCATTAGATCTTGCTTTTAATTTTTTTTTATAAATTACAGTGAAAACGTATATGGACAAAGCACAAAGTGAACATTTTTTTCTTGTTCTGACAGAAGAGATAACAAATAATGCATACCTTGAACTTTATTTCATTTTCCATTTAAGTGTTTTTACAGTTTACTCTGTTTAATTTAGGCAGGTTTCATTATTTAAAATAATTTTTTACTCATAGTTGAATTTTTTAAAAAGCTATCATAAACTAAAGTTCAATTATTAAGAAAAGGAGGGTCAGGATCCCATTATCTAGCTTAACCCTGTCACATTTTTGTGCCAGTCCCAAGACGGGACATACATTTCCGATGTCATATGTCATGGCCTTTTGTTGTGTTCAATGGATGGAAGTGAGACATAGTTGATAATGGTGTAATTTTTTTTTATCATTATTGTTTAAACTTTCTTTTCATAAACATTTGTAACAACCATATTCTTACTAACCTGTGATTTAATATTTTTAGATGAATAGCAAATACGATCATGTACACAATAGTTGGTAGAATGATGAGACATAGAACTCTGGCTAAAAAATGTTTTATCAGTAAAACCTAGAAAACAAACAAAACAATGTCATAATAGGTTAGGGTTGAATAATACACATTCATCATCACTTTCAGCAAATTTTCATCTATATTGTAAGTACCAGACCTATTTTGAGGAGGAAAGCCAGAACAGATTTAACTACTTCCATCCTTGGAAACCTTAACACTTGAAATTGGTAATGGCCCTTGAACCCTCGTCATGGTGTTAGGTTGTGATCGTAAGTCAATAATCTTAACCACTCCAAGGACCACAGTTTGAGAGGTCCAAAACTAGTACTGAAACATAATTGGTACCACTCCAAGGACCACAGTTTGAGAGGTCCAAAACTAGTACTGATACATAATTGGTACCACTCCAAGGACCACAGTTTGAGAGGTCCAAAACTAGTACTGAAACATAATTGGTACCACTCCAAGGACCACAGTTTGAGAGGTCCAAAACTAGTACTGATACATAATTAGTACCACTCCAAGGACCACAGTTTGAGAGGTCCAAAACTAGTACTGATACATAATTGGTGTCTATTGCTATTGGCATGCAAAGATTAGATATACTGAAAGACCATTAACTTCTTTGGATTGTAAACACTATTTGACATTAAATAATTAGAACTATCAATTGTGACTTTTTTCTATCCTTAGAGTATTGGACTACATGTACAATCAACAGGTCTCACTTGACTACAATCAACAGGTCTCATTTGACTACAATCAACAGGTCTCACTTGACTACAACAGAGAGACAAACATAGACATCAATTATTTTTTTGAAAAATTATATGATAATATTAAATTTAATTAATATCTTACCATTGTTAAACATTTTTGACCTACTAGAAACCATAAGTCTGCTGCAGTAGAATATCCGGCAAATAATATGATGAATAGTCCAACAAATTTCACCCTGAAATAATAAAATGTAAAGATATTGGTTTTCTGATAAACACACAAAAAAAACTATGACACTAGAGATGGGTATCAGTATGCAAACCAACATCAGTGGTATTAGGTTTGAGTTTAGAAGTCAATGACCTCAACCACTCTGCCTCCAGGTCCCCTGTAATAATTAGATATAATCAAAATAGCAGAATGACGTAATTTATATGAAAAAGATGTTATCAACTAGAGAAAACTAACTTTGGTGTTTAATATTTGTATTTTCAAAGGGTGTAACAGTAACTATAAAAAGGTAAATGATTAAGATAGCACTTGGTAATGAGAGAATAAGTCTGTTAAGTCAACAAAAATAATTTCTGTTTACATGCTTATCTAGTAATTTTAACATGCACTTTATTAAATGGAGGGCTTGCTTCCCTCTCTTCATAATGACATATATGCAAATTATTGATTGTTTGTTTTTTGTCTGTTTTTGTCTCTTTGTACATTAATACTTTAAGTGTACTTGAACTGATGTAATTGTGTCTTTTGTTGTTTCTTTATATTATATCTGTAACCAATCAACCCAATCATATATGTTTATTCATTGTTTGATTATTCTGCTCAGCAATGGGCACTGTGATTAGTTAATAAAAATATCTGTATCTGTATCTGTTTTATTGCAATAGTTAGCAATGATTTTTTTTTCAATTTCGTTTCTTATCAGTTTTGAAAACAATACGACCTAATTTTCCCATTACGGTATACAGAAGGCTAAAAACATTGGTAACCAGAACCACCAATCTAACAATACAGAAAATACTAAAATTATTGATGGACAGGGATCAGCCTGGGCCAATCAGACACATCAAACTTATGTGTGGAAGACAAATCTTTCACGTCTGGGCCAACTGGAACTATCAAACTTACCCTATAGAGAAAGCTAAAAACATCCCTGTCTGGACCAGCCAGAACCACCAATATATACTAAATGATCTACAAAAAATAAATGTTACAGTAGGTTCATTTACTTATTCTTAATTAAATAAAAGTCATATGTTAAATGTTTTTAATTTAAAGTTGTGAACCCATATTTTCTCTAATATACACAATATGAGAATAACTTACACTGAACAGGAACTTTTTAAAGGGGCATTAGCTACGTTTTTACCAAAAAAATTATATGTTTTGGAAATTGGTAAATAGCTTTAAAATGATGAAATAAAGGTAAATATTTCACATTAAACAGCTTATCGAACCACTTTCTGCCTTTTGAGAACGAAAATTACCATCGATTACTTATTTGCTTGCAAGCAAATAATTTGACCTCGCTTTTTCCGTATGCAATTGACCTTACTAGTGACAGGTAAAAACAAATAATTTGTAATTTGTCGCTCATTAACTGCCAACTTGCATGGTTCTTTGTCCGTAATTAACACCGATTAAAAGCAGATTCACAAAAAATAAGAAATAAGTTCATTGTTGTACTGATTTAATGACGATTCGAAAAACTCTGTAAACAATGTCGATAATTAATAAGATGACGTCAATTTCTTGATCGATCTCAAAACACGAGCAGTTGCAGGTTTTTCCACGATGCACGTACATTTCATAACATTTATAAGTTACAGAAACACGTTTTATTAAGGCATCAATCATATCTGATAGTTTTTATGGGTAACATAAATTTACGATTTGGCAGATAATGCCCCTTTAAGATTTAAATAAAATACCTAATCAATACTATTATTGGCTTGTTGTTTGATACCAAAAATAGAAATTGATTAAACTTAAAAATAAACAGTAAATGATGTTGTAGACAGAACAGAGTCAGGTTTGATTGCAGTACACTATAATGAAGCAAATTAATGTCCTTAAATGAACAAAATTTATGTGATTATGTCAATTGTGTATATGAGCAATGTCAATAAAATATTGGGCTTCTTTTATTCATTATATTAAGCTGAAACCATTTTATTTGCAACTTTGCAGAATTGAGTTTCACAAACCTCAAATGTACCATAACCGCCATGATTCTAAAAAAATGTTAAATTCTCAAAATATTTCATCTTGCATTCTATCAATAATTCCACATAACACGCTCATCCACTTCAAAGGTGGTACTTTTGTGGGTGTAACGAGTTAAAGTGGATGAGTAAATCTATAGACAATGTGGAGCATATAAGTCAGCAATAAAGTACTAATACTTACTCTTGTTTATATGATGAAAACTTCAGTAAACAGTATATCGATGCCATTATAAAAAATAATAAAATAGGATCTAACAGTATATGTCTGGATAATGTTAATGTTCCAACATCTGAAAAATAATAAAAGAATATATGTGTACATGTATTACAGTAGATACACTGTGCATAAATTAATACATACAAAAAGAGTAAGAGAGAGTGACTGTAACCATTCAGGTAATTTTTAGCAATCAACACAAATTTAGATCTATCAGCAGTATAGTTGATCTTTTTAGCACTTGATAGGTTAAGGTATGACTTTTTCTTAAATAATATTGGACATGAAAAAAATAGTCTAAATCTTAAGACTACTGTAATAATTTTATTTAATTCTTTGAATTTAAAAAATATATACAATAAATAAATAAACATTGTAAACTATTTTAGTTATCCATCTGTTTCAGAAATGATAATCCTGGAACAGATATATAGTCAATATACATATATATATACATTGTCGGAAAATATAAAATTTATTTGTATGAGCTTTAGAAACAGAAAAATGAGCCTTTGGCGAGCTTTTCTGTCCTGTTTTGTAGTGATTGCAAATTAATTTGATATTTTCCGACAATGTATGTATATTATGTTTATCCTGCAATGTCAAAAAGCCCAAAACAACTGCAAAATTGTCTAAAATTAGCAGAAATAAACCTTGTTCTAATCATTTTTGATGGTGTCCTCTGTGAAGACTGTGCTTATACTCACTGTTGCCGTTTCTTACCATAGCTCTACATTAATCAGGTACAAGAATATCTATCTCTTGGTCATTGTTACCGTACATATGTATAATAAAAATTTATCCAGTCAATGCAAATTGAGTGCAGGATAAACATATTTCATATACTCATCTTTAAAAAGAAAAGACTTTTTACCTAATAAAATTAATGTAGCAGATATTGATGAAGCTAGTAGAGATTCTGTGAGTAACCACACTGACATAAAACTTAATGGCACCAAACAAGCTCCAAGTAAGGCACAAAACTGAAAAATTAAAAAAGGAACATCATAAGTAGTTCAATGTAACCCATATTTACATATAAAGGTCAAATATATACATAAAAAATAAGCAATTGTTTTTGTCCATTTTAAATAACTTACATTTACCGGTATATGCAATAGCTACTGATAGCATAACAAAAAAAATGGAAGAAAAGTATGATTTTTTTCTTACCTAAGATTGAAAATAAAACAGAGGTAATTGTTCGTTTTGTTGATGGTGGTGGAATTGTTGACCATCACTGTATAAACTTTCTTTTCATAACAGCAAAGAATGCAAACAATACACCAGCATGGATTCATTTTGATATAAATTATGGACAATGAAATCAAAATAATATTACATTTATTAAAATTTTTCTTTCACAAAGACTGCCATATTATTTTTACAATGATTCTATTATCTACTAGTATACATGTATTATAAATGTTTAAACATGACTGTACTGTAAAAAACACATACATTTTTTTAACACCTTTTTTTTTACAGAAGAGCATATTTTATTTCCGGATACATAACACGATCTCCCACATTGTAAGTTTAACTGAGTTAAAGGAGATATCCACTAACACAGTTAGAGGAAGATAGCTATGAACCTACTACAGTTCATATAACCTTAGGCAGGGAAGCTTACTCCTTACACACAATACAACTGTAGGAAGAGGAATAGAATGTGGACATGTGAAGTATGAACATATTTTATTACTATAACTTCCTTTACCATTCTCATTCCAACATAATTTGTGTCTTCATATTCATCTCCTGGTTTAGCAAAAGGAAAATTTCCATCATAACCAGTCAAAACACCTGATAATCCAATCAGCATCTGTAAAAACAAGCTCAGTATCAAATTGTACCCCCAAAAAAACAGTGGCAAGAATGAGATGGAAGTAAAAGTAGATACAAAGGTACATGTATTGGGTTGGAAAATTTGGCTGTAAAAGGAGTTACTCAAAGTGCTAATGTGTAAAGAACATGAATTCTTCCAACATGAGTCATATACTAATGTTTTGTCTGATCAATGTTAGCTATGTACATTGTATTTATATTGAAAATCTTACACAATCGAATATCCCTGAATCAGGATTGGATCCTGTAAGCATAAGAAGTTGGGTCTTATTTCTAGATGTACAAAATGTATTATGTACATTGTATCTCTTACTTACTTTATATATACATTTTTTGTACATGTATGTCACATATTAAGTTGTATACTTGTAATGCCAAGTGAGCAATGTTCCAGTTATATCGTGGAGAGATCATGCTACACTACAATGATGTTCACTTAGTACTAGAACAACACACGAAGTTGGATTTTTATAGTGCTAGCCTACAGAAACAATAATCTACAGGTAGACATGTATCTCCACTCTGACATATTATCATAATTCTGAGCCAACCAGTCTTTGCTCTTACTCATTAATGGTACTTCATTAGTGGAGAAGCAGCAATTACAAATTTAATAGTCTTTGGTTTTACCTAATCGGGGATCGAATTAGCAATCAATCACACTCTAGGCAAGCATGCTTATACCACTGATGCAGTCCCCAATACAATGAAGGTAACTCACTAATAAATACTACACCATGAATGGTATGGCAAAATATAATACAATTTTCCCCACTTGAACTAAGTACAATATAATATCTTGCAGAGTCCTGGGCAATATTTATAAACAATACTTTCTTTATAGCCAAGGAATATGACAAAATAGTCCTAAGAATCCTATCATGAATTTTCATTGGACGTTCCAACCTACAATACACCTAATTATGCTATGCATATGATATAATCAATATGAACCAGTTATACAACCTCTAAATTGCTGTCTGACAGTCTGAGCCTCTCTAACAGTTAGATTTTCTCTTTAAATATATACATGTACATGATATAATATATATATATAATAAAAACTATAAGAATGCTTGGAGCTTTCGACTGAGCAACCAGTCTGCGTCAGCATGTTTACTAGAATAATGAAACGTTACATAAACAAACAATACAAACGTCAACGTAACAATGCACGTCCGCAAAACATCTGGCGGCAAAAACAAGTATGAAAAACCACACATTAAATATGAAATATGCACTTATAAAATTAATCTTAGACAAACGTCTGTTCTTATATGTACAGAAGCATTCATGTTTCCTTAGTATTAATGCCATACGGCTTAAAAGTATTTAATTTCTTTTTCCATAAGTTTTCCCTGTTTCTTCTATAAAAATCATCTTGATAAAGTTTTTCTAAACCAATAACTTCAAAATGTTCAACTGTGTGATTGTCTGTGTAAAAATGTTTCGCAACGGGATCATCGGATTGTCTTCTAATTAGTGAAAAATTTAAAATTTGTCTTTGGTAAAGAGTGTCACCAGTTTCTCCCACATATACGATTTTGTCACATTTGATGCAAAATATGGCATAAACTACGTTAACGGATTCGCAATTAATGTAATTGCGCACTGAATACTGTTTTCCGTTAGTATCATGAAATTTATCTGTATCTTGTAAATATGGACAAAGCGCACAATTTTTACCGCAAGGTTCACTTTTATTAGGCTTTCTAAAAAACATATTGTTGTGCTTCTTATGTATAAGAATGTCCTGTAGATTAGTATCCCTTCGGATATATATACCTTTCCTAGTGGAGGATGCACATCAAAGAAAAATGTTCTTTTTATATACCAGCTTCCCATTTTTCCAAAGTGAGTTTCATCCCAGCTGAAAAGAAAATAACTAATAATAAACAAACTATTGATATGTAAATACAAAAAATATGATTGACTGGTTGTTTAAGATCAAGTGAGCAGTATTTCATCAAGAGCAAATTTACAATCAATAAATCATGTATGTAGATAAAACTAGAGGCTCCTAGGAGCCTGTAATCGCTCACCTGGCTCAAAGTTGGACCAGCAATTTCACCACCAGCCGTTCTGCGTAAGATCAAATTTAAGGTGTCTAGACACTTTTTAGAAAACATTTACATGACCTTCATTAGGCCACTTCTTGAATATTCTTGTGAAGTTTGGGATAGTTGTACAGTTGCCGATGCCGTCAGACTTGAGCAACTTCAACTTGAAGCTGCTAGAATCGTCACAGGTCTGACGGCTTATGCAAGTGTCTTCTTTATATGCAGAAACCGGGTGGGAGAAACTTAATACCAGACGCAAAATCAGGAAGTTGTCACTTTTTTATAATATAGTCAAGGGTGATACCCCCGGTTATTTAAGTGATTTACTGCCGCGGACTGTCAACCAGGCAAACAACTACAA
>MJUT01029485.1:486984-503285 GCA_002080005.1 Gigantidas platifrons | reverse complement strand
TTTTTTGCCGAATTTTCTATTTTTAGTAATGGCAGCCATCTTGGTTGGCAGGGGGGATTGTTGGACACAATTCTGAAAGGGGACCACCCAAGGACCATTCCACCAAAGTTTAGTTCAAATTGGCCAAGTGGTTTTAGAGGAGTTGATTAAAATGCAAAAAGCTAACGACAGACGGACGACGGACGCCCAGTGGTAGCAATAGCTCACATGACCCTTCGGGTCAGGTGAGCTAATAAAAAACTGTGGAATGGGTCTATTGATAGTTGCTTGGATTGCCACAAGTAAAATAGGAGATAATGGATATGGTTGGAAGCTTTGTCTTGCAAGAGCCTGAGGCAACCAATGATAAGTCATAATAATCTTTAGTTCATAAATTAGGATCTCATATGGCAATGCATGGATAAAGTCATAACAGAACATGATACATTTATATCAGTCTGAAACTCATAAGTAAAGGAATATTAATATTGATTTTATGACTTTCATTTCATCATAAGGTCTTTAAATGAATGATGTATAATTAATCATAACATAAAAGTGTTTCAAATAATCCCTAGCATAAATGACTATAACTCTGACATAACTTTAAATATTTAATTTAATCATTACATTTGTGATAAGGGATAAGGTTACTTTAGGTTTATGATGCTTAACGCCACTTTCAACAATATTTCAGTTCTATCGTGGCAGTCAGTTTTATTAGTGGAGGAAACCACAGTACCCTGAGTAACCCACAGATCTGTCGCAAGTCACTGAAAAACTTTATCACATAATGTTGTATCGAGTACACCTCGACATGAACATGCTTCGAATTCACAACTTCAGTGGTGATAGGCACTGATTGCACAGGTAGTTGTAAATCCAACTACCATATGATCACGACCATGATGCCATCCACTACAGGGATAAGAGCAGATAGAAATATCATTCATTGCTAAAGTAATTTTATTATTAAAAACATGTATATATACCAATCTAAGTGTATTTTCATATTTTTTTTAATTTTTAATACATGATCTTGCAAATGATTTCTTGTTAAACAAACATCAAGTAATCACATACAGGGTAATACCACTTCACAACTATATTGATTATATTAATTGTGGATGTTTAATACCAATTTCAACAATATTTCAGCTATGGAATATCGTGGTGGTCAATTTTATTGATGGAAGAAGTAGAATAAGAACCCTTGGAAAAACATTAATTTGTAATTCAAGTATCTGACTTTTTTTTTTTTCATTACATAAAGTTGTATGGAGTACCCCTTTTTTTACAGACGAACATCAAACACACAAATTTGATTAGTGGTGTACTGGTAAGCACCGACTACATACAATGTAGGTACAAAATGTATTAATGTATCAAAATGCCAACTATTGGTCAACATTGATTATATGCAAGCGTCAGCGAGCTCTTTATGGTATAAAATGTGTACTTAGGATTTTTGACAAACATGGCTACACATATTAATGGGTAAAAAACAATTCTGGATTTTTAATCTCTACCCAGAGTTGTCGGTCCTTACACTAAGTCTCGTACCCTCTCTCGTACATCCGATACCATTGAAACCCGGAATCCGTGTGTAATAAAAGTAATTTGTTTTACTTATATTGATATTTTTTCATTGATTAAATCTCTTCTGACATACTGACAAGAATCTTTGTTTCTATGCGGAAGTTAACTTTTCAGATTTCGTAAGGAACGACAACTCGATTGAATGAGACTAGATTCAGTCCTAAAAAAAAGTTGTCCCGGCCCCAATATATCTCGACACTTTTTGATGGACTGGATGAGTGTGAATTTGCCAGATAATTTTCAGATTCGTGAGCATTCTAGGCCGTGCCTGTTTCATATTACTACAGTACATACCAAATATGTGTCGGTTTTTCAATGTTGTGTAATCTTGTAATGACAGACAAGATCGTAAACAGTAAAAGTAACAAAAAGTACATTTTTTCATGAGATGTAAACATTTTTTTATCGTCCTCATTTTTCTGTTTGTCTGGTAATTCCTGTACTGCTTTACTTGTTTTTTCCTTTGATGATTGTGTATGAACGTCTGTCTTCACTTTTGGTTTTGAGTCAAGAATTTGATGCTCTTTGTAATTGTCAGCACTTGACTTTTCTTTTTCCTTTTGGTCATATGTTCCTGCAATTTCCTTTCTTTTTCTTAAACCTTCTACTGACATCTTTTATATGTTTGCCCCCAGGCTGACAAAGTTTACAGAAAATGGGTGTTGTGTTTGTTTATGCGTTCAAAATATATCAAATTTCAAGTAAAACTGAATATTCATTAATTCTGACAAATTCGAATACTGCAAGTGTTTCCATTTGCGTTCCTCTATACACCAAGACACTCGTAGCGATTTTCTTCTAAACCATCACCAAAAAAAGAGTTTGAGATTTTGTAAAGGGATGTAACTCATTGTAACCGGAAGTAATGTACCAAACTTTTCGTATACTTATTCTTTGAAAATAAAGGGAATGTATAAGGTTTTCTTCATTAAAAATTATATATTCATAATAATAATATATTAAATTGATGTAACAAATAAAGAATAGTTTATCTTACTTATAATTCGAAAATAATAGAAATATTCTGGTTCCCGCTTTCAGACCGAGTTGTAGAAAGTAGTTAACCGGCTAACTGTATAGATTCAATAATGTCAAAGGTTATACACTCTTAACATAAAGTCAAAACATTGATAAGAACTTAAATAATTATTTTGCCGCTCCCGAAATAAATGGCATGTCCGCACAGTCTTACCATAATCCTTTCAGTTCTGTTGCAGACTGGTAACCTGGACAGTAATAAATGCCGAGCTAGCTAAATATCATTCAACAGTTCAACACCTATAATCATGTTGTTATATGATATCCAATCTAATTAAAATTCTCACCTTTGATTGCTCCTGTTTATGTCGCACATCGCGACATAACAAAACCGATAGCAATTAAAGATAAAATTTTAATTAAATTGTATGATATTAATTAAAGATAAAATTTTAATTAAATTGTATGATATTGATAATTGATATCAGGTTTTTAGATGCAGGGTTTGAACCTAAGGAAATATTTTAGCGGCCAAGTGGGCCCCTAGCAAATTAATTTTGGTAGCCCACACAATTTCTTAAGGGCCCATCAGGCACACCTGCCACCTCGCTTGCGAGGTGCCTTACGACAGGGAGTCTGGGGCCGCTTAAGGCCCCTGGAAGCCCTGGGATAAATGGTGTAAAATCCTGCATTCAAAGCTGTCCAGCACTTTTTGACAAAAAATAAGGGCGAATTTTAGGGCTAAAATTAGGAATTTTATAACTAAATTAGGGCAGTTTTAGACATTTAAATGTACTTACCTTCGCAAATTTGACAATAAAGAAACTCACTGGTCAACTGCCTTTCACTGCATAATCTGAATAAGAACTGCAAACTACATTAAGACACATTTTGTATGAATGCATTTTCAAAATTGCTAGAGTAGAAATATAAAAAAAATAGGAATTGACATGAAAAATTAGGTTTTTTTTAGGATTTCCCCTTGAATTCAAAATTTTTAAGGAATTTTAGCAAAACTAAAAAAAATTAGGATTTTTTTAAGAATTTTAGGGCCGCTGGACAGCCTGTGCATTCTAGCCATTTCCTGGCAGTAAAATTGCTCATTCAGAAACTATAATTTAATACAGAAGATACAAAATTTCCAAAAATTTTTCCTCAAAATAAACTTATTTTACATGCACCAATACACTATGGCATCAGAAATTTATAGTTGAAATCAATTTTCAGGGCGATTTAGAGCTTGACATATGGTGTGGATGTTTGGCCATTGTTCTAGGCCTAGATGTGGTTTTTGGATTGGTTGCTGTCTCATTGACGTTTACCCCATATTCCTTTAAACAATTGTCTAGAGCATTTGGACTTTTCGTAATCTCTAAAATATTCTGTTCTCTGTTCATTTTGTCTTTTAAGAGGCCCAGAGTTCCCCAAAAGAACTGACTTAAATCGGCTTGGTGAAACATTTCGCCAACCGGATATTTTAAACGAACATGTAAAATTAAAATTCAAAGTTGGAAAATTGTGCTAAAAAATTCCGTAATATGACTCAACAGAAAACGGCGTGGTTTGTGCATTATAAAGACAACAGAGAAATCATCGTTGTTAAAAGAATTATTTGTTACCTAAATCCCTTTACAACAACAACTAAATTCTTTATTTCAATCCTTAAATGACGCAAAATTAATGCAAAAATTGACATCCTTATACGGAAGTGTTAAATAGAACAGCCGTAAATCTCCTTAACTGGAGATAAGATTCGCATACATCAAAATAAGCTGGTTCCCGGGCTACTACACTTCGTTACTCTAGTTCATAGAGCTAAGGGTAATATATGCGGATATCAGTTTAATATCAAAACAAAAAATCGGGGCTTAAAATCGATCAATGGAAATGTCAATATTTTTCGGATTTCGATCTTGGTGAATAGGAATTTTTACATATAGATTTACACTATTTTATTTTTTTTCTAATTTTCACTCGCCAAGTGGATGACTAAGATGACACTTTTAAGGGCCCACACTAAAATTTACTCGCAAATGGCGAGTGGGCGACCGCTAATTTCAAACCCTGAGATGATGTTCATAATAACTTAATCTGTCTTTGTCCCAGTGCTTTTTATACGCCTGTCTCGAGACGGGCCGTATTATGTGATTGGGTATGGAGGGCGGGTGGGCGGGCATCCACACAGGTTTCCGCACAATAACTAGTTCTGTACATGTACATATGTATATCAGATCTTTACCAAACTTGGCCACATGATTCCCCCGTGGAAGGGGAAGAACCCTATTTATTTTGGGGTCATTAGGTCAAAGGTCAAGGTTACTATTACTATAAATATAATTTTTGACAACAGGGTCGTTTCCACATGATAACCTTAGTTCTGTATATTGGATCTTTAACAAACTTGGCCACATGATTCCCCTGTAGAAGGGGAAGAACCCTATTTATTTTGGGGTCATTAGGTCAAAGGTCAAGGTTACCATTACTATGAATAGAATTTTTGACAACAGGGTCGTTTCCACATGATAACTTTAGTTCTGTATATTGGATCTTTATCAAACTTGGCCACATTATTCCCCTGTGGAAGGGGAAGAACCCTATTTATTTTGGGGTCATTACCATTATACCGTTTGATAATGTATATAGACGGGCATATTTTGTGATACACACATTTCTTGTTTGCAATTATATTGGAATTTGGATGGTTTGCTGGTATTTTGATAGTGTATCTGGTGGTGGTAACTGTGGCTAGTCTAAATAGACATTTTCTACACTGAAGTGTACCAAACACTTTTTCTCTGGGTTCGTCTGCAGGAACCCGTCTCTTAACCCATTCCTTTGGTTAATAAAATAAAAGCAAGATATGTGAACATTTAATTATGGTTAAAAGTGTTTAAAACATTATTTCAAACATATACTAAATGAAATAACCCCCTATGCATTTGTAACTTACACCCAATCTTTGAATATAGAGAATAATACATGGCAAAATCCGTATCATATGCTGTATCATCCCGAGATACCAATATCATCCAGAGGGCCTTTAGGCCCGAGGGATGATATTGGTCGAGGGTGATATGGCATATGATACGGATTTTGCCATGTTTTATACACTTATCATATATTTAAACAGGAGAGTATACAGGGTAGGGGTATGATAAAGGGTAGGCATCTGGCACTTTATCAAATATTCAAAACTATTGTATTTACCACTAAATATATGATAAAAACCTTTATCATATGTCGATATACAAAATACATTTGTACAAAGAAGTTGCATACAATATATCTAAGCTGTCTAAATGAAAAGGTGTATTAAGATTTCACTTGCAAATATCTAAATATAAATTCATCTCATTAGAAATATAAATTATCAGTTACACTTTATAACTAATTCTGAATGTAATAAGCATGGAAAATTAAATAAAAGTTCAATCAAATGCACAATATATTGTCAAAACTGCACTTTGTCCAAGGACGGTAACTGGGGTTTATCCTTCCCACCACAATAGAAATAAGAATTCAGTCTGTCTGACTATCTCAAGATGTTTAATTTCTTTCAAAAGTTACTGTTTTCATAATAAAGCTGCCAAAATTAGTTTAAAACAATCAAGAAGATCAAAGATATTTGTTAATCAACAATCTCAATTATCAATGTTTTGAAATAATGTGACAGCCTAAAAGGTTTAATAATATAATTTTGAATGAGTATGACTTCAAACAAACATGTATTGAACTAGAAAAATGGTACAATTTGTTAATATTATCTGAACCGATTGAAGCTATTATATCTTATAAGACAGAACCACATTCGTGGTGTAATAGTTAGCATGCTCGCTCGGAGTGTAGTACAAAAATGTAGATCGTGAGCATAAAAATGTAGCTATGTTCGGTTCAAGCCAAAAACTATTACATTGGTATTAGTTGCTTCTCCGCAAAGTACAGAACACTAAGAAGTGAGAACAAAGACTGGTTGGATCTGAATCAGAATAATGAGACTGGGTGGAGCAGCATGACTACCTGTGGAGTGTTGTTTCAGTGAGCTAGCACTACAAAATTCAACTCAGTGTATTGGTCTAGTACAAAGCGGTGAACATCATCATCTTATCAAATATATAATTTGTTCTCTCCATGATATTGAATAAAAATTGCTCATTTGGCATTAAACTCACTCACTCCTATAATACAAAAGTCAAAGGTATTTTTGTTTCTCATCTGATTCTGTGCATGTCCCTTTAGATTTATCTTATTTTTCACCACAAAATGTGCTGAAATGTAAATTGCATGGTCCTTTACAAAGTCTATTGGTTTTTATAATGATAATCAAAAGTCAAAGATGTCCACCACTGCAGGAAAAACAGTTTTAACATGATTCAATGAAACAATATCATATTGTCAGAAGAGTAAATTGTAAATAAATGGTAATTGGATAATAAATGGGTTATTTAATACCAAGTGAGTGTTACAGACTAAGGTGATCTTTTAGTTTGTTAATTCAACTGAAAATGATTTTTCTTATTTTTCAGCCAATTCTGTATTCCTACTTCAGAAGTTCCTGTTCATGGAGAGTAAGAATTGGTAAGTTTTTTTTAAAAGTCAACTGAACTCCTATTTAGGTACAATATAAAAATCTCTCCTAATGGATATAATTTTATAAGCAAACAGTAGTTATGACATGACTTAATCCCACAACTAGATTTCATGAGGATCTGAAATATGGAATCTTCAAGAAGCAAAAGAGAACTTCAGACTTTTAATAAAAACATTAACTTTCTCACATAAGTCATGGCCAAGCTCTTGTCAAGAGAGGAAGACTTAATTCCATTAATTGATTATTGCTTAACGTCCAGGGAGCAGTTTTTCAGACATATTCAGAACAAGTTCAATAATACATAAAACTATATTAAAATGTAGTTAACAGTTCAGGTCTTCAGGATGAGAACAAGTTCAATAATACATAAAACTATATTAAAATGTAGTTAACAGTTCAGGTCTTCAGGATGAGAACAAGTTCAATAATATACAAAAACTGTACTGAAATTAGGGAAGGGATATGTCAACCAGGTCTTTGGTTTTTAGTAGTGGCTACAATGTGCTTACTCTTTTTCGATATGTACAAAAGATGTTGTTAGCATGCCATGAATGTGGCGCACTCTCTAAACACGATACCAGGTATGCTCCACAGTACCAGTAATTTGCATGTATCACATAAACTATATGCCATGTATCCTTTCAGTTTAATTTATGTAATACAATAATTATTACAGACACAATTTTTATGTGACAGTAAATATTTTGTGATTATATTATGTTTTGAGTCATCATCATTGGTGTGGCCGTCCTCCTGTGGAGACATTGGTTTTTGCGCCATTACTTCTGTTCTAGTTGACTGATCCTTCTGAAAATTTAAAACAATGATCATTGGTACAGAATAAATTACTGTTTATAGAATAATGTATTTCAAAATGGAATATGATAGTTTTTGTGTACATATTTGTTTGAAATCTTCTTTGTTATTACACTACATATAAATAAGCACTAAAATAAATTCATGTTATCACAGGTATACTTTTATCTTGTATATTTCTGTAAACCATTTAGTGTAAATATTTTTACATTTCCAAAATAATGGCTATTTTATTAACTTTTCAGCTTTATTGATGAAAAAGGTGGAGTATGAATATTCAGCTGTAAATTTGATTAAGGATGGAGGACAACAGGTAAGCTTAGTAAACATGTGTAATAGACATATGTAGTAAACATGTGCAATAAACATATTTATCACATATTTTGTTGCAATATGTTTGGTTTAGCATGTCCAATAATAGCTAGAAGTCAGTATTGGTTATTTGCCCTTAGGGCAAATATCCGTATTTGCTCTCAAATATCCGTATTCAACTTCCGGTATCTGTGCAGTGGTCTCAAAGATTATATGTCAAAGTACAAAGAAAGATGGTGCATAAACTAAAGATATGCATAAAATCATATTTCAATCAAATTAACACATTTCAAAATATTGGAATAAAGTTTAAATAACTTGAAACGGAATAATTAGCTCAAATGTATACGTCGTGTTTAAGAGGAATTTCCATTCAAATGTCAACGTCTTGGGTAGATTTTACAAACACTTTCTAACGTCATTGTACAGATCAACATTGTTTGATATCTTTTTGAAACCAAATTTGAAACAAAAATATTTGCAAGTTGAACAAAGGCAACTCTCTTAAGGATTTATTTTCGCAATTTGTCATAAAATTTTCCATATCGTCCCTGGTATCAGCCCTCGACCCATATGAGCCCTCCAGCTTTGCTGTCGGGCTTGATATGGGAGTCTTGGGCTGATACGAGGGCCGATATGGAAAATTTTATGTCATAATTTCTTAGTAGTAAACATGTGCAATAAACATGTGTAATAAACAAGTGTAATAAACATGTGTTGTAAATATATGTAATAAATATTGTCAGGAGAAAAAAAGAACTATAGTAGAACCAATCCATATTTTGGATTATTGAACAACATGGCATGGGTGACCGAACAGTGCAATAACTGACAGATGATGTTTATATAATAGCACATTAGTGAGTTATGCATGCATTGTCAATTACAAGTGGAATATTTATGGTAATGGAAAGTTAGGATTATATTTTACCATTTATTATATAAAATTTCATGTTATGACCCGAGAAATGTTATTTAAAACAAACAATGTGTATATTGTCATTTGTAATGCACAAATATATTTTTGTTGTTGCAATTTTGATGTCATGACAGTGAGTTGTTATTTTACATGTGAATTATCAGATATATTTCACCAAGTCTTTAAGATATTCTAGAATTTATTGCCATCTAAATAACAATAATTCAGTAAAAATCTGTTTAGAAGATATTCCTGGCCAAATTAGATTTTTTCTGTCACTTGATATCTGTTATCTAATTGTTGTTAACTTTTCACATTTAATTTTCTTTTGTAAACTTTGATTCTTGTGTGACAATTAAATAAAATATGATGGAACATAAATGAGTGTCTCTTGTTTGTAGAATGCCACATATAATCATAAACTTATAGTAGCTTCTACTGAGTAAAACTGGTAATGAGTCGTTGTATGTGGCCCACTGTAAGGCAATATGTTCCAAATCGTTCCCTATCCATCATTATGTCTTATTTTTCCTGTGGTAATCTATTCCACCAATGGAACCAGCACTTTTTTACCTACCTGATTTTATTGTTTGTAAACAACAATCACTCGATTGCCCACAAAATACATCTACATAGCCCTACATTTTAACAAGTGCATTACATACCTTTGATCTGTAATTTGCAGGAACAGGTCAGGGTGTTTTGTTTAAATCTGAACTTATGAAGTATACCCATTTCTTTTTATTCATAGAGAACAGACGAATACACCAATTTAAATTCTATGCAACAAGTACCTACTCTTGCTGTTGATGGTCAGACACTTTCACAGTCCGTAAGTATATAATTAAACTTTGGATGGCCGTGGGGTTGGGAAGAGGTGATTTTGGGTAATTAGAAGATTTCATTTTCATTTTAAGTACAATAGAGTTTATTCATTTAATTTCTTTTCATTAAACTTTTAAAGTAATAAGAACGGCAATTGTCGTGGAATTTTTGGATTAAATATTTTCACTTTTAATATGTCACTTATTTTTAACTAAAATCAACTGCATAACATTAAAAATCCACTCAAAAGCAGATTTTAAGAGCAAATCGCAAAATATTTGACAGCAGATAATTCTGTTTTCTCGTACAGTAATGCAAAGGATATGTGCGTAACCCAAGATTTGAACTCTTTCGGGGAGATTATTGCTCATGTGCAATGTTCCGTTGATGAAAAAAAAAATATATATATTCTGTGTGTACCACATAAGAATAATTACACACACAAAAAATTGGTTCACACGACATGAAACAGACAGATTCCTCAATAATCATTGTCAGGAATGTGTGCGTGCTTACCTCAGCATCCATGATTGTTTATCTTTTCTTCAAGAAGGCCATGATCAGCAATCATCGGAACAAATCAACCGATAGGTTAATCAGTTTCCACAACAATGGCGAGGATGATAAACATGCACACAGATTTGCAGATTTCTAGTTGTTGGGAACATATTTCGACCTGAAACATGCATGAATAGCTTAGTAAAGGTACCGCTGTATTCCAAATTGAATTTTCAGGAACAAATTTTCTTCACCCAAAACTGGTGTAATGTTACTTTAAATCTTGACTGCTTTTAACTTTTCCAAGCATGTAGAGCTACTGCTGTATAAATTGCATTGAGTGAACTGAATGGTCCTGATATTTGAGGTAATATAAATCTTCAATATATGGAAAATAAATAAATTGTGGTAATTCCAATAAATATTCATAGCATAATTGATCAATTTCAACTGTGCTTGCCAATTAGTAAGAAAGGATGTGGATGTACATGAACATTAGAGACTATCTAACTTTACACAAATTAAAGTAAAGGAACAGCATATTACATGCAATTCATACATACTGTTTAGTTGCAATTGATATTCATTTCAGGTAGCTATTTTAGAGTATTTAGAAGAAGTACATCCTGAGCCACCACTGTTACCAAAAGACCCATTAGAAAGAGTGAAGGTACAGTAATTTGATCAATACATTTCTTAATTGATGTGTACATTTCATTTGATATTGTATTGCTATTTTATGTTCAATATTTGATTCCAATAATTGATGACCTATTTATTCTAGTCTCCCACAAAGACCATTAATATCTTTGGATGTTCATGACTATACGATACTAAATCTATTAGAAGTATCAGAAATGCTTTTTTTGTCCAAAGAGTAATGGTCTTTAACCAACAGCTTCTACCTTGCAAGCTAGTAGTCAGTTTACTACCAGCATTCACTGACCCTGCCATTGTACTGTCCATGTTTATGTTGCAATTCATTTTTGTGATTGTATGTGGTCTTTTTAAGTGGAAGTGAATCTGTGCAGGTTTTTATCAGTTGCTTATATATGTAAATGCTGTTGGAGATTCAGTTATCAAGAGAGGTGGATTAGGATGCCATTAATCGATTTAGCCCTGTCACATTTTTGTGTCTGTCCCTAGCTTGAACCTGGATTTCCAACATCATATGACATGGTCTTTGTTGAGTTCAATGAGAAGTGATTGTTCATTTTGTTGATATTGATGAAATTGTTTTAAATTTCCTTTCATAACTTAATGGAAATTCAGTGTTTCATTGAACTTCAAATTTGGACAAATATAGAAATGGTTAGAAATTATTCCTATTGTGTCATTAAGTTTAATAAGATATATCATTATTTCAAATTAAAGTGATTCCAAACCTTTTTGTCCAGTATATTTTCTGAATTAGTGAAATGAATTATTGTATTATTCTGAAGAGTTGCCTCCTATAAACGTTTTGTGCCTAAGTTTACAACATATTGTTCCTGTTTTTCATTACAGTTTGCAAAATTATAGATGAAACCCTCAAGCAATGCTTTTTTACATATGCAAGAATCTGATTTACAATAAAGAATAACAAAATACACACATACAATACAAGAAATAACTTTATATTCTGATTCATGATCACTGAAGCATTGGTGTTGTCTATACATGTATTACATTCTGAAACATTGTCAATACATAAGTGTAACTTTCCTGTGAACTTGTAGAACATTGATCTCTCAAACTTCGATTTTATTAGTCCTTTCGAGCCACTGAAATTCTACATTATTTGGATTCCTGTTTGTTTTTAAAATTGAGCCTTAAAAATAAGTAAGTAGACACAAATACATCAACCATAATCAACCATTCTCAGAAATATTAAACAAATTAAGATTTGTAAATACAAGTATAAATAGTAATTGTTTTTTTTTTTAATTCATAATAATAACGCATTCTTTAAAGATTACCAGTCACATCTAATTGTAATATTGATCAAAAGTGATATTAAACACCAATAATCATAATTCGTCCTATAAAAGTTACTTTGTTGTTATTTTAACAGTAATAGTTCTCATTGAAGAATACATGTTGTTTGTTATGTGTTAGTATATTTATTACAGGTAATAATAAATGTTTGTTTTTGAACTATAAATGTGTATTTATCGCTAGGTAAGGGAAATAACTGAACTTATATGTTCTGGAATACAGCCTCTTCAAAATCTTGTAGTTCTGCAGAAAATTGGAGATGAAACAAAAATGGAGTGGGGTAGATTTTGGATTGATAAAGGATTCAAAGGTAAACACACAGACATTGCAAATAACCATGTAGGTATTGTTGTATAATGTTATTTCAACAGTAATAGTTCTCATTTGCAGAATACATACAATGTATTTATAAATGTTTGTGTACTATGCATGTGTATTTATCACTAGGCAAGGGAGATAACTGAACTCATATGTTCAGGAATACAGCCTCTTCAGAATAACGTAGTTCTGGACAAAATTGGGGCTGAGACAAAAATGGAATGGGGTAGATTTTGGATTGAGAAAGGATTCAAAGGTATAGCCAGCCATTGTAAACAACCATGTAGTTATTGCTATATACAGTAAAACCTTGGAACCAGCTTTTGTATTTGTTTTTTATGGGTTGAATTAACAAAGATTTCCTACATTGGGATTTTAATTAAAGCTCAGTTTATAAAGGATTACGATTTATTCAGACAGGTTTCACTGTATTTTTGTATAGCTAGTCATGCTTTAGATGTTGTTGGATGATAGAATCACTGTACTGTGTTTATTATTTGCCAAAGGTAAAATGTCTGATTTATATTTATAGGTATGACACTTCTTTTTTATATTTCATTTTCAATACGGTAAAAAGTTAAAATTTTAGGAAAGAATTACTGATAAAAGCCACATTTGTGGCTTCTTAAAAATTTATCAATTGTGAAAAATATATAAAGCAACTGTGTTATTTTACAAGTGCTGTTGCTGTAAATGGAAACACCACATTATCAGTGGTGTTATGGTTAACATGCTTGCTTTTAGAGTGGTAGATCGTGGGGTCTAGGCAACAAAGACAATACAGTTGGTATGGTTGCTCCTCGGTTAAGCACACAGCATTAAGGAAAAAATTGATTGACTCGGAATCAGAATAATGTGTCTTGAATGGAGCGACGCGTCTATTGTTGTTTCAGTTAGCTAGCACGATTAAAATTCAACTATGAGTGTTGATCTAGTACAAAGAAGACATCGTCATCTCATTGAAATGTAACTTGTTATCGCCATGATGTAGCTTGAAAATTGCTCTTAGCATTAACAAACAACGATTCACCTCCTATAAATAGAAAAAAAAATGTTCTTTTGAATTCTTAAATTTGTGGATATTTTGACCCATAAAATTAAGGATTTTAGTTTAGAACAACCCTAGGTACCGTATTTACTGGTGTATAATGCGCAGGATTTTACCCAGATTATTTATTTTGTAGGAGGGATGTGCATTATAGACAAGAACAATGTGTTTCACTCTTTTTCAGACCGGAAAATTACATGTCGGCCATTTTTTTTTTCCGTTTTTTTTTTTAAAGTCGTCCGTTTCGTATTTTCAAGTTTAAAGAATATAAATAGTTCTAATATTCACTCAGAAGAAGAGACAAGCTCAAAGCTATCAAAAATATATACGATTGACATTTAATTCTTACATTTCCGACCACAATTTTTTTTCAAAAATCCATGCGCATTATAGACACGAACAAGTTTTTTTCTGGAGATTTTCAAGGCCAAGAAGGGGTGCGCATTATGCACCAATGTGCATTATAGTACCCTAAATACGGTATTAATGCGATGTAAATGTTTGAACGAGTTTGATTATTAATATATTTGTTTCATTTCAGCTTTAGAACAATCATTAAGTAAAACAGCAGGTAAATACTGTGTTGGAGACAAGGTGACGATGGCAGACTTATGTTTAGTACCACAAGTAGCCAATGCTATTAGGTAGATTATTTCTGAAAGTATATAAGTGTTTATGGTACATGTATTGACATTTAAAAAGAAATGTTAAATACAAAAGTAGGTCATACTGAAAAGCATTTGACCTGGTTTTTTTTCACAAAAAAATGATCAATGTAAAATTCTTTTTTATTTTAACAGCCACATTTTAGATGAAAGGAGGGGGGGGGTATGTAATATAAAATTTTAAGAATCAACCATCCAAGTTCTGTTATTGTAAGTACTAAAAGCAGGACTTATTTACAAATATCTGACTTGTTTTGTCTCAAAAAGAATGTTATGCTATTGTTTCTATAAACTTTGGAAGGTGGCATTTGGAGCTTTTTTGGCCATGCTGATGATAGACACTGTATAGTTAGATGTAAAGCAATTTAATATATGATCCCAACAGCAACATCCCCATATAGATTGAATATAACTATTTAAAGATTCATAAGTGATACATTTTGAAATAAGATGGTGGCTTAAATGGCTTAAACATTATTATTATTATTATTATTACAAAACCAAAAATACTGAAAATAATAAATTTTAATTCCAGATTTAGTGTTGATATGTCACATTTTCCTTTGATATCAAAAATCAATGAAGAATTATCTAAAATAGAAGAATTCAAACAGGCACATCCATTTGTACAACCAGATTGTCCTGAAAATCTAAGACAGAAATAACAGGTATTTATTTTAGACAGAAATAACAGAAATTTATTATTGATAGACATTTGATAACTTCCTTCCAAGACTGATTAAAAGGATTAGGATTAAGATTATGGTAACTTAATGCCACCGCCAACAATACTTTAGTATATCAAGGCAGTGGGTTTTATTGATGGAGGAAACTGGTGACCTAGTATTGACTCATAAAGTTGTATCAAGTACACCTCGCCATGAACATGGACCAAAGTTCTGCAGGGTCCAATGTTCTGGGGGTGGGGTTCATTGTCTTAAGAACCAGCAACAGGGTCCTTCTACCTTGGATTTAAAATTAACTTTAGCTTCAACCAAAAAGCATATGCACATTTTGAAAAGAAGCATTTTTAATCATAATGTTTAACTTTTTATACGCCCGTCTTGAGACGGGCCGTATTATGTGATTGGGTATGGCGGGCGACGGGCGGGCGTCCACACAATAACTTTAGTTCTGTATATCGGATCTTTACCAAACTTGGCCACATGATTTCGCTGTGGAAGGGGAAGAACCTTATTTATTTTGGGGTCATTAGGCCAAAGGTTAAGGTCACTGTTACTATAAATAGATTTTTTGACAACAGGGTCGTTTCCACACGATATCTTTAGTTCTGTATATTGGATCTTTAAGACATTCGGCCACATGATTCCCTTGTGGAAGGGGAAGAACCCTATTTATTTTGGGATCATTAGGTCAAAGGTCAAGGTCACCATTACTATAAATAGAACTTTTGACAACAGGGTCGTTTCCGCACGAAATCTTTAGTTTTGTATATTGGATCTTTAACAAACTTGGCCATATGATTCCCCTGTAGAAGGGGAAAAACCCTATTTATTGTGGGGTCATTAGGTCAAAGGTCAAGGTCACCATTACTATAAATATAATTTTTGACAACAGGATCGTTTCCGCATGATAACTTTAGTTCTGATTGATTGATTGATGTTTAACGTCCAGCAAGCAATTTTTCAGCTATATTCAGGACGAGAATAATTTAAATGCTACAGGACTCGAAACAAAGAAATGTGATGGGTAGGGATGGAGAATTTTGCCAGTGCAACAGGTCTCCTATGGACCACTCATCATGAGCATAATGCTCAT
>MJUT01029485.1:453047-486947 GCA_002080005.1 Gigantidas platifrons | reverse complement strand
GGGTGGCAATCTCTCAACACAGGACCTCGGTTTTATTTACGTCTCATCCGAAGGACGGGATGGTTGTCAATTTATACATCCCGCACAACCGACGGACGCCCCTTCAAGCCGAAGAAGCTCTCGGTCCCATTTCTATACCCCGGGGTTGACCCCTTTTAGAGGACTAGTGCCTCTAGGACGGAGAAACCTGGTGCCTATTCTACCCCCGGCACACCCTCTGGGAGGGGGTTGAACTTTAGTTCTGTATATTGGAACTTTGCCAAACTTGGCCACATGATTCCCCTGTGGAAGGGGAAGAATTTATTTTGGGGTCATTAGGTCAAAGGTCAAGGTCACCATTACTATAAATATAATTTTTGACAACAGGATCGTTTCCGCACGATAACTTTAGTTCTGTATATTGGATCTTTGCCAAACATGGCCACATGATTCCCCTGTGGAAGGGAAGAACCCTGATTATTTTGGGGTCATTAGGTCAAAGGTCAAGGTCACCGTTACTATAAAAAGAATTTTTGACAACAGGGTCGTATATTAGATCTTTAAATTTTGGAAAGTGTCTCAGTTTTAATGTTAGCTCTGTGGCTGGTTTTGATTAAGGCAACTTGAGAGAAAATTCTCTCAACTTCTGCAGTGC
Organism: Gigantidas platifrons; assembly: GCA_002080005.1. Lineage (NCBI taxonomy): Eukaryota > Metazoa > Mollusca > Bivalvia > Mytilida > Modiolidae > Gigantidas > Gigantidas platifrons. The sequence continues at coordinate 486,313 of MJUT01029485.1, read as the reverse complement.
ACAAAGGCTGTATGACAGCAATGCTGTACAGTTTAGAGACAAGTAGATACATTGAAGAAAGATTCTTGTCTTTGTGATCTAGTGACTGAAATACATGTAGTTCATTCAAGTGAGTTAAGGATCTGTTGTCAGAGGAGGACAAAATCTGTATAAATTCCTGCCACTGAATGAGTAGAGACTCAGAGTCCATGTCAAAATGGGTAGCTAAGGCCTCCATTTCAGTATAACCATATACATACACTCAATCATTGTATTTGATTTTTTTGCCCTTTATGGGCCCATTAATTTGGTAATAAAAATTATTATTATTATTATTAAAAGGATATGTGTGAGATTTTAATAATTTTTAATAAATGTTTAAATGTTCGTGTTGTCCATCTGTCCATTTCATAATTTACACGTTTGTCAGCCAGTCTCGTTCAGTTTATCTCCCGTGGTTTGTTTGTCAATGAATCGCGATTTTTGATCTCCGTCATACAAAATGTACACATTTTTCTTCCTTGTTTTTTGTTTACTTGTATTTTTAGAAATGCCGCTTAGATGCGTAAAAATAGTAACAAAATCGGAATGTCGCCCATTCTCAGTAATAAGGTGCTTATAGCGAGATTTACGGACCAAAAAATAAAGTTTCTTTTTGATGCATAATATTTTTACAAATCAAAAGTACTGATATTGACGGATTGAAGTACACAAATTCAACAACACCATTCAAACCGATTTAGACAAACGAAATTTTGAAAATTAGACGTTTTTCTACAAATTATTTATCTTGATATCTACGTTACTACACTATTTTTTCATATGTACATTTGAAATTGTTGGGAATGAACTTTTTTACTTTTGAATTATCATCTCAGAACAAATGACAATAGTAATATTTCATTTTTCGTCATGTTTCTTTTTCATTTGACTACTTTTCAAACATACAGAAACCCTACAAGATTTCAATTCATAAAGAAATGAACACGTATGTATCAGTAACACAATGTTGGTTAATTTCTTGCATCAAATTTATCCTCTATTTTCGAATGATCTTCATAAAGGCATTTCGCATTACTAGTGTCGATCTAGAGAGTAGAATCGTGTGTGTGTTTATTGAAACCAGCATGTTGTACCTTTTCACTAACATCATGAATGGTAAGTCCTCGGAAGTCTGCAGGTTCTATACTATATATTGGAACTTATAAAGTAACGTTTGGCAAAAACTGTTTAGATATTGTTATCATGTTTGCTAGTGCTTATTCATATTAAATTATGTTTTCTAATACTATATATCTATACTACATACTCGAATTTTATGTTTGTTTATGTTAAGCGACTCAATTCCTAATGGTACACTTATGATACATACGTGACCATACGTAACGTATGTATCAAATGTTTATGGTTCGTTTTCAGAAGCATGACGATATGAAGACATTCTACAGAATAATTTTCAAAATAAATATTTCTTAGACATATCGAAGCACATGTTCATGATTTAATTTGTTTACTAACATGAAATCCAAGTATTGGGTATGATCGTTACATTTTCTTCAAGTGTTCTGCATTTGACATTGAATTTTCCCTCTGTCAAACTTTTGTATGACGTGAATAAAGCATGGTCGAATCACGTGATGCAATATTTAAAGCTAGTTACATCATATTTGGATAGTTTCGTATAACTGAGTAACGTATGTATTGGTAACGTGTGTATTTTCTGTGCAGTAACTAGTTATTCATTTCTTTTGGCATTCGAATTCCAAAACATTTCAAGTACATTTTTTATTACAGAAATATACTGCTCTGAAATAAAAGCATTTTAAAAAGACTATTGAATTATGACACTGAATAGATAATGGTAACGTTAGTATCGCAAAAAATACAACTTTATAGTTTTGCTTATTTATCGCAACAATGATCATTCAATATATACTATGGCAAAAAGAGATGACATTTAAAGGAAGTGATCAGTATCAAAGATTATTTTTGAATAAAAATAGATACTTTGCTGGAGAAATTCTTTCTTTATATTGTATCTAAAGGGGTGCTGTAACGTATGTATTCCACACCTGGCGACAGAGCAGTTTACTACCAGGAGAAAAAAAAATTCTTATTTATAAGTTTTATTGCAAATTTTCATGGCTTATATCAAAATAAAGAAAAACAACGTGTTTTATAAAGATTATTAACAAAATTCTATGAATTACCACTTAGGAATCAAGTAATTTTAAGACGGGCGACAGTAACGTTTGTATCGATTTCGTACTTCAAAATGTCGAGAGAAAAAATTAAGTTGGAAATTTGGCCGAAATATTTTTGTGGTTGATAGGGGACATGAATAGCTGTGTTATAAACAATTTAACTTATGCCAATTCCCTCCATATTTCTACCAACCAACGAGCGACACGATTTGTACCTTATTACTGAGAATGGGCGATGTACAGAATCATAATTTTAAGTTATATGTACCCTGAACGTTGTTCATTGTCAGAAAAAAAAGATGAAATTGGTATACCCCTACATGTTTTGGCAATTTTCTTCTTTTCACCTTCAAGCTAAGACAACCTTCTCTTCTTGGATGGCATGTTTGCATGTCTACGTTTGTCATAAGTATGAAAAATCTTAAAATAATGTGAGTTTATTTCATGAAATATTGTTTAACGAGCAAAGTTCAGAAAAAAAAGAAATTGATGAACCTTAATCCAGAGCTTTGGTCGGTTTTTTTTTATAATGACCTAAGGACATATTTTGGATTACCGAAGTCATAAACTGATCACTTGGTCAGGGCAGGAAATTACAAATTAGCTGACAACAGGGGCGTATTTGTTTGATAGTCTTCTGTATTGGTCCAGAAGATGTCCAAGATCATGATACAATAAAACAATTATAGAGATCTCCAGAAATAATCCAGGATACCCATACCAAAAAGCAGAAAAAGATTAATCCTGGATAAAAGGCAGATAACACAGAAAACAAATTGCATGAGTGAGTGGGTGATTGTTGTTTAACGCCAACTCATCCATTTTCAGCTATATCATGGCGGTAAAAAGTTAATTTTCAACGAAGCGATGATGAGGCCTGCTTTGTGCTAGACCAACACGCTTAGTTGGATTTTTATAGTGCTTTTTTTTTATTAATTTTTTCATATAGTCAGGATTTTATAAATTTCCTTACATCACCACCTGACTAGGGTGTGACAGGGGTTTTCAAATCAATAAGTTTTGTGACTACATTGGTTTTACATTATGATAAACAAAATAAAGAAATAATAATATATAATAGTAATAAACACTTTCATTCATCTTTCACACACACTCTCTTACCATTTTGTTTTTCTAAAATATGAAATTGCTCCTGACATTTTGTACTTAATCAAAAAAGCTGAAAAAAAGAATCTCATCACTATATGAATCAAACAAACAAAAAATATTATGATTAGTTGAAAATATGTTGTAAGGGGGTCCACATTTTGTCAAATGCTAAAATGGTATTGTTTTTCTTTGATATATATTGTTCAAGTGAACGGTACCACATAATTTTATGTTTAAATTCTACATTGTTCATTGAGTTTGCACTTGAAGATGTAATTTTTTGCAATAATTAAAATCAGGTTAACAAGAAGATCTCCTGACTCAAAACCAAAGAAATATTTGTCAAAAATCAAATTTTTGTAATATTGTTTTACGGTAATTGTTTTGTCAAAGATTTGAGAAAAATTTGTGTCACAGCACAGTCAAAGAATAGATGTTCAATAGTTTCATCATGAATTTTGCAAAATGTACATAAATTAGTATTCTTGAGCTCTATTTTATGTAAAAAGGAATTGGTAGGAATGATCCTGTGTAACAATTTAAATTGAAAATTTTGAAGATATGAGTTTTTACAAGATTTTTTTAAAATAATAAAATATTTTGACCAATTTGTTATTTCACAATCAAGAATTTTTTCCCATTTGGAAATTTTTTCTGTTGGTAAAGAAATGATTGCATTCACAAGACCTTTATAAACAAACCTAACATTTTTATTATGAACTATTCTTTCTAAATAGGCATCTTTTTTACTAAGTATGTCGAAATTTACATTTACACAGTTTTCCTTCAGATGATCTTTGATGTACTTGGGAACATTTGACACCAGACTATAGAAAAAGCAGAAAAAGATTAATCCTGGATAAAAGGCAGATAATACAGAAAACAAATTGCATGAGTGAGTGGGTGATTGTTGTTTAACGCCAACTCATCCATTTTCAGCTATATCATGGCGGTAAAAAGTTAATTTTCAATGAAGCGATGATGAGGCCTGCTTTGTACTAGACCAACACGCTTAGTTGGATTTTTATAGTGCTAGCTCACTGAAACAACACTGCGGATATACATATCGCCCCACTCGGACACATTATCCTGATTCCGTGCCAACCAGTCTTTGCTCTTTCTCCTTAATGCTGTGTGCTTAGCAGAGAAGCAACGAATACCAATTTCATTGCCTTTGATTGACCCGATTGGGGTTCGAATCCACGATCTACCGTACTCGACAAGCACGCTAACTATTAAAACCACTGATGCGGGTGAAAAAAAAAATGAGATCATGATAGATCAGTTACTTGCCACTGATGAAAGCGACAATCATATAATGACGATACCGTTATTATTGGTTCAGTGATACAAACATTGTTGTAAGTAACATTTAGAGCGCAACACGTTACAGAATTTTAAATGTCGAACCAACTTTGAACCCCTCCCCTAATTCTCTAGACATACATTTTACGGTGAACTCGATTTTTATAATCATTTCATGTGCTTCCTCCCAAACAATTTTATGATATGGATTTGACAAAAATAATAGCTGCGGCCATGCACGGATGTGTTGAACCGGGAGCGTGGGTATAAATAGCTGTGGGCGGAGCAAACATTGAGATTGTTCATTATTTTGGCCACGGTTATCTCGAGGAGAAAAAATCAATGATACATAGTTTCACAGTTACTTTTGGAGCAAAAATATTTGACAGGCATGTTCACTCGTGTTCCTCCCCATGAAACTTTTAGTCTTATTAAAAATAATATTCTTCATCAGTCTAAAAATCTTCAAAAATAACTTTATATTTCTGAGGTATGTGACATACAGTTTCATAAATATGTTGTTCATATCAATGGGGATTTTTGATGATAAGCTCCACCCACAAATTTTGTCGGTAGGCACTACCGCAAATTCACCTTTAAGAAAAGATTGAAGATACCAAAGGGATAAGGCAAAAAAAACAACAACATTACAGTGTGTTTCCTCTAACCCTACCGACCCTAATTTTTTGTGCCTACCCTAAAGTTTTTTTGGACCATTTTTGAACAAGAGCTATTAAAATCAGAATGTGTCCCCTGTAGAAACTAGCTGAAATATTTTAAAAAATCAAATCTTTTTCCTATCTACCAACCCTAACATCTTAGAGTTAGAGCATGTTAGCGGAAACACAGGTATTTTTTCTTGGCCTAATCAGAAGCCGTAAGTCGAAGGACAGACAATGGCCAAGAGAAAAAGGACTAATTAACAATGATCTACAAAACATTACTACACAGAAACATAAAGATCGAGCAACATGAACCCCACTAAAATCCGGGGATGAACTCGGGTTCTCCGGACGGGTGAGCTTTTCCCACTCTACATGTGGCAACCATCGTATTACTTCTTGCTGCAAGTCCGGTAATAAGTCATGAATGTTAAGAATTCATCAAGTGTTATAAAAACCACTCTACAGCATTCACATTCTAATTTAATATCTTGAAGACTGGTCGACGCCATTGTGATCATGTGACCTCTTCTCGATACTACCTGGGTCTGAAATGGAGACTTGGGATTGGTTCTGGAGTGATGAAGATTTCAAAAAAACAAACATAGATTGCTTCAGAATCAATTCTTTTGAGCAAAAGAACACTGCCCAGGTGATTGTTGTTAAAAGCATTACACCTGCCACGCTTAAACACCTGTACAATTTAATTAGAAATTAATTGGACAAGTTTTGAGACAATGTCACGAGTGGACAACACAAGCGTACAAGTCGTACACGTTTGGGATTCATGTACGGCATGAAAAGCCAAAAGAGCAGAGGGGCGCAAGGGAAGGGTATAAAGGGCAGAGGGGCACAAGGGATGGCTAAAAAGGGCAGAGGGGCATAAAATTTCGGGGGCGGGGTGCAGCACCCCTCTATTTTGGTATAGCTGGAACACTGTCAATTTACTGACTGGTCAACCTTACTGACTCTGAATTGTCTTATTTTTTTTATTTCAGTGTGGGTCTAATAATAAATGACAGGTTCATTTAGAGAGGAAACAAGGCAGGAACCAAAGTCAAACCTCGAAAACAAATAATTTTAGAAATATTGAAAGACATATATGGCAGCTTTTCAATTCATCTATATGATCTGATTTTGTTGTTAAATATAAGTTTAATGAAATCACAGCTTTTATTTAGAAATAATAAAAAATTTTAATAAATTATGAGTGATTTATTGATTGATTGGCATTTATTGCAAAACTTTAGCAGTATTTCAGTATAACATGTGTAAGCATACTTTTATTCCGGTGTGTAAAATTTTCCGGTTAGGGTTAGCATGGAAAAAATAACCTAGTGCAATAATTCCTCTGGAAATTATACACTAGTGTAACTTGTCCTCAGGAAAGAATACACTGGTGGAAAGAACACTCTGTTACACATGGCGTTAAAATAAGAGTGCATGCTTTTTTAACACTATGTAAGCATTTTTTTGTTGTTGATATATCATGGTGAGAACAAAATACTTTTTGTATACCAATACTATAAGTAGAACAAATATTAATTTCTTTATATCACATTTAGCATAATCAAATCAAAATTAGATGTTTGATTTTTTAGGCAGTACTCTTAAACATGCGAGGTCATGTCAGGTTACCTTTCATTTTTCATCTTTGACCATTCAATCATATGAAAGATAGTAAAATATATTGACCAACAGGGTAAAAGCCTCTGCATGTTTTCAGTTTAATTATCAACAAAGAGAATGAAAATTACGTAATTTCAGTTTGGACATGAAAACCAACATTATTACTCATACATTAGCTGGTTGGTTAAACTTGCATAAGTGTCCACAACATTTGAAAACTGACAAATCAACAAAAATATTGATAGTTTGTTTTGTCCATGGCCGATAACATCATGGATTTTCATACCTCAAGATTTGGAAAATTAATTGCTGATTGGTCAGTTGAATTATGACTCCCGACATGTATTGTCTTAAAAATCCAACAAACATAAAAGTCTAACTATTAAAGTTGTATATGGCCAATCATTTTATATTTAAAGCTATAATAACATTTATCATGTTCATCTATATAGGTTTGGTTTGGATGATGGTCGTTTCATGTCACCGTAAATAATATTATAGTATTATTACGCGATGTTTTTCATATTGGCCTAGTTATCGGTCCGAGACCTGCTGTATTGGCCTGAGGCATAGCCGAATGCCAATACAGCAGACCGAGGACCTATAACTAGGCCAATATGAAAGACATCACATAATGATACCTTTATTAATTAACCAGTCCAATATCTCTCGGGATTTTTCCTTGCAATTGTCAAAAAGTCTAGCGGAATCCGATCTAGCAGGCTGTTATTAGACTGACCAGATATCCGTATTGGCCTGGTTTTTGCCATATTGGCCCAATGAAAGTTTTTATATTGTATTGACAGATTTGATCATATAAAGGCTAATAAATCAAAGTTAATTAATAATTCAGTTATATTGTCGCAGTCAGTTTTATTGATGGAGGAAACTGGAGAGAAGACCACTGACTTGATGTAAGTCACTCCATATTGGAGGTATACATATCTTGGAAATGCTGTGGTCTTTTTTGGCATTTGACACGGGTACTTGTATGTAGGAGGAATACATGTCTTGGGAATTCTGTGGTCCATTATTTTAGTCATGATCACCTGTTGAAGTGATCATTTTATCACAGAGAAATAGACTTGGAAAAACTTTATGAATTGATAAAATGTGCATTTCCGACTTCTTTCAAAATGTCTTGGATTCTTTCTTGTGGGATGTGGAAGTTTGTGGTTTCTGATTATTATTTTCAATATAATTAATGATTCTATGTTAATGCAGAGACCTTAGCAATCTACTTCCTTGGTGTTCGTGACCATATTTGAAATTCTTACTAATGATGGCTTCTATGGGTCTTCACTGCAAAGAACTTGTGTCATATGAAAGTATTTATAAACATGAAAATGGCCGAGATTTCTTTGAAGTACAGGCAAGACAATGTTGAAATGTGGCACTATCCCAATCCAAATCTGACATTGTGTTGATATGTTTGCAGAAAAGGCTTGATTCTTTACAAGAGCATTCAATGTCAAGGTTATATCGGGTTACCAGAAGTACTTTCCACATATAGACTTGATAAATGTAATGTGTTCATTAGCAGAAATGGATTAATTTCCTTTCTGCAGTTGGAGGAAGTGTCTGCCATTTTTGTGTGTCCATATCCCTGAATATGACATACACCGTAGTTTCTCCCATCACAACCTTGTAAAAGACTGGCACATAAATTTGTTTCCAATAAATCAATTTGTGTTCCTGTGTAAGAAAAGTTTGAAAACAGCAAAAGGGTAATCAGAGGCTGTAAATCGAAGGACAGACAATACAATGGCCAAATGAACAAGGAAAACACTATACAGAAAACTAAAGATTACAGGAAGCCCACTGAAAACAAGGAGTGAACTCAGGTGTTCTGGAAGGGTTGGGAGTTCCTGTAACTTTGAAACATTAAATACTGGGTAAATATAGTGTAAAATTACAAATAACAAGTTCATACAGAATTCATAAATTTATTTTGCAATAATTATGACTTAATAACAAAAAGTCAAAACAATTTTTTCATGGATGAACACATCAATATTTTACAACTACCAGTTCATAGCACAAATTAAGATCAAATACTGGTAAAAGTAACAATATGATTGGTTAATAACAACAGTACCATTGGTTAAAAAATCATTTGTCAGAAATATCTTGACACCAAGTCAAAATGCATTGTACAAGTAATTGAATACATGTACATGTATCTTAAATTACATGTACATTGTATTACAAAAGTTCAGGCAGTTTTCTGAACCTATGTGTTGACAGTTCTGTATTGCCATTAATCATTGATTTCTGTAGGGTATCAATTTTCATGGATTTCCAATTATATTTCATTCAAGTAAGGAGGGAAACTTGTAGTGGGAATGTAGAATGCACAGGGTCTATACAGAGTTATGGTGTTTACAGCCACTTTCAACACTATTTCAGTTATATCGTGGCAGTCAATTTTTAGGGTCTATACATGTTATGTTCAGAATATTATATGGTAGATTATTTAAAACATTCTACCCTTAAAAATATCTGTCCTAATTTTTTTTACATAATGAGGGTGGTTAAGAGATAACTTAACAATTATTAACTTATTAATACGTTAAACACTTATAAGCATTAATTTGATGAAAAATTAAACGGTAATTAGCAAATTAGTTCATCTTTCTTAATTATAACAACTAAATATTCAAATATAGTTAAAAAAATAATTGTAAAAAATTACAATAAAAGGTTATGTACTGGTTGCCAATTTTTTAAAGAAAATAGCTGAAATTGTAATAAGCTGAAAGACATTACTAAATTATTTTAAATGAGTATTTAATCATGGTAAAGATACAGTGTCACTTGCAATTCCAGAATATGAAAGATTAATAGAAATGCAACATGATCATCAAAATACAGAAATTTCATATCTGAACTAGACTCCATTTTAATATAAATAGAATTATGGTATCCGTCATTGGCATTTCACCCCCATTTGTGCATTCCAAGCCCTTCATTCCTATTATTTTTAAAATGTTTACATCGATGAAAGAAGAATGATTTATCTTTCTTTTGATACTAAATTTACATAGAGAAACATTTTTTTCACAATGTAGTCGCCCTCGCAATCGTTAGGTGTGCAGACTTTTTAATATGGTACTTTTAATTAAGGTAGCCTTCAATATATTTATTTTTCCAAATCATAAAAATTTGCATTTGAACTGGTTCCATAATTGCACAACTATTCTATTTACCAGATGATTAGCCCTAATTACATAATTAATTCCTAATCCCATACTTAGCTAATGAAATGATTAAATTTTGTTGCTAAACAGAGATCTGTCTATTGTCAATACTGGTTCCATAATTGCACATAACCTGAAGCACCATTAATTTCAAACAAAACTTTAAAGTAATAAACATATTTATTACATTTACGACTTCATCCTTGAAAGCATTATAGCACCATATTTTAAAGCAATAAAAGAAAATAATTACAGTAACTTGTCTCTTCCAAGAAATAGATAAACATGCTACTTGAGATCTAACAGTAGAAGTTATAAATGAGATGATCATTTTAATCAGATCATAAAAACAGGACTATACATGTATATTCAGGTCTTGATCAAACGAGAAATGACAAGGAAACACAATTTATCTAAATTGATACATGGATAAACAATGTACCAGTAACCTCTTTGGGATACATGTATTGAAGAAACCAAAAAAAATCAAGCTCATACCATCAAAATAAGTAATTTCCTGCCATCTATTGAACATAATTATATGGTTATTTAAATACACAGTCAAATTGTAAAATTTGAAATTTTGCAAAATCATGATGACAGGAAGAAATATAGTTATAACAGGAAAACGTTAAAATAGAAACGATAAAATGTCACATGTGCAGAACAAAACTTGCAAAACAATTATAAAAATCAATGATAAATGAAGGGCTCATTTAGGTATAGCATGCATGTAGATGAACAATATTAAAAGAGCTATACAAGTCTGACTTTAACTTCAGGACTACATAGGATGTGCATCACATTAAAAAAAAAAACAGTTCATGAACAAATTAAAATGGTACAAGAAAATGGGGATTTTTATGGCATTTCATATTACACAATATTTTTGTTGTAATAATATCTGTACAAGTATCTGATGAAAAAAAATAATGATTCATATACAAAAAAATTCTAATGGCAAGATGACACAATGATAATACAAATATTATGCTGTACATGTAAAAAAAATACAATTTTTGAGCTTAAAAAATAAACATTACATAGTAACAATGCTTTCTTAATGGAAATTCCATGTACAACAAGAATAACATCAATATTAGAATTATCTATAAAATTTGCCCAATTATTTCTTGATGGAATGTTTGTAATGAAATGAAACTTAATTTAAAGAATGTGCACAGGACTGGTGGCTTACTTTAAATTGAATTTATGTCCATAGTGTGACACCCATACACACACACACACCTTATATAGGGTAAAATAGTCTCATGTGTCAGAGTGAAAAATTACTAGTATGCTGCATAGAATTGAATTAAGGTGGGGTTTTTATATAATCAAGGATCATTTCCCATTTCAACCTGTCATCTATAGAGTGACGAAAATCAAACTAGAGATCTGATTTAGTGCAAACAATGACCGCATGTGATTTTAACTGCAATATTTAACTTCTGTTGGTAGATATCATATAAATTAATATACCATGGTCTATGTAGAATCTCAAGGATTTTGCTTGGCTTCAATGCCTAATATTTTCTTCATATCAGAAATGCTAATTATTGATTGGTCAATTACTTATTATGGTGTCACTAAGAATCAAGAATAGTGAGCCAAAAGAACAAGGAGATATTTAGAAACTGATATAATCACAAAACCTGACAATTGTAAACATCACCAGAAATGTAATACCTGTATTTGGTTACCCCACCTCAAAAAAGACCAGAGAAACATTTAACATTTAATAATGCTCTCAAATAATATTTAGAGCACCACATTATTAAGAGATAAGCAACCTAGAGATATTAGGTATTGTCATAAATACATTAAGGGGTTTGGGCCTTGGTGTTTAATGCCACTTTCAACAACAGCTCAGTCATTTCGTGGTGGTCAGTTTTATTGGTGGAGGAAACCAGAGTACCAGGAGAAGGCAAACGACCTGCCACAAGTCACTGACAAACTTTATCACATAATGTTGTATCGAGTACAACTCACCTGAGCAGGATTCAAACTCACAATGTTAGGCACTGATTGCATAGGTACATGTAGTTGCAAATCCAACTATCATATGATCAGGACCACGACACCCCCTTCTTCATACCGTAAATGGAATACTGGGATATTTGGAAGTAAAATCATCAGTACCTTCCACTTGGTTACAAAGGTGTTCAACTGTATATAAGTAAATCAACAAGAGAATAACATTGCTTAGACTTGAACAACTTGACATCATATTTCTACTTCTGCAAGATACTGACTGCTTTCAACAAGTCGAAGATCATGTCAGAGAAATGGTTAAGATAGAAGTATAAAAATAATGTTCAAATCATAATTTTAAATCAACCTCTATCACAGATACATTAAATGCCAGTTTTATGGTTAAAGCTAATTTGGACAAAAATATTTCCTCTGCCTTGCACGAATTAACTAAAAAATCAGCAGTTTAATTTGGCAATAAGCAAAATCAGCATCATCACATGAATTTTGTAACATACTCAACATACAAACAATAGTCTATGGGACAGATTCCCTTCTCTGGATCATTTGTCTTAAATGAAAACAAGAGGCTCCTTGTCTCTACTCTGGGGCTTGTATGGAACAAGTTGAATAATGGAACCAAGTCATCTTATTTAAAACGGTTGTTTGTGAAATCTGAGAATAATTCTTGGTTGAGTCTGCAGTGAATAAATACAACTCACTGATTGGTGAGAATAATTCTTGGTTGAGTCTGCAGTGAATAAATATAACTCACTGATTGGTTTCCATATTAGGGTTAACCTCACTGAACTTTATAAACCTATTTCTTCACTGATGACTATGTAAACGTTGTTTAACACACAGCAAATAAAAACTGAGATAGTTGATAATCCCTTGTTTTTTTCATGGATTTCCACCAAAACTTTCTCTAGGACATAACCACAAATGTATTCTACAATGTCGGTCATTTTCACCTTCTAACTGTCCAGAACATATACATTTATATTTGATAGTTCTATAGTCTGAAGCACTTATAACTTCCATTCTTGTATACTGTCCATTCAGTACAGAACAATAAGCTGACATCACAACATGTTTCTGAAAAATACAACCAGATGGTTAAAAAAGATGTCAGAATGTTAATAAAAAATTATCTCTAATAAATTAGATTTTATTTACTGCAAAGAGAATTGATTTTGATTTCATCTTTTATTTAATTTTTGTTTATTTTAACCATTTTATAGACCTGAGTCAACAAAATCATAGAAATTATAATACATGTACTTTTTTGAGAGACAAACACAATTGTGTGTGAAAATCTTTGAATTTTTATCATTATAAACAAATTTCAATTACACTTGGGACCATCGTGGTCATTATCATGTGTTAGTTAGATTTACAGCTACCTGTGCAATCAGTGCCTATTACCACTAAAATTGTAAGTTTGAACCCCGTTCATGGTGAGGTGTATTCGATACAACATTATGTGATAAAGTTCGTCAGTGATTTGCAACAGGTCATTGGTTTTCACTAGGTACTCCGGTTTCCTCCACCAATAAAACTGACCGCCACGATATAACTGAAATATTGTTGAAAGTGGCATTAAACACCATAAATCAACCATCAATTAGACTGTCATTATTTAAATATTAATACATAAAAACATTTAAACAACATATTATATTTAACAGATCTAATGAATTCTACCTTGAAATTATCATCGTATGGTACAGGATCTGTTTCTGTATAAGATGCTGCTGATGATGACCCTGCAGAATACTCCTGAAGATAACATGCTGTCAGATTACCAACACCTTGTGGACCCTACAAAATAAAATACATATTTAAAACTTTGATTTTTTTTTTTAATTTGATGAATTGTTAGTTCATGTATATGTATTCTCAAAATTAGATTGATTAGGCCATGCAAAGTTAATTTCTTGGTTCTCAGGCCCGCCCGCATGTGGAAATTCGTCGCCGCATTGCCGATTTTTTTGCAACAATAGTAAAAAAAAAAATTTAAATGCGGTAGCGCTGTCCGTACGGAAAAAACAACCGCATCCGTTTTTCTCTTATATCGCATGGTCGGTGAAACGCTTTAAAACGCATCATGCTTAAATGAGATTTAAAGCATCGTTATGACAATGTATAAATAAAAAACATGTTTCCGTTTGACATTTAGACAAAAGATTTATACATTGCCATATTTTTCACAAAAAAAAGAAGAAAAAATGCCTCCCGCATCACTTTTTACAGCAGTAAAAGGATAAAAAAAAATGCCGCCCTCCCTCATCAATTTTGACAAAAAAGGGCCTGAGAACCAAGTAATTAACTTTGCATGGCCTTAATTTCTACAAAATACAAACAAATGCATTGAAAATGGGTTTCTAGAAAATAATCAACTGCCAAAACTTTGTTCCTTTTCTTTAATGCAAAAATGTAAAGTGTAACATTGGATTTTTACCTCGTGTTTATTCTGTACATATTCAATACAATATATTTAATGTACACTACTGTCTACTAGTTTTGGAGAGTATTTGCTTAAATATACAAAATAAAAAGTCACTACACCTTGATATTTGCAAAATATATTGGGTCTCATCAGTGACCAGTCAGTTTAGAGAAATATTTATGTATCTAAATACAGAATATGTAAATTACCTGTGGTCCCTCCATTTTACTGATGGTATCTAGTTGATATTGCACAGTATTGTTCATTTCACTAAGATTTTGAGTATAGTTCTGATACACAGAGAGTATATTTCCTTGATTTAAATCTATTTTATTGTTTGTCACTTCTATTTTCTTATCTATTGCAGTAAAATTGGATGACAATGTTGTTTCTATTTCTAATACCTACAATAAATGAGATTTAAATTATTAATAATTCAGTAACAATACCAATATAATCAACATAACCTCTATGCAATTTTTACACAAACCCTGTTTATGGTAAGGTGTACTTGATACAACATTATGTAAAAGTTGTCAGTGACTTGTGGCAGGTCAGTAGTTTTCTCCGGTTTCCTCTACCAATAAAACTGATCACCACGATATAATTGAAATATCGTTGAAAGTGGCATCAAATACCACAACCCTAACTCATTTTTTCCAAACATATTATATAACTTGACAATTGTAAAAAAGTTTCTTCACAAGTTATCTCCCCCTACTTATTAAAACTATTTTCAATATTAGTAAGGGCAATATTTTTGTTTAGGACAAAAGACCATTCTTGTATGTATAGTTGATCAAATTAAATGTATATCATTACAGAAAAGAGATACAATGTATAGCAATAATATATCAAGGATATTTTTTATTATCTTTCCTTGATATTAAAATCATCTTCATTTAAACTTCCAGAATTTTTTCCAACTTACTTTTTGTCCTAATTGAGCCAGATGATCAAAAGACAAATTACCAGCCATTAAACTTTCTACTTGTTTTATCTGAAAAAAACCAACACACATTAAATAAGTTAAGCACAATACATATAGAATAACGAAAGCTATGAAGGTTGAGACAAACATCACTACTTGTATTATCACAGCGAGTGATAATGTTTTTATCGGTAATATCATCATGTGTTTAACATCACACTGACCGATAATTTTCAGCATCAGTGTCAGTGTGTCCATACTAACAATATCACTCATAGAAACAATGTCCAAACTTCCGATAAATAGAGAATACTATTTCTAACAAACTAAATTCAATCTTCCAAATGGTAGTTTGTGTCATTCATTAATTTAAACTACCTAGAGTACAATAATAGATAACATGTAGCTATAGACCCTGTCACATGGTTGTGGCTGTACAGAGCCAGAACTGGCATTATCTAGACCCTGTCACATGGTTGTGGCTGTACAGAGCCAGAACTGGCATTATCTAGACCCTGTCACATGGTTGTGGCTGTACAGAGCCAGAACTGGCATTATCTAGACCCTGTCACATGGTTGTGGTTGTACAGAGCCAGAACTGGCATTATCTAGACCCTGTCACATGGTTGTGGCTGTACAGAGCCAGAACTGGCATTATCAGTGATGTATTTTGTTTCTTTATAATCAATGGTAGTTTATCTGTTTTTGTGGTTGGTTCATGTTTTTATTTTTATTTTTTATGTTTTTTTTATGTTTGCTAATGATTTATTCCATTTAATTTTACATAAACATAGATCTCAAAGCAATGGTACATAAAAAAAACTCTCTGCAATTGTTATTTTACTCTTGACATATCGGTCCTATCTGTACACAGTTCAATATATTGAATGTTTGTCTATATGTGAATTTTGAGTTTTATGGTTAAAATACAATTCTATTTCAGGTTAAAACCTAGGTTTACGTTTCAAAATAATGCTTTTATCAAAATTATTGGATTTTGGGTTTAAATTACCACTTTTCTCTAACAGTAACTTTATCATTCATTAAAGTATCAACTTACTCTATTTTGTACACCAATATATTTTTCTTCTAATGATGAGACTTCTTTTTTGAGATTCCCTACGGTTGAGTCTGTAAAACATTATTTAAAAAATGTTAAAACAAAATATAATTCAGTAATTTATTTTGTATGCAATATTTTAGAAATATCATATTATTAATTTGTCATTTTAGACATCTATTGTTAAACCCTTTTTTTCTACATATATTTTCAAACTTTTCACAAACAAAAAAACACCACAATATAGCTAAAATATTGCAAAAAGTTGGTATTAAACACCAACCAATCAATCAATCAATCAAAAACACAAAATAATCAAACCAGTCTATGATATATAAATAATTCAATAATGAGCATAACTAATATCCTAAAAATAGCATGAAATGACCTCTGACCTGCAGTTGAGCTTTACTCTTTACTTCTGTCAATGTTCATAAATAAATCCTACTACTTACTACAATATAACTGAAATATTATTAAGAGTGACTGATATAAACACCCATGATCACATCTATCTTCTCTAGGTAGTTTGTTATGTAACTCTAAAGAAATCATCTATAAGTCTCATGATTTATGTAAACATCATACAACTCAACAACTCCAGTCTTAATCATTTCTAGTTTTAATAAATAAATTTTCTGGTTTCTGTTAAAAGATTGATTGGGTGTTATGATCAATAAAATTATATCAGATATCAACTTATTCTGATGGTGTTACTATATACTAGAAAATATAAGATGTAAATGTGGAAAAATCAATGGTCTTGTAAAGTGGTATTAAAGGAATGAAGAGTCCTGTTTATAAAAAATACCAACATAAATGAAGTAAAAATCAGGATTTTCGTACATTAGTCTTTTTACCATAAAAGGTAGGAAAGATCCGATAACTACATCAATATTAAGATAATCATAGTGAGTACTCCTGTTCTACCACACACCAAGCCCCCACCCCTCTTAACTTCCCACTCAGAGTAAAAGAAAAATCTACACATGTGTTGGAGAAAATAATTCTAAACATTTAAAGGTCACTAAAAAAAAAATCAGACAATTCCTATAATAAACTGAAAAACAAAAAAATACTTCACTGTCGGGAACAGTTCTAATACCCCAGCGACCAATTGTAGAAACAGGAACAAAACTAATACCTTTAACACAATCGACTCTAAGGTTTAGTATTATTCATTAACATTCTATAGGACAATGACTTTTAAAAATATCTTATAATTTCAATCATAACTCTAATATCTTGAGAGGCTGTCGTGGCCATGATCTTATTGTAATTGGATTTACAACTACATGTGCAATCAATTCCTATCACCACTAACTTTGTGAGTTTGAATCCCACTCAGGCAAGGTATACTTGATACAACATTATGTGATAAAGTTTATTATCTGTATCTTGCGACTGTTCAGTGGTTTTCTCCACCAAGAAACTGACCGCCACGATATAACTGAAATATTGTTGAAAGTGGTGTTAAACACCATAAACAAAACCTAACCTAATATCTTGTTTTCTTATTTGGTCTAAATGTAAGTAAGATAAATGGTCCAAATGTAAGTAAGATAAATGGTCCAAATGTAAGTAAGATAAATGGTCCAAATGTAAGTAAGATAAATGGTCCAAATAAAAGAAAGATAAATGATGTGTTTCTTACCTGATGAATTTGATATAATGAGATATAAACTAAGAGACAGTGAAGTACACGAGATGAAGATCAGGATTATTACAATCATTCTCAGGAGTCTGATCTGAGTCTGTAACATGCTTTCTCTCGTCACTCGTACTTTGTTGTATATACTTGGTGTTGTGGTGATCATTGCGTCATAAAGTGGATTATATCTTTTTCTGAAAAGGGCAACATCATAAATATTTATATTCTTAATCTTAATATATATTTTTCATATATATATATACAATACAATAAATTATATTTCACTTAAATAAAGTACAGTCTATATAATATCAAGTAATTTGAGATTGCTTTAGAAAAACATATGGGAGATAACTCTGTTTTTTGTGTGGGAAAAAATATTATTTGTGTATTCCTTATAGTAGTCAAAAATTTCTTATCTCTTACAAATTAACTTCCAAATCATATTCCTTCTTTATCCATCATCATAACAAGTTAGTTAATGCTATCATACTTCATTTTGTATGATTATATTTATCCATTTATCAATAAGATATTTCTATCTGCTTGCTTAAAAATAGACGACAATATACCTCTGTTCTTCATCTTTCTGACTTTGGCTTCTAACAATATTTGTTGTATCCCCAGCATCTGAAGGAATATCAGAAATGGTTACCGTGGTACCAGAAGACGATTGGTTATCAGATGACCTTGAATCTGTAGAACTTGGTGACATTTGAGGACCACTAGCTTGCAACCTGTCATAAAATAAATGTCAAAATTATCATTTCTGGTTGGTTTTTTTTCTTAACAGTTTTATTATTGATTGACATGCAAATTTAACCAATCAGGGGTCATTAAAGAAAGCTACACGAAATGTGGCGGGAGAAAACACTAGCAGACATTTACTAGTACAATTAACATTTATGTTAGGGTTAGGGTTATGGTGTTTAATGCCACTTTCAACACATAATCCATATCCCTTATTTAAATAAAGAGAGGTACAGTACTGTCCACATATATTGGATTCAGTTACAATGAAAGATCAGTTATATTGAACATTTTATTTACCACCATTAACCCCCTTAAGTATATATATATCAGGTCCCCCATTCCCTAAATTTCATTAATACTGACCCAGACTGGTCAAACGTTTTTCGAACTACAAATGTGAGTATTATAAACAATATTTGAAATATAATTAAAGCAAACAAACTCAGTATTACCTGGAGTGGGGAAGTTCTTCATACTGATGAGATCCATACTCTGCATAGTCATAGGTTTTATTTGTACTGATTGGATGAAATGTTGCACTTGGTGATGCTGTTCCGTTCATAGGTGACATGGACTGATCTAGGTCAGCAACACCTAAAATAGAAAATTGGGTTATACATTTTTTTCCCTCGTTTTCATTTGTTCAACCAGGTTTCTTTTAAATTTGACCTTGACTTTACTGGTATGATTCAAACATGATTCACAATGATGGTGTATATGGTGATGATGGTTCAAGCAAAGTTGCTAACATATTCCTCTAAATTCAAAGTCCTGTAGTTGAAATAACGAAATAAATGTGAAATCGGGTCTTGTCATATGCTCAAAAAACTTTCGAGTATGATTTTTATTCTTGTACTCGAAAAAAACCCCCAGCCAATTAGAATGATGTATCCAACAAATACTGTGTTCTGATTGGAAGATTATGGAGTAAGAATACAAAACTCATGCTCAAGACATTTGAGCTCCATTTTTGCTATTCACATCAAAACGGGGCTCAATGAGTTAGGTCGTAGGATCTAACAGCTCATACAAGCCTATCACCAATACGGTGTGGGTTTGCGCCCAGCTTTGTAAATTACACAAAAGGGTGCACTCGAATTGCAGCCGCAAGTGATAAATTTTACCAGTTACTTGCCCAGGGTCAGTGGTTCACCCCAGGTACTCCGGCTTCCTCCACCACTAAAACTGGTCACCATGATATAGCTGAAATACTGCTGAAAGTGGCGCTAAAACACCAAAAATCATCAAATCATATCAAAACACGATTGTCTGATAAATAAAGTACTGATCAGATGATGTTAAGAGTACGAACACAAAAATTATACTCGAAAGTTTTATGACCATGACCTTTAGTTTAAACATATTTTATTTGTTAAATATAACAAATCGGGAATGGACACAAGTTTTTCGAACTTACATGTATTAGCATGCACAAGGGAAATGATATAATATGCATAGAGTTTAATAATTACAGAACGATTATATACAAAAACGTAGGTAGACTAAATATGTGAAAGAAAGGAAAATAAATACTTTTAGAGACGTGTGTTGGTTCTTTGAATCATATTAGATCATTTTAAATCTTTTGGAGTCTTTAATATACTTAATAACATGCTTAAAAATAGTTATATATTCTTGATCTGCAAGGAAATCACGTCCTTTTGTCAGTAGATTTACATCAACATTAATGTTAAAAGGTAGCCAATTAAAATTATTAAATAATATTTCACTATGATCTGTATATTACCTTGACCTTTATAGATATAACCCTGGCCTTACCATAGACTTCATAACCTTGACAGTGACATTGTCTAGTGGTATATGTACAATACAAACTTGTGGCCCTATTTAATGTAGATGTCCTTTATCATACCTATGCTTAAACAGTTTTCAGGTTTGGTTTGGTTTATGGTGTTTAACACCATTTTCAACAATATTTTTCAAACATTAAAAGTTTTCAGAGATATATAATTATATTGAATGTTGACAAAACGTGCTGAATGTTAAGTTTAATATTGAGAATTTCAACTGCCAATTTACATAAATTGTTGTGAAGATTTGAAAAGATCAGGATTTTTTTGTGGTAAACATTTGTAACCCACATGATTAAACACCTCCTTAAGTATGAACTGCCAATAATACAAAAATGAAGTACGCTATTAGTAGAAAAAAGACATTAAAACTCTATCTAAATCATTGACATTTCAATAACATTTGTTAAAGATGACTGTGTGGGTTTTAAATGCCAACTATTTCTAGTGGTCAAACCCTTTGTTGGATTATTTTACATGGCACTCAATCTGCTTTTAAATTGGATACATATGCTATCAACAAGTTTTAAATGAAAGGGGATGGCCCTGTCATGTTCCCCTGGTGAACCACCCACTACATATGTTCTTTTATTATATTAACAATACAGTAGCCCAGGATAATTGATGCAATAACATAAACGATTATTCCATCAGACAGATAACCTTTTGACATTATAACATGTTTTATCTGTAGATGTTATTACACTCTGCTTTCTACAACTGATGGATCTATAAAACAACTGAGTATGACTGGCTTTTTATATTTTTGTTACATTGCTGTTTGTTAATTGGGGATGTAGAAGTTGAAAGTAGTCTTTTGTCTGAAACACATGCTGTGAATGCTATTCATCTCAAATTTTATTCTGACCAACCCTGTTTTAATCACTTAAGTCTGCAAATAAAATAAATATGTCAAAAATATACTAAAAAGATGAAATCTGAATACAATTTGAAAAACATTTAGAGTTAAGAAATCCACAAAATAATGATTTTGGTACAAATTTGTTTGATTTAATGATTTTCTGGTAAACAAAGCAAAATATACAGCTTAACCTGCAACATTTTTGCGTTTATCCGAAGCTAGGACCTGGATTTCCAACATCATATGTCATAGGTTTTTTTTGTGTACAATGAGTCAAGGTGGGAGGTGATTATCCAGTTGTTGATATTGGTGGAATTTTAGACCATCACGGTTTAAACTTTCTTTTCATAATGATATATATCTGATGATAGAGATAACATCAGTATATCAATAATACAGTGAAAAGTAAATGTCAACAAATACAAATAACAACCCTATACAAAGAACCAGTCCATTTTTTTGTAATTATTATCCCTGTGAAATTCATTCCAAATGAAATGAAATTGCCAACAGTATGCTGATTACTCAAAAAAGAAATTTATACTTAGTCACATTTTCTGTTATATAACAAAAACGTGCATCAGTTTCATATTTATTTGTATTTTAATTGTAATGCAGGTACCGTAAATGGATCTGTTTCTAGAATAAAATGTTTTAAATTTTTTTTTAATTCTTAGACATTATTAACCATGAAGCATGTCTTATGACTAATCGTTCTTGCATATCAAAATTGATCTTTTTTATAGAATACTTAAAGAGTTATCTATCTAATTTCCTATTTAGCATTAAAAGTAGGTACATGCTCATTAAACATGGAAAAAATTAGTCTAATCGTTTAGCCACACATTACAAGCATAAGTGTTCTGAATTTGGGAAATGATAAAGGAGTGTAGATACAAATATTATTATATCAATGTATATTGGCAGAAATAATTAGGTCAAGCTTAGATCACCATTGGCATTTATTTAGCAAACAAACCACTGTCTTACTCACCACAAAACCACTACATGGGTAATTAGCAATAATCAATTTACCAAAACTAATATTGATCATAGACCATGCACTATCATAACAGTCATAGACAATATTCATTAGAGATATATAAATATAATGATAATTAGCCTTGCAGTAATTGACTAATAGCACAATATTTTCAATCAACAGTTGTATACAATAGTCATTTAGAAGAGTTTGAAGATACCAAAGGGGTAATCAGAATCTGTAAATCGAAGAACAGAGATTACGAGATGTATAAACATAATGATAGTTGGCTTTACAATAACGGCCTAATAGAACAATATTTTCACTCTATAGTGCTTGAAGTATATTTTTGTCCTACAGAAATTAAAGAAACAACATGCAACCTGGGAACCAAAGATTTTTAAATTTCTATTTTCAGAAACCACATCGGTGGTGTAATGGTTAGCATGCTCGCCTCAGGTGTGGGAGATCGTGGGCTCGAGCCAAGATCGGGTCAAACCATTCGTATTTGTTGCTTCTCTGCTAAGCATGCAGCATTAAGGAGAAAGAGTAAAGACTGGTTGGCTCGGAATTAGAATAAGTGTCCAAGTGGAGTGACATGTCTCACTGCAGACTGTTGTTTCAGCGAGCTAGCACTATAAAAATCCAATTCAGCATGTTGGTCTAGAACAAAGCGGGTCTCATCATCATTCCATTGAAAATTAACTTGTTCTCGCCATGATATAGCTGAAAAATTGTTGAATTGGCATTAAACAACAATCACTCACTCACTCTATTTTCAGTGTTAATTAAATGTGATTGGAGGAGAAGGTTACAGTACATATATCATACTGTCAAAATTTCACTTCAAGAAATTAGTAAATCAGCTCACAAAAATTATAACCAGCCCCACACCATCCCTGTTACACATATGCTAAGATATACTGCATTGGAAAAGTAGATTGTCTCTTTTAACTTTCCTCAAGAGAGTCATGATCAACAGTCAACAAATTAACAAGAAGTTAGTACAACCTTGAAATTGTTTGTGTCAATCTGACCAAAAAACCATCTGTATTACAAATTAAATTTAACAGCAGGAATGGTAAAATATAAGTTCTTTGAACCTGTAGTTGCTGCAGTTTATTCAGTATAAAAGTGAGGGGAAGGGGGATAAAGAAAAAAGTTTTCCCTTCTTCAATTTAATTAAAATAAGATGTTTGATGGCTTAGAACAAAAAATTTAGTGATACACTAAGTATTGTATCCCCCCTTAAAAAATATCTACCAAACATTAAATTTCAATTAAATTGGCCTTTCTTTTGATTTTTTTTAATTTTAAATTTTGCATGAGTTCTCCAATGTATATTTGATATTTCCTGGACATCATATACCCAGTATTCTACATTGAACTGTAAAGTCTACCCACACATTTAGATATAAGTCTGCACTTCTAGACAAGATTTTTATAAGTACAATCAAGTACTATATAAATCCTTGGTACAATGTACAAAAGTCAGTGCATGAAAACATTTGAGTTCACAACAACTGCACATGCAGGTGCATACTGTAAATATTTATCAGTAAAACAGGAAGAAGGCTTGTTCATGATGTGAATTAAATATTATATAAACATTTTATTTTGTTTACTGTTTAAGTAATTTTGGGCTTCATTAAATATTACCAACTGTTTTCACTGTTATAAATCAGCTACCAAAGACAAGAATGTCTACTGCAGTATTTTTTAAAGTCTATAGATACTGATCAATAACTTATATCTCTATTACATATAGGTACCCTAAGTATGAATCTTTAACTTTAAATTCCTGTAACATCATAAACAATCAATTTGTAGAGCATAGTGTCAGGTGTTTTATACCTTCTGTTTTTCCTAAATCATACAAATTACGGAAGCCAAAAACATATTTAGCTTCTTTCTACGATTTTGCTACTGGACTTTGGAACTGTTCCGACAGTCTGGTATTTTTGTTGTTCAATCTTATTGATAGTTTTAGATACATTTCAATATTAAACAGTTTAGTTTATTTTAATTTTATAATACATGTACATGAAAATGAAATTAACAGCCTTTCTTCAATTTAAAAAGAAAACAGCTACAAAAAATTTATAAAATTTACCAAGAAAGGGATATTGAAAAACTGGTAATATCAGATGGAAAACCACTGGTTCATTCATAGTAAATATTATTGTTGTCAATTAGATACCTGTAATTTATCATTAATATAAAGATACATGATAACAACACTACAAATCTTTTGTTAAATATGTCCTACTAGTTTTTTTACATGTACACTTACCACATTTTTCATAAGGAATATCACTTTTCTGTTTATATCTATAGTCATTGTAATACTCCGGCATTATAATAAATTAGATCTGTATCATAGAAATAATGACTAAACACAGAATCTATACTACCACTATATATCTTGGCTCAATCAATCTTGTAATCTATGCAATGTATGAAAAATCCCACACAAATATTTATAGTGCAAAATAAACACAAAGATAGTTTTCACTCTCCGGAACAAAGTACACTTAGAAACACAAGTGTCAATTTGCATTTAAATCAAGTTATTTTGTTGGTACTGCTAAATGTAAACCATGTGTATGTGTTTATAACATGTTTACTGAATATACAAATGAACAAGATATACTAAATACTACATATATTATATCAATCAACTTGTTTTGAATAGAGTAAGTGACCTTTGAACCTAATCTCTTTTCAATATCTCAACAAGTTTGATAAATTTTTTAGCAATTTAAATTTCTGATTTGCCTCAGGTGAAAATTTGAAAGAAAACGGCCACCTCTTTCATATTTGATGAATCAAAATAGGAAATTAAATTCAGCACCTGAATACTTCTTGTTTAATTTGGATCATTAAAGTCAACAGTGGGACACCCAATGTCAAAGTAATTGTACTATAATAAAACCACATATACTTCCTACACAGGTTGACAAGTGTATTGATAAAAGATGTCAAATGTACCTTTTATAGTTTCTGTTGTTAAATTTACTATAAAACTCAACAGAAAGTGACTTTTTTTTCATCCATTGTATATACGCGACTAACAAGAACCTAGTGCGCAAACACACTCCTGGATAATTTTTGCTCAGTGACTGAGTTAACTCCAGTATAATACAGATACAGATATGGTTAAAGGTTATTTTGTACTGTTTTTCTTACTCACAGTTTTGTATTTTTTTTACCTAATCTCTTCAAATTTCATTAAAATTGTCCATTAAAAATGTTTTTTTTTTTTTTTTTTTTATATAATTTTCATTAAAACAATATATGATTATAATTTTTGATTAAAATAAAATGTTTCACCAAAATTACAATAAAAGCCAACAAAAAGTCCTACAGATAGGACCTACTTCCAGATTTATATTATTCAAATCCTATCATTAAAATATTTTTTTATTTACATTGAAACAATATATAATTATAATTTTTTAAAACAAAAATGCCAAAAATGCCAATAAAAGTTCTAAAGACAAAATATACTATTTGTAATTGTTCATCAATTGATTTACCTGATAAACCCATTAAATTATCATACAATATATAATAATATAATATTTTTTTTCACAAAAATTACAATAAAATCCAATAAAAAGTCCTACAGACAAAATGCACTGTTTGAAATTGTTTATCAAATGATTTACCTGATAAAACCCCATTAACCTGTCATACAATAATATCTAATATATAAGTGTGACTATTATTACAATTTTGTCTAATCTTATCTAATATTTTATATCTACATTTAAGTAATATGTCTGTGTTTTGACAGCAATGTCTGTTATCAATAATTGATCTATTACAAAATCAAAAATGAAATTTAAAGAATTAAAAACCTAAATAACTTATCTTGGTTTTTTTAGCTGATTTAATAAACACTTCCTCTTAGAAATTCTAATCTAATTTGAGGCATTGGATTCATTTGGTGTCTACCGTAATTAAATTATGTGATGAAAAAAAAATGTCAGGGCTATTGGTTTAGCTGCCTCCCCTTTTAAAACACAGAACAAAGTGCGCGTCCATGATTTTAGAGCTATTCTTTTTATTTTTTAAAAGATAATTTAAATTTCTGGTATGGACAATATAAGATGTTGATATTTAATATCTTTTGTTACATGTTAAAGAGGCATTAGCTACGATTTCGACCAAAAAAATTATATGTTTTAGAAATTGGTAAATAGCTTTAAAATGATGAAATAAAGGTAAATAGCTTTAAAATGATGAAATAAAGGTAAATATTTCACATTAAACAGTTTATCGTACCACTTTTTGCCTTTTGAGAATGAAAATTACCATCGATTGATTATTGCCTTGCAAGCAAATAATTTGACCTTGCTTTCTCCGTATGCAACTGACCTTACTAGTGACAGGTAAAAACAAATAATTTGTATTTTGTCGCTTATTAACTGCAAACTTGCATGGTTCTTTGTCCGACTAAATGCAGATTCACAGAAAATAAGAAATAAGTGCATTGTTGTACTGATTTAATGACGATTCGGCAAACTCTGTAAACAATGCCGATAATTAATAAGATGACGTCCATTTCTTGATCGATTTCAAAGCACGAGCAGTTGCACCTTTTTTCCCCGATGCACGTACATTTCATAACATTTATAAGTTACAGAAACACGTCTTATTCCGGTATCAATCATATTTGATAGTTTTTATGGGTAACAAAAATTTACGATTTTGGGAGATAATGCCCCTTTAAAAGGATATTAAAAGGTCTGTGATACACGTTTTCAGGAAAAAAGTCTAGATGCAATATCTCTATTTGTAATGTGAAATAGTGTATTTACTGATCGTAAAAATAAAAATAAAAACTTGTAACATTCAACAAAGTCTTCAATTATTTTCAAATAAAAAATTTGTTTTGCAGTAATCCACATGAATACCTTGTAACCAATTCCTGTACAAAACATTTGTTAAATCAATTAGAATTCTTCAATTGATCTTGTAGCGGAAAAACCTTCAGATTTGAATAATTGTCTTCTATTTCCAACACTTTAAAAGCATTTGTATGTATCCATTGGGAACACCTCCTTTTATCGACCATTTTAGCCTTATTTCCATTTATAGTGGAAACAAATTTGTTGTTTACTTCTCGAAGGATCAAAATGAGCCAGTAAAATTGTTTACAATTATGAAAGACCAAGACTTGTTGATTCTTTTTATATGTGACATGTTGTGGTCTTTTTATGATCAATGATTTGACGTGAGAGGTGATTTCTTTTTTGTCGATATTGGTGGAACTGTTACCCATCATTGTTTGAACATTCTTTTCATAATAAATTTAAGAATTAATTTTCTTCAAAATTTCTAGATCTGTAAATGTGAACAGGAGGGGTTAACATGAAGAAATGCATACTGAAAGCAGAAATCAATAACATTTTCAATACATAAATTTATCAATACGCCACGAGAATATTGGTAAACATTGCATGAGACATATTGATAAGAGATGTGGACACTATGATGTTTCCATATATATAGATATATTGACTGACTGTTGGTTGTTTGCTTGAAGTTCAGGGACAAATGATTCATGCAATATTCAGAATGACAACAAGATCAAAAATATATAAGAATTACCATATACAGAGATCAGGGAGGAATGTGACAGCCAGTGTATCCACTTTTTACCATCACAGAGAAAAATGGAGAGTTGGGAGGGGACGATAAAATTAGCATTTTGCAATGCTACAATGCACTTGTTCTTTTTCAAAAGCTACAAAAGTGTCTTAGACGTACAAGGAGCGTGGAACTCGTAAACAAAGCACCCATTATGGTCCATGGTCAGACTTTCCATATTATATCCTACACCCTGTTAAGATCCCCTATCAGACACCTGGGAACGTGCCGGGAAGCTCTGAGAACAGTCCTAATAAGAATATTAAATATTTTTTCAACACAAAATCATTCGACCAGTCATATGAAACATATCGATTAGAAATCATGAGCATATATAGATGCAACAATATAGCAAATATCCCCCATCTACACTAATATCATATTGGTTCAATACTGAAACAAACAAAAGGAAAACATCAATAAACAATAAAAACGCGCATCAAATACGTCGATAAAAACGTCGATAAAAAATCTCCAGTTATGAGACCCAATCTCCAGCCAAAAATTTGCAAATCTCCAGTTGTAGCATAGCAACTTTATCACATGTATGAATATGCTTATTGCTAACACAAACGAAATTTTAACATTTTCAAACATAAAATTGACTAGGTCACTGGATCATGAAAAATCATCAGGTCACATGACATACACCAAAATAGGACGTGAATATTAAAATATTACAATATACTAAAGGTCATTGACCTGCAATGTATGGTAGAAATAAAGAAACTTCACAATCGCTGACAATGTACCAGATGCTAGCGACGTGACAGTCCAAAGTTCACCAAAACACTGATGGCAAGATACGGGCACATGCAAGACAAAAAGTCATCTTCCCTTTCAAGAAAATGACTTATAAATGAAAAAAAAAAATACCACACTGTCGGAATACTTCAAAAATCAAAATATTGTAGAAACAGAGGCAAAATGACATACATGTACATGACAGCTTACTTTACTGGCTTGGTACAGGCACTTCAATAAAAGTGGTGTGGGCCTAAACCTCCTCATCTTCGCTAGCCAAGGGTTACGATTCACTCCTCTTCGGATCGTAACCCTTGGCTATAGCGAAGATGAAACCTCCTCTCTCTGGAGAATGACTACAAAATTTTATATTACAAAATGTACCAGTATGTAAAAAAAAATTAAAAGTGAACTGAGGATTGAAACAACAAGGCATCATATTACATGGTCTTTTTTATTTTAGGCTTAATGAGTTGAGGTGAGAGGTTTAGTTGATATTGGTGGAATTATTGACCATCACTGTTTAAACTTTCCTTCTTGTTCATAAGTAAAATATTTCTGACTAAATCTGTTGTATGGTTTTAATTATTTAAGTATTTCCAGTTTATCAGTATTATTCTGTACTTGAATTTAAGTGAAACAAAACTGATCTGACTTGTGACAAATATTCTAAGTGTCTCACTGCCTTACATGGCATGTTATACATGCATCTTCAGTGACTTCTTAAGAAATTAAAATTGCTTCCTTCCTTACATAATGTTTACATAACGGCATTTATCATTCATAAATAAGAGGAAATTAGTTTTGAGTGGATACTTACTGTAGACATACAAGGGTTGAAAATCAGGGTAATAGGGCAGCTTATTGTTTTCATTAAAAATTTTCTGAAGTAACGTAACTACATTTGTATAAAGTTAAGTATCAACTTCATATATTTATTAGTAAACTTAATAATGACTGGTTACATGTAAATCTCACTTTAAATCTAGATTATGGAATTTTTATTCTACCCTGGACATCTGCTATAATTACCTAAGGTACTTTTGAATGGATTGAATGGGTTGTTAATTTTGTTATGGTCAACACCATTTTTAACAATATTTCCCATTCTAATGCAGTTGTTTGATATCCCTGGTTTGTGATTGGACAATGCTTTAATTTTCATGGTATCAATTCCACGGTTGAAAATCATGAGATATTTTAGACGATTGCCGCTTACGTCATCTTGTCAACAATGTAGCAATACACATGATTACATTTGAATGGAGATAACTGAATTGTATTTTAATATTTCACGGCATCAATTGTCGATTTAATGGTGTAATTTTCACCAATTCCACGGTTGAAATAGCATGAAATATATTTTTTAATTTTAGCTGATTACCTTTTATGTCATCTTGTCAATAATACGGAAATATACATATATGATGTATGTATGTCTATCCTACACATGATTACATTAGAATGGAGATAACTGTATTGTATTTGAAATTTCACGGCATCAATTGCCGATCTAATGGTCGCAAATATCTGTTTACTGGCTCCGCTTACGTGTCACCAGTAAACTCAATTTGCAACCATCAAATCTCCAATTGATGCCGTGAAATTTTCAAATACAATACAGTTATCTCCTAATTCTCATCAATGTAGTTATTACAGTGTAGCCTGTCTAAAGTGAACCTCCTTGGGACCAATGTTAGTGTTTGGAACCTTCACCAATAAAACTGACTGCCACGATATAACTGAAATATTGTTGAAAGTGACATTAAAGACAATAATTCTAACCCTTGTGTTCAGAATACACATTTATTTGGTTTATACAGGTTGTATTAACAAAGGTTTCCTTCATTGAGACTTAGTCTTTATCAAATGGTGGTTGGATTTACAACTATCTATAAAATCAGTCCCTATCACCACTAAAATTGTGAGTTTAAATCCCATTCATTGAATGGAGGCCTGTACTTGATACAACATTATATGATAAAGTGTGTCAGTAACTTGCTGCATATCGGTGGTTTCTCTGGGTACTCTGGTTTCCTCAACCAATGAAACTGACCATCATAATAGAACTATAACTATTAATATTAAACACCATAACCCCCCTCCCTCATTCAAAGTCCAGGTTTTACAGAATTCTGGTTTATTCAGGGGCTCGGTTTAGACAGCTTTCACTGTACTTTGTTAATCATATCTACTATGAGGATGGGATTTTACAGAACTAGAGGCTCCCAGGAGCCTGTAATCGCTCACCTGGCTCAACACTGCTCTCATTAAAACATGTGAAAAAGGTTTGTATGTAAATTAAGTACAGTTAAGCTTGGCTATTGCAGCACTATTCTTGGATGGAGGGCACTGCTGCTGAACACAATTTTGAAAAGGGGCCATGCAAGGAAACTCCTGGTAGTTCTTTTGGGGCAAATATTGCTACCCAAATGCTATAATGAACAACTAATAATCATGCCTCAACAGAACTCTCCATTTCAAGTCTTATGATATGTCACAAGCCTATGTTTACATTAAGTTCTATTTTTAGTAACAGTATTCATTTTGGGGAAAATATCGCTACCTGAATCCTGTAGCTTCAGAGGAGTTGATTAAAATGTGAAAAGTTAACGGACGGACAGACGACGGGCGCTCAGTGGTGACAATAGCGGAATATATGTTAAACTACTCCTTGCCATGTAGCTGCAGTTAAAATTTGAGCTCATTTTGACTTATACTAAAGCAGCAATGGACAATTCGGTTGTTTCGAATCATGTCAATTCCGACCACGTTCCGTCTTTTTCGTGTCTTGACTTCTGAACAAATAGGCAGGCCGACTTCCGGTGTTTACGCTATTACTGTGACAACGTCAGCATATTATAGTCGTATATGCGGTAGATTATAAGTAATTGTAATATGGAGACACCAAGGAGACCGCTGAATAAATACTGGTGTTCGGTACCTCACTGTCTGTGTGATATCAGAAATATCTACATAAAGGCAGATCGTTTTCCTTTGATGCTGACAACCGCAAATAAAGAAAGAAAGCAAATTTAATTTTAAAGAAGTAATTGTCTCTGCATTTGAAGTCTTTGATACAAATAAAATAATTTAATTGATATCTGTCTTTTACAGAAAATGATAAGATTTTTTTAAAGTTGAGGATCGAACTTTAAAACGGCACATATCGATTGGAGTTTTTGTTTGTGTACATTGACACCGGAAGTTCAATGCAGAATATTCCAACAAAATCACGTGATCTGGCGGACGAAAATAACAAATTTTTGACGGAATGGAAATGATTCGAAACAACCGAATTGAAGAAATTTCTATTTTTAGTAACAACAGCTATCTTGAATGGAGGGCTGGGGCTGTCGGACACAAATTTGAAAGGGACCCACCCAGGGACCATCCCTGCCAGGTTTGGTTTAATTTGGTTCCGCGGTTTCAGAGGAGAATATTTAAATGTCATCTTTTATCAAAATATGCATAATTTGCATAATCGGTATAAATCGGCTGAAAGAAAAATTTCACAGAAAAACCCGGAATATATGTTAAACTACTCCTTGCCATGTAGCTGCAGTTAAAATTTGAGCTCATTTTGACTTATACTAAAGCAGCAATGGACAATTCAAAATTTCATCCCCCCCTTTTTCTATTTTTAGCTTGGCGGCTATCTTGGTTGGAAGTCGGGATCACCGGACACAATTTTGGAAGGGGGCCATCCAAGGACCATTCCACCAAGGTTTGGTTCAAATTGGCCCAGTGGCTTCAGAGGAGTTGATTAAAATGTGAAAAGTTAACGGATGGACGGACGACGGACGCTCAGTGGTGACAATAGCCCACATGAGCCTTTGGGTCAGGTGAGCTAAAAAGCCCTTTTATCACTACAGTTCATGTAATAAGGACCTGGAATTATTGTTGTGATTCATCAAACCCCTGATACATATGGACAAGACAATTTGCAATATACAAGCAATATACACAAATTGATCATGTGCCATGTAACCTTGATCACTCTGCAATCATGGGGCTGTCAACAGTATTCCAAATATACATCATCATACATGATAGGTCAAAATCTTTTCAATGTTCATAAACTATGCTTCATATAAACCATGCTTCATAACCTTCTATAGATAGAATTAGATTTAAACAATTCAAAACTTATTTATTTTTCCTATTAATTTTTTTTATATCATTTTTTTTATTCCATAACAACGTTATTAATAAAACTAAGGTTCTCCTCCCTCAGACATAGGTGACTTTAGTAAGGTTCTCCTCCCTCAGACATAGGTGACTTTAGTAAGGTTCTCC
>MJUT01029485.1:437022-452909 GCA_002080005.1 Gigantidas platifrons | reverse complement strand
GGTGACTTTAGTAAGGTTCTCCTCCCTCAGACATAGGTGACTTTAGTAAGGTTCTCCTCCCTCAGGCATAGGTGACTTTAGTAAGGTTCTCCTCCCTCAGACATAGGTGACTTTAGTAAGGTTCTCCTCCCTCAGGCATAGGTGACTTTAGTAAGGTTCTCCTCCCTCAGGCATAGGTGACTTTAGTAAGGTTCTCCTCCCTCAGGCATAGGTGACTTTAGTAAGGTTCTCCTCCCTCAGGCATAGGTGACTTTAGTAAGGTTCTCCTCCCTCAGGCATAGGTGACTTTAGTAAGGTTCTCCTCCCTCAGACATAGGTGACTTTAGTAAGGTTCTCCTCCCTCAGGCATAGGTGACTTAGCTGATTTTGACTATCGTGTTTCTAAACTAAGGTTCTCCTCCCTCAGGCATAGGTGATTTAGCTGATTTTGACTATCGTGTTTCTAAACTAAGGTTCTCCTCCCTCAGGCATAGGTGACTTAGCTGATTTTGACTATCGTGTTTCTAAACTAAGGTTCTCCTCCCTCAGGCATAGGTGACTTAGCTGATTTTGGCAATACTGGTTTTTTTTCTCCCTAAACTTTAAATTATTTGGTCTTCCAATCTTTTGATTTTGAGCATACCTGATGAAGAGTTTTTCCAGAAAGGCATCCTGTGCACTTTTGATATCTACAATTTTAATTAGCAATCAGTCAGTTTTATTTTAACTGGTTCTCTTTATCTTACTGTCAAAAAGTCAACCAGTTGATCAGTTACTGACTGGTCCTCACTGTCTCTATAGAATTTTACTACTAGATAAGTTAACCAGTTCAATTCTGGTGTCCATTTAAAGCTAAAACTAATCACTACATAAAAGGCAGATGAAGCATTGCTTAAAATGAGTGAAATGTTCTTCAAAATGAGTGAAATATTATTCAAAATGAGTGAAATGTTCTTCAAAATGAGTGAAATATTATTCAAAATGAGTGAAATATTATTCAAAATGAATGAAATATTATTCAAAATGAATAATATTGCAATATGAACAATATTGCTTAAATTGAATGAAATATTGCCCAAAATGAATAATATTGCTCAAGATAATTGAAATACACACAATTGTAATATTCAAAATGAATGAAATATTGTGCAAAATGATACTTAGTATCTAATTTCATATAAAAATAATTTTGCAGATACAAAACATGAACATTAAGTACAGGATTTGATGACAGATTTGTTTAAAATCAGATATTTTAAAAATCTACCCAACATAAAACCCAAATAATAAAATTGACACCAAAACAACACTTCAGAGATACTTTAGCCTATTGTGTCAAGTAGTACAATTAAATGATTAGTCATGTGTTATGGTTTAATTTAAGAAACAATTAATAATGTCTTAGTTCTTGGTCTCTAAACTAAGACAACTTGAAAAGGGGTTAAGAACACATGAAATATTGTCTATCATAAGTGTCAAAGGTGGTGAAAATAAAAAAAAAGTCTTGTCGAATGTGTCAGGGGTCGAATTTGGGACAAATCAAAATAAGTGAGCTAAAATAGATTTCGTCAATCATCATGATAAGCACCCACAGGTCCTCTGCCCCAAGACCAGTAAAACTTTGTTTGGACCAGTAAATTTTTCAGTTTTTATTTAGAACTACATGTATATAAAAATAAATTCTAGAATTTGATCTGGACAAGTAAATTCATTTTCATTTGAATCTATGCTTTTACAAACTTTTAAATTTTTTCTGAAGTGAAACAATACTAACAAAGTTTAAAGAATTTAATCTGTGGACAACCACCCCTTTGTTGATACACAGTATATGTTAGAAACTCATGCTTACAGAATTTACCTCTTCTTGGACTTGTCCCTTTATATTCGAAAGAATGTCTGAAGCTAATATGTAAATGTTTAGTCTTTTTGAAATTTGTTACACATTCAAATTGACAAGACCTTCTTCATTATTATCTCCTCTGTGTTTGAAAGGCAATTAATAAATAAAAACATATAACTTTCACTTTTTCTATAACCAATTTTATAAGTAATCCTTTAATTGTCAGACTGGAAGGTGCAAATTACAAATTTACCTGTTTTGTTTATTTTTTATTGAAAAATTACATGAACACAACAAATTGTAATTTTATTGTTCTTTTTATCCATTGATCAACAGTCTACATTACACTCTACCATAGGTATATAGATAAGCTTTACCTTAAGTACTTATAGTATATAAATAGCTCTTAAAAGGTAAATACCATACTTAAATGGACAAATATATACATAAATACATAGATTGTTTACCTGTCTATATCTTTATACAAAATCACATTTTAATTGATTGATTTTTTGTTAGATCTCACAATACATCAAACAATAATTGATCCCCATAAAAGGAATTAAAAAGACAACTGAACATACCTTGGTCATTTAAAAGTGGAACTTGGACATGATTTTCCATAACGTAATCCTCGTCATCTGGTAGCAATTCCAAATATATAACAGGTTCATCCATATGAATTTGTATTGGTCCATGAAATCACATGATAAAGAGCTTTTTACTTATTCCAATATTGATTAAATAAATTATCAATTTTATAGATTAAATAATCACAGATTTAAACTTATTTTGATAAAAATATTTCAATTCTCCATGATATTTTAAAGCATGTGGTCTTTACTGGTATAAAAAGTACCAGACGAACCGTTGAGACAAGATTAAGATAAAAATCAGAAGTGTTTTACGAACAATCGTTGATCAATGTGCCATAGAAATTCAATAATGCATAGAATAGCACAATGAAATAGCTTCACATCCAAACGTGTAACATCGGGAGAACAATCTGTCCACACAAATTCTTTATTTAAAGACGTAGAATTTCCCCAGTCAGACCTAATTACTGACCACGAGTATTAAAGAGTTTTGTTTGGATATTCTCCAGTCTTTATACTGGCTAAATGCTCCTGGTTTGAACAAACATAATTGTTGTCACCTTTACTAATACGCAGTAAACCAACAGGTCATTAGTACAAGATAGTAACATTATCTAGTGTTCCCCAAATACTTTATTACAAATAGAGATTCACTACTATAGAAACATTAAAATTCACATTTTTCTGATATTTCATGTAACCAGAGAAAGAATGCGAGACTTTCTAAAGATCTTGTTTAAAAAATTATTTTGTTAATCCAAGGATTTATATAAATCCTTGAAGGATTTATATAAATCCTTGGTTAATCTAAACTAATTTTTGTAGATTTTTGCTGAAAATAGTCAATCAGAGATATCGTAATGAAATGTTGCTGTTATTAGTTCAAATGTGACTTGAAACCCTCCGTTTTTTGACAGTTTACTGACTTTAAAAAAAAAATAGGATCTTCAACTCTAATGGTGCCATATATCAATTTATCAAATATACTGCTTTTATCAAGTTAAGTTTGGGTTAATTAATAAAATATATCAATAATTTTCTGTTTCCAAATCTAAATAGAGAAGCCACATTTATAACATAAGGTCACAATGACCTAAAACCGTGAAAATCAGATAATGAGGACAAAATTTATTACATAGAATACAAATGGTGGAAATCTTAATTAAACATGAAAAGCCATCTACATACAACATGATTACACTGTTAGGATTATTGGTATATAAGACAACACTTAACAATATTATGGTTTTATCATAATTGTCAGTTTTATTGGTGGTGGAAACCATAGTGCCCAGAGAAAAACTACTATTAATATTATCGTGGTGATAGGCACTGATTGCATATGTATGTATAAATTAGGACTTTCAATATTTATCAAGTATACCAGTGCTTCACTATTTACAAGGTGGTACTTTTTATTAAAATTTGAACATTTCTCACGAATATCTTAGACAACACTCTTTGACATTATGAGGAACCAATTAGCCTTTTAAATGGGTAAAAGTACCTGGTACAGCTGAGCCCCTTATTAAAAGGCCTGATAAATGAAACTATCATACTACCAGTACCTACACCATGACAGACAGCCCTTTGACTCAATCGCCTCTTAATGAACAAAGATTTTGAAAACATAAATACTAAGTTTAACACCTCACATTCTATAAAGATAAAATGCTCCTTCAGTCTTGAGGTGATAGAAAACAAATTGTCAAAGTGTTTCTATGAAAGTCAAGTTTAAGTCTGAAAAAAGTTTTAGACCCATGTAAAAAAAAAAGGCAACAAAAAGCCAAGGAGGTGAAAATGTTGTATGGACCATTATTAGATTTACTTACTGTGCATTTTTACATGTACATTTATTAATGTTTATATTATATGATATGTTTTTGCACTATGTTGGCATTATTTCATTTTTACTTGATCAACTTGGCTAAAGGAACTCTAGGTATTACTAGATGTTAATCTTGTATTTTATGACAGGGATAAACATACCTAAATCTACAACAATATATAGAATGTACCTAGTACCTCTCATATTGTGTATACCAATATAAAGTGCAACTTCTTGTATGAATGGGTACAGTCTGTAGGATTAGGGTTATGACATTTAACACCACTTTCAACAATGTTTCAGTTATATTGTGGTGGCCAGTTTTATTTGTGGAGGAAACCGGAGTAGCCAGAGAAAACCACCGATCTGTCGCAAATCACTGACAAACTTTATCACATAATGTTGTATCGAGTACACCTCGCCATGAATGGGGTTCTAACTCACAACCTTATTAAAGGAGACTACTGGTAAGTAAATTACAGCATTGATGGGTTTTTAATTCCTAATTACTGTGCCTTGTTCATTTTTTTCTCATGTTGATCGAGACAGGATCTATGGATTTCATTGCAAATTTGCATAAACATATATTTTTTTGACATGACAATGTTTTGCAGTAGCTTGGGAAAAAACCCAGGAAAATTGGCAGTCAAAAATGAAGAGTGTTTTAGATGCCTGTAAAATAGGAGATCACTTAAACCAAAGACTGATTGATAATTTACCTTATTTCTAACAAGTTTTAGACATTAATATAACAAGATATACTACCTAAGTAAATATATTCTCACCAGAATCAAACCTTAATTCTCTCATGTTAACAGGCTTCTGTCTTTTATCTAACCATGGATATTTTCCCTTCTGTTGATGCTCGTGAGCTGCCTTAGAAGATGTCTTATCCTCTGTAAGAGATTCTCTGGCCAAAGGATGGAGATAATCTGAAAACTTGATATCTACTGCATCAACATCCACTTTCTGTGGATCTGGAGCTAGGTATCCACTATAGTTGTCAACTGGTTTATTGATATTTTGATCCATTGGACTCGTGTCTAAGAGTTTATGACTTAATCCACTTGACACAATAAATTTGTACCAATCCTGTCATCTACAATTAAATAATATATATGTTAATTCAGTGCGTAATAAAAGTCAAATAAATAAAAATGTCTGTACAATATTATTTCTTTGTTATATTAATTGTTTAAATTTTTCTTGTAAGTTCGAATCCCTCTCATAGCGAGGTATACTTGATACAACTATATGTGATAAAGTTTGTCAATGACTTGTGACAGGTCTGTGGATTTCTCTTGGTACTCCAGTTTCCTCCAGCAGTAAAACTGACCACCACGATATAGCTGAAATATTGTTGAAAGTGGCATCATATACCATAACCCTAACCCTTACATTTTTTCAAGCATATGAAAAGTCATTAAATGAACATGTTATTGAACTGGAAGTTTGTAAAAAAGATCTTTCGGCACATTTATTTTTCTGGATTCTTCATGGATTCACACTTATAAAAATGTATAGGCGGCTTAAGAAAAAGTGCCAGTCAGAATGGAGTAGATATTTCCCTTAATTTTGTGGTCCTTTTCTTTGTCAAATAGTTAAAGCTATTCAGAAAAAAAAAATCAGTCAATAGACTAGTTTGAAATCTATTTTGGTAATTCTGTCAATTTTTTACTGACCATAGAGTAGAGGGCAATTTTAATCAAAATGTACATATTTTACTTTTAAAAATAAATTGTGTATTTATAACAATTTGGAGTGGTCTCTGTCCAATATTTTTTTGTTTCAAGGGAGATAACTCAAAAATTATTTAATGATCTAAACTTGCCAGATTTGATAATCCTATGTCAGAATTTTGTTCTTTTTACTTTTTGTAGTGGAAGCAGAATTCATTACTATACGTATATAATAAGTATTAAATTATATGTTTCTTAAATATCTATGGAGAATTATTCTTCAAAAGGACCCAAATAATAGAATATAAACAAGCAAATAGGTGGTGAATGAGGATTATAATCTTCTTATCAATCACTATAGCAATCAATTGTTACAATTTTATTTAAACTAAAATAACTTTGAAAGGAGACATGTTATAACTAAACTTAGAATATATGATCATTGCAAAGATTCCAAAAGATGACAGATTTGCTCCTAGAAGATGAAAAACATTTTCTATTGGAATGCTCTAACAATTTGAATTGAAGAAATTTTTAAAAAGCTACAACTGAGGATAGTTCCCTTAATTTTGACACTATGACCGGAAATGAAAAAAAAACAACAAAAAAACATATGTATTCTCTCTTCATCAACACCAGTGAAAAATACAAATTCCTTTATAAACCAGTCACTGGTACATGTACTGAGGACAGGGGATCTTTTATGTTATGTATTAATTTTGTTTATTGTTGGGTTTTTTTTCTAACTGACAATGTATATGTTATATGTCACAAATCATTACTGATTTATGTGGCAATAAAGATTGATTTGATTGTATAAATATTGATGAGACCTTGATGAATTTTGTATATTGTACATCAAGTGGCACATCAATAAATAACTTAGAGATATTTGACAAAGAAGAAATAATTTCAATATAAAACCATGTTTTAGCTATTGCATAGTTCCATACTTATGTACAAGTACTTTTAGGTTGATCATATGATAGTACAATAAATAAATACATTATAACAACATCATTTTTTTTAAAGACATAAAATATTGGCTGTTATAGCCATCATCCTATGGATTAATGCCAAACTATTACGTCTTAAACTATCACTGCTAAAGTTTTATGCCCATTCATGGTGAGGTATACTTGATAAAACTTAAGTGATAAAGTTTGTTAGTAATTTGTGGCAGGTCAGTGATTTTCTAAAAGTTCTATCAAAAATAGAATTTGACTTTGAATTTTGGTGTTTAACGCCACTTTCTGCAATATTTCAGCTATATCATGGCAACCAGTTTTAGTGGTGGAGGAAGCCAGAGTATCCGGAGAGAACCGCCGACCCTGGGCAAGCAACTGGTAAACTTGATCACTTGCGGTTGCGAGTTGAGTGCACCCTTTTTTGTAATTTACAAAGGTGGGCGCGAACCCACGCTGTATTGGTGATAGGCTTACATGAGCTGTTAGATCCAACGACCTTACTCATTGAGCCACCCGGGCCCCCTCTATCAAAAATAGAGGATACCTCAATGATATAACTGAACATTGTTGAAAGTTACCTTAAACAGCTATCATATACAATCAAATTTGTTGGTGATATAAATACTACAAAAATTAAGGTATAAAAAATGTAGCCTCTTTATTTTGATGGTTTTGAGGATTTTTTTTCATAACTTTAGTGGGAAAAGGTCATCTCTATTAACCAGTCGTGTGTATTAAAGGTCACCTTTTTCTTGTCCAGTCATAGAAAATTTCATCTAAATTGAACCTCTTTTAAGAGGTCACCTGTCTAAGAAGACCACCCTTTCTTTGTCCCAAAGGTTACCTCTTAGGCCACTCCAAATTAAATACTTGTTCTTCGGACCCACTCGCACCTTAAAATTCAGATTGAAAATTTCGACAAAAAATGTTTCCTCACCATTTCTTTAACATTCCCTGTTCATGTTTCATGATTTTTAAACAATTTAAAATAAAAAAAAGTCACCCACTTATAAAATTATCTTGAATTCTCATTTAAAAATATAAAAATGAGGGGGAAAATGATTAAAAAAATATAAAAAAGTGTCGCTCGCTTGTTCAAGATTTTAGCGCCTCCAAAAATTCAATTTTCAGGAAAAAAAATAATTAAAAAAATTTTGCTCGGCCGCTCCATTTTTTTAATGAAAAAATCCGAAGAACAAGTAATCAATTTGGAGTGGCCTTAATACAGATTTTACTGTTATTTAGAGCATTGGGTATATGTTGGGTATTGCAAAAGTATGATCCTCTACCGATACTTTGAATTTTTGAATATTTCATTTTTCTTTGCCAAGACAAATATTTATAACAAGTGTGAACACAGATCTGCCAGTATGTCTCGT
Source organism: Gigantidas platifrons (assembly GCA_002080005.1). Classification (NCBI taxonomy): domain Eukaryota; kingdom Metazoa; phylum Mollusca; class Bivalvia; order Mytilida; family Modiolidae; genus Gigantidas; species Gigantidas platifrons. The sequence goes on along the minus strand of MJUT01029485.1, from coordinate 444,640 downwards.
CTGCACCCTATAAATCATCTGTGCACATTTTTTCCAGAAAATAAATTAAGTCGAAGTCACCAAGATACCCTGGTAGTAATTTTTACATATATTCATAACACAATTCAAAGCTGGTTGGATTAACAATATGCAAAATAAAAGCCTTGAACATGTGTTCCATAGCTAAATTTTCGTTTAGTAAGTAACTTGTGTAAACCATTGTCATATGTTTTTTTCAAACTATTTTTGTAATGGATAGTGTTGACTATTTTGCTTAATCTACACTGGAAACTAATATTAATTTAGAACTTTTGTTTACAAGTAGGAAAAATCTTAGCAACTTGAATACATTTGTATATTCAAAATATAATTTTGTCATATTTTTTCTTAACAAAATCAATTTGTTTCACTATGTCTGAACACTTACCTGGTTTTCCCATCAAATATATAGGTACTGGTAATAAACCTTTAAAAACCTTTTTGTCGGCAAACAAACCACAAGATTTATGCAGGTTGCACATGACTAAATCCAAAAATCACACTAGGATGTGGGGATATATTATATACAATTAAATTGGCTGAGGTTTATATGTATATATGTCATGAATGACAAGTTTGGTACAATCATATGTAATCTACTTTAATGGGAAAAAAGGATAATTGATGGGACTTTTTCTTTTCTTTTTCTAATACATGTAACTTTCTTCCACCCACCCATTTCACATGGTAATTCATTTGGAGGTACTGTTATCATGGTTATAGATTTTTTTAAAGATTAAAACAAAATGTACATATCAAAATCACTCTATGTGGGCATTTCTAAGGGTTAGGGGCTATGGTGTTTAACACCACTTTCAACCATATTTCAGTTATATTGTGGCGGTCAGTTTTATTGGTGGAGGAAACCGGAGTAATCAGAGAAAACCACCAACCTGTCACAAGTCCCTGACAATATTTATCACATAATGTTGTATCGAGTACACCTCGCCTGAGCAGGATTTCGAACTCACGTTCGTGGTGATAGGCACTGACTGTATAGGTAGAAATCCAATTACCATACGATCACGACCACGACGGCCCTTCTCATTTCTAAGACCTTTACAGATCAGGATATCTTTTATAACTGTCAGCAATGTCATCTTTCATCTAGATGATCACAGACACAGTGAAACAAGTTCAAAATATAGGACAAAGATTATTGATGTTAAACACCACTCTAAACAATGTTTTACTGTTATCATGGTGGTTAGCTTTACTGGTAATTGAAAATAGAATATCCAGAAAAAACCACAAAACTTCAACAAGTCTAGACAAACTTTTCACGTTCAGTTGTATCAAGTTTACCAAATCACGCAAGAATCAAAATAACTAACTTAAGTGGTGATAGGTACAAATTGCATAGGTAGATGTAAATCCAACTGCCAGACAATTGTGGACATAGAGCACCCCCTGTAAAATACATCATGTCTATACCAGTCAAAGAAATGTATATTTTTCTATGAAAACAAAAAAGTATCTTTCTTTTGTCAAACACAGTTAAATTAAGTGGCAAATAAATTTTAACCTCAAGCATTTTGATTCTGGAGGTTTGTGTATCATTTTTGTTATAACAATTGTCATATTCAAGATATGCTTTCCCATTTTATAACACACACTTACTGAAAACCTGCTTTGTTCTTTTCTGTTTGATTTGTTTTCTAAATTGCACCTTGTCTAATCAAAGCTATAGATTAGAAAAACTTTAATTATCACATTCTATATATTTTATAGATACACTGAACCGCAAAAGAAACGTCACATTTAAACAAATTATTTTTAATACTGAAATAACCATTAAAAATGTTATTTTTGAAAATATATGTGCTGATTAACACACAAGGTAAACATCAGCCACATTTAAAGGAAATTTCCGCTTGGGTGATTTTTATCTAATGTTGTAGAACAATCGAATCTCCCGCCCTTCGTGGGACACACTTTGCAGTAAAAATTTTGAATGGTTAAATGCTCATGATTTTCCTGCTTCGGTATCGGTATAAAAGGCTTGAAAATTTCAATGATTGTCAGTATCAGTTTTGACACCGAAGCTATGCCACGTTTGAATCCACAACAGAGAGAACAAGCCATAGGTAGACTGCATGCTGGGCAACCTGCTAGAGTGATTGCTAATGACTTCAACTGTAATGTCCGGACAGTTGAACGTCTGCGGGTACGTTACAACGCCACAAACAGCACGAATGACCGACCACGCTGCGGTAGATCACAGGATACCACCCCTCGCCAGAACAGGTTAATGGTCCTTCAACATTTGCGGAATCGGTTCACCAGAGCTACTGAAACTGCACGACAGACTGTTGGAACACATCAGCGACCAGTAAGTGCGGATACGGTTCGCCGTCCATTAATTGCCAGCAATCTCAGATGTTACCGTCCTGCCAGGGGACCTGTCCTTACGCCAAGACACCGACAAGAGCGTCTTCAATGGGCATTGCAGCGACAAAATTGGCGTAACCAGCAGTGGCATAACGTCATCTTCTCTGACGAAAGCCGTTACTGCATCTCAACCGCAGATGGCAGAACAAGATTGTGGAGAAGGCGAGGAAAACCATATGATGACAACTGCATGATGAAAAGGAATGCTTGGGGCGGTCCAAGCATCATGGTATGGGGTGGCATCGGACTCAACGTGAAACTTGGTCCAGTTATCATCAAGAATCTTGGTCCGGGCAGAGGCAATGGAGTAACAGCTGCCCGTTACAGCGATCAAGTTTTGAGACCGCATGTTATGCCGCATTTCGCACGTCATCAAAACAAGACGTTCCAGCAGGATAATATGCGTGCGCATGCAGCCAGGGAAACAAGAGACTTCTTGCAGTAGAATAACGTAAATGTTATGAACTGGCCAGCTCTAAGTCCAGATTTGAACACCTATTGAACATCTGTGGGACGAAATTCAAAGACGGTTGAATACAGAGCAGCCAAGCCCGACAACTGCAGCTGAACTTTCGGTAGCGTTTCAGAGAGTTTGGGCACGCATTCCTATCGCATTCATCAATCGCCTGGTCAACTCGATGTATCGAAGATGTTCTGCTGTGATTAACGCTGGTGGTGGACATACATTTTTTGTACTCGTTATTAACAGAAGTGGAATTAAAGCATCAAAATGTTGTAGTTTTGCTTTATTGAGACATTCGATATAACTTCATAACCTAGAGACAATAAATTCCCCATTCAAACAATGTAAAACAAATTTATTTTATGTTTACTGTATTTCAAAATAAATGTCTGTGATTGTGTAATTTGTTGCGGCGTTTCTTTTGCGGTTCAGTATAGATCTGTGTGGTTAAATACAATAAAATAATTTAAAACTAAAATATTTTCTAAAAAAACTACCAAATTTAATATAAAAATTGTTTTATCTTTCATATGTAAATTTTGTTTAGCTAAAATGGCCTTATAATTGATTTTAATTTTACAAAACAAAACAAACAAAAATATAATAACATGAAAGTTGTTTACCTAATAATTTGAATACAGGTACACATGCCCAGTCCTAATCATCTTGACTAAATCTAACATAAAAGAAAAGAGTCCCAAATTTCTGCCAAATGCTCTCTGCCTCTGTGGTTTGGTAAAATCATCTAACACAACATAACATTAAATGAATAGATCCTGCACTAAAAACAACATGTACTTTCACCTACACACTATTACATTTTAGTCATTTTCACCTGATCGTCATCATCGCTGACAGGTCGACGGTAGCCCCCTGGCAAAATATAGTAAGAAAATGGCAGTGTTTGATAGGTTGTTAACTTAGTAGTAAATGGTTATATTCACATTAATAGGATAATCTATTTCAACTTTTTTTTTTATTGTACAGATGTTTTTAAATTGACCTTTAAAACACAAAAATGATTGAAATTTTAATATGTATATTTGGGTTCATCTAATGTCAGGTTCGCCTATCATGTAAATTTCCACTGAAATTCATAGTATTGACATATGGTCATGGCTGCATCATATATTGTTTTTTAATGGTTTTTGGCCAAAAAAGCAATCTTGTAAAAATGGAGGGGAAAAAATTGCTAGAATTTCTTTGCAACCAATATTTCTAAAAATTCTGAAAACTGGCCTGCATGAGAAGTTAACCCAAGAAATATTTTCATGGAAGAAAATCAATAAGAATCTGATGTAATGTTATTTCTAACAGTTATCTTAAATGAAAATTAAAATTAATGCACTTTGGAAATAATGATCCAAGCCTCTTATTGAAATTGTACAATTGCCTATATTGAAAAAGGTTTTATATTTTATTGGTACAAAAAAAAACCTTCATTTTTTAAAAACTCCATTTACTTAGAAACTAAAAATCAGCACAAAACCATATATTTTTATGTAACTCCAGTGATAGAGTTGTTTCCCATTTACTTAGAGACTAAAAGTCAGCACAAAACAATAGATTTTTATGTAACTCCAGTGATAAGAGCTATCTCCCATTTATTTAGGAACTAAAAGTCAGCACAAATCCATATATTTTTATGTAACTCCAGTGATAGAGTTGTCTCCCATTTACTTAGAGACTAAAAGTCAGTACAAAACCATATATATTTTTATTTAACTCCAGTGATAAGAGTTATTTCCCATTTATTTAGAAACTAAAAGTCAGCACAAGACCATATATTTTTACGTAAATCCAGTGATAGTTATCTCCCATTTACTTAGAAACTAAAAGTCAGTACAAAACCATATATTTTTATGTAACTCCAGTGATAGTTATCTCCCATTTACTTAGAAACTAAAAGTCAGCACAAATCCATATATTTTTATGTAACTCAAGTGATAGAGTTATCTCCCATTTACTTAGAGACTAAAATTCAGCACATATAAACCATGTATTTTTATGTAACTCCAGTAATAGAGTTATCTCCCATTTACTTAGAAACTAAAAGTCAGTACAAAACCATATACTTTTATGTAACTCCAGTGATAGAGTTGTCTCCCATTTACTTAGAAACTAAAAGTCAGCACAAAACCATATATTTTTATGTAGTACACCTTAGAAAAACTGCTTGGAATGTTCTTATCAGAAACTACCTGAATGACTACTAAAAAAATGGTCCATTTTTATAAAAATCAAGATGCTAGATAACCATCACAGAACTTAATTTAACATAGAAATCTGTTGGAATAATTCTTTTTTCAGAAACCACTGACTATTGTATAGCCCAACTGTACATGCATTATCACTTTATGGTCATTTAGAAATTTGTCTATTAATACCATTGCTGAACAAAATTCATCAAACCATACATGTAGCATGTTACTTTCCCGTGATGAGAATTTCATTGTTGTATGGCTGTTAGTTAAAAATCTCTCTCAAACTATCTCAATGATTATGTAGTAGAAATTTGACTATGGCATATCACCTGAGAAAATCATTCACTTAAAATGTAGGATTTGGACAGGTCATGTGCAAATGCATGGTGCCCGTATCTCAATAAGACAAAGTTGATGACCGAGAAAATGCAATCTGGAAAATTTTGCAATATGTACATCTCCATGCCAAATTTGAAAGTTATATGGAAAAGTGTAATACAGATGCAGGACAATGGCCAAATGGTAATTATTTGCTAGCCTTCTATGCAATGAAAGCTTTTGGTTTATCAACCATTCTATGGGAGACAACTCATTTTTTTATGGACTCATTTAAAATTTCTTCCCTTTATTGGTAATCAGTACATGATAGTTGTCTTTTAAACATTCCAACAGACAATCACACAGGGTGTTTCCCTTTGTCTTCAGTGTCTAGCAACAATTTCGTCTTTGAATATTAAAAAAACCTGATACCCTCTAACCTGTCAATAATATTGGATAATATTCAAGTGGACATAAATTTGATGGAGAACTACCAAGAGCCACCCCTTCACAGGCTGTTTGTAAAATGGATCAATGGTTTTAGAGGATATTTACTTATGAATTGCTGTGGAAATAATATAAAAATCATCTCTCAAGTTCAATGAATTTAGTAAATTTTAAGTCTTTACAAAAATAAATCCAAATATTTCATGGAGTCACTTTTTATATTAACAAATTTGGAGGTCAGATGATATACATGTATGTAACTTTGCCTCATTGCACAAAAAATTGTGAATTGAAATTCTTAACATTTTGATGGGATGTCACTTTAACTGTCTTTTCATTTGTTTTAATCATGCCTATATTTTTTTCTAAACTATGAGCTACTAACATGCTATAAGCTAAATATATTTTCTTTTGCTAAGAAACAAGTGGACATTTGTGAGTTACATAACCTAGCAAAGTCATTGTTAATAAATGTTGCAAGTTATTTTTGCTCTTTTACATTTTAAATTGGATTTTAGCCATTGTATATAGTTTACCTTTGACAACTTTGAGAATTGTGCTCCTAATGTAATATTTTTGAAGAATTCTACCATTCCAGAACTCGGCTCCTGTTTAACCATTTCCTTTTTTTGTCTCCACTGAAAAATTTCCACCTCCAATGCATTCATTATAATGACCATCAATTGATCTGGTAAATTGTGAAAATGATAAAGGATATGCTTCTTCCATTGATTTCCAGTCCACTATATACTGTTATTCAACCTCACGTCAAAACTATGTACTGTTATTGTGTCCAAACTCACTTGTGTATAACTCAATTCCTAAAAAAACATATATAAACACATAAATATTTTTTATTTAAAAACTTTAGTCTCTTTTTTTGTTTAATAAAAAAGTAGATATCTAATTTACTGCTCATGACACGTTTCTGAAAAAACCTTCATCAGGTACACTAAAAATTGAAACAGTAGAAAGTCAAATAATGTCAAAGTCTCAATAGGATAACCAGAATCTGTCTCATTAATGTGTAACTTACTGTTGTACAGATGGCCACATTAAGGGGAGACATAAGTTTTAGGTATCTAAAACAGTTCTTCTTCTTCTTCATCTTTGATATAGTAATTAAACTCAATAATGAGTACTCAATACTTTTGGTCTTCCTAGTTAAAATTATAGATATCTAATTTAGTGCACACGATGGGTTTGGGCTGTTTCAAAAATAATGGCTCCAACATGTGAAAAAAATGTCCAAATTAAACTCACTCCTAAAAACTTTCTGCTGATAATTTTCAATGTTGTATACATTGAAGCAAATGAAACAAGAAAGAAACTCTGAACAGATAAGCAATAAATTTTTAAGAACCTTTTATTGAACACAAATTGGCATAAAAAACATGTAAAACACATACTTATTCTATATCAGTTAAACAATCTTTAGTCTCAATTATTTTGTATAATGGTTTCTCAAACAATGCAACTGATATAAATGACTTTTTGTGCAAAATATTGGGTTATTGGTAGTTGTAGTTTTTCTTAAAAGCTATTTTTCATGAAAATTTCTCAATATCTTTGTCCAATCTACCTGATAAAGTTTTTATTATCAAAATAATAACGAATATTTTTACTTAAGACAGCAATATTTTCAAACTTTAAAGATAAGAAGCCATTTGTAAAAAAAATCCACATTGATTCTTTGAACGATCGCAAAATAATCAGTTGTAGAAAAAACATTTTGTCTATTTTTGTTGCACTCCTGACATTTTATAATAAAAAAAAA
>MJUT01029485.1:390674-405892 GCA_002080005.1 Gigantidas platifrons | reverse complement strand
GGGGGGGGGGTATTACAACTTGTGTGGTATTAGATCAAAAGTAAATTATTATAAGATTAAGCTCATTATATTCTTGTCTATTCATATTTAGAAGAACAAAAAATCTGCTCCGCAAAAGTGACTAATGGTCTCAAAATCCTGACTGAATCCCTGATATTGCTAGTTATACCCCCCGCAAACAAAAGGGGGGGTATATAGGAATCACCCTGTCCGTCCGTAAACAGCTTATTGGATTTTTATGAAACTTTACACACTTGTAGTACACTACCTGCAGATGTCCATGAAGGAATATGGTTGCTGTCCAAAATTTAAAAGGGGAGTTAATTCAACTTATACTTTCACGAAAAAGGGGGGGGGGTATTTACCATGGAAGCGCAACTCCTACTAGACTGCAAACGTGGGGTATCACTTAGTGAGGTCACTCACAGTTCTAGTTTTTTTTTTACATTTGAAAGCTTAATATATTTTCAGACTGGTTTGTCACAGGAACACATACATTGTAGGAAGATATGACATTAAAGAATCAAATTTAATGCAACATAAAGAACATCAAAAATCAAATTCTATTTTCATAAAAAAAAAACATTTTCTGTCTGTCAGTTGAATTTTGAAATCAGAGCCCTATCTATTAAATCTGAAAATCTGACACTGAATGAAAAGCAAAGATGATTGGTATTGTCTTTAACATCACACAATGTAGCACCAGTGTTAGAAATAAAACATTCAAAATGTCTGACATTCAACAATTTTAATGCCCAAACAAAATACAGTACTCCACTGCAGACTAGTAGTTTAATGATAGTGACTAGAGTTTGAATTATGCTTGCATGTCTCCCTTCATATGATGTACACTACAATATTTTGTGTATATTATGCACTTGTAAACAAAATAAAACTATTCATACTTAAACTAAACATTTTGAACTCTTCTGATTCAGGGCAAAATTTGTCCATGATGAATTTGACATATTTAAGAGTTTTATCAAAGGTAAGAGCCACAGATATTTGTTCTGTCATGTCCGGATGAAAAGCTTCCATCCCATGAAGCAACAATGTCAAGCAGATATCAACAGTGTCTGCTTTACCAAAGATGAAGTTTGAGTCTTCTAAAAGGTCTTTCAGAACATCCTCCCATGTTTCGTCCATAGAATAACTGATCTTATTTTTGATAAAATGTTCACCCCCCTTAACTGATGCATTGCAGCATAGGGGGATGCTTTCGACTGCCTCTTCGACATTATTTTCGTTTCAGCAGACTATTTTTTATTCTATGTCGTTTAAACGTTTGCTCTCAATACAGTGTACATCAAGAAGTGCTTTTACGATCGAGATTTGAAATAAATAAAGCCCGGAACAAACTCCGTAGACATGATTGAAATTCCGGCATGGTTCCGATTTTTTTAATAATAATAAAAAAAATTATCTGAAACGCAAATAAAATAATTTGGGCGGCAAGTTTTTCAGTGGGTCGGGCAGCAATGCCAAACAAATAAGATTTTATTTTAGGCCTTAAAGACTGGGGACAGTGCAATAGCAGGGTCAATGAATGCTCATATTCATACTCTGCTACTAGCCATGATATCTACTGGCTGTAGATATTACAGGGGGGAGTAGCACATTTGATACTTCTTATAACTTTAATATCATTTACCTAGTTGAAAATTTTGTTGCCATAAAGAGTTAAGTGTAAAGACTAACATATGTTTTTCAGAACGTGCCCTAATAAAATTGATTCTCCAGCACCAAGTTCAACACGAAGACAATCTTTCCCAGCTCACAATACTGTGAATCACTCAAAAAAACAAAAGAAAGAACTTTATGGTAGACTGACAAGAAGTAGAAGTATTGCTGTTTCTAATCGATTACGACCCAGAAGGAGACGAGTGCTTGTAAGAGGAGAGGTAATGTAAAGTACCTGAACAATTACGACCCAGGAGAAGGCCAGTGCTTGTGCAGTTAAGCTTATTTCACATTCTCTGATAAAGCTGTTTCAACCATTTTGAAAATTATTGCTCTACATATTGTGAGGATGTGGATTGTGTGATGACGAGTCCTGAAAAGAAACATTATTAAAGTGTTACAATGTACTTTACAATAAACGTGATATTTTAAAAACAAATGTGTTTTTAGAACTTGATTCTTTCATGATTCTTCTTTTCTCTCTCTCACTCTCTCTGCAGTCTTCAGTGTTTTAGAAAGTAGATTTTGTATTCTATTGGTCAAATTATGTAAATCTATACGAGAGAGTCATTCGTGGTGTACTGTCAATGCAAATGAGAGTGGAATTTATATTATAACATAATGAACATGGTACTTGCACTATTGTATTGAGTCATGTCTGTTTCTCTAACTGTGATTGTACATGTATATATTTGTAAAGAGTTGGTATGTTAACAATTTTATTTTTCAACCTCTTATTTTCAAAATACCCTATTATGTGTAAATTATTAATTTTATTTATTATACAAGTGTGATTAGCTTTTGGTTGAATGAAAATCTCAATGTCAAATAGATATATTTATAGCCTATAACAGGGATGATTTTTTCCCGTTTTTGATTTTAGCGGATTTCCACTATTTGGTGTAAATTTGTAGAGAGAAAAAGTTTAGGGGTGTGAAGTCGAAAACAATGTAAAAATTGGTAATGAAGCAATGTTTCCAGCAAACTGATAGTTTCAACAGTTCCGACTCCAAAAATTAGATTCCGTCATTTTTAAGCCATTTACCCCAGAGCTTCTGGGGGCTTCCATTCAGTTCTCAGTTCCATACATGCCAAAATTACGGTGTTATGGTCAACAGTCTACTTGTTACGGATTTCCGATTATTGCCGGCCCGGAACCGTTCCCCATTTAAATATCATTGTGATCATTTAGACGCTTCATTGTCTGTTAAAATAGGGTAAAGATAAGCGCTTGAGGGATTCCGATTATTAAATACTTTTGGGTTTCTCGGGACTATCTATAGTAGAAAACGATCTATCCATTTCTTGTTCAATCCCGAGTAGTTAATGAACACAGCACGTTTTTGTCAATTTCACGATGTCTAAGAGAACAAGTGAAGCTTCTGCAGCGAAGAAAAGGAAACTGGGACAACGATTTTGTCCCGAATATTGTATTGAGTTCCCTTGCCTTATGAAATCGACACAAGAACATTATGCCTATTGCAAATATTGCAAACAAGACTTTTCCATTCAGCACGGTGGTCGGGATGAAATCATTTGCTCGTCACTTTGCGTCTAGTCTGTAGTACGATTATGGTTAAATTTTATGAAAAATTACTGACATCTCAAATTTTTGTTACTGATTGCACCAACAAGGGGTTGGCATCTATGTAGTTCCGTTATTTTGATTAATTCTTCAAAATCATCACTGCTATTAACCTGAAGAACTTCCAAACATCCAAAACATATATTTAGGCAGTTCAAACACAATAGAATCAGAAGTTGTCTGTTAGGTGCAGTAAGGCTGCTTTATTACTGGTAGTATATGACTTTTTCCCCCCAAATTGGTAAATAAAATATTTCCACACAAGAACAAGTAATAAAGACAACCTGACATGATTTGAAATGAAGTTGTAAACATTAATTATTTCAGATAATTTTGTCGACCTCACAACTACAGTTAATATCTGTAACTTGTTTACCTTTATAAATGTGATGGCATGGCACTTTATATGTATTTTGGGTACTTAGTAGTTGCTAGCACAAAGTGAAAATATATGAAAACATATAGGTGCAAATTAATGCCCTTGAATACAATTTTTGAATGTGACAAAAATACTTAATTTGTTATAATAAACAATTTGTATGGCTAATCATAGGATAACAGTTTGGTTCGTGTGTGGCTTTTATTCCACTCAATTTTGGAAGAGTTGTGTATATATTGTATTTTGACAAAACTTTTATTCTCTGCTGTTTGTACATTATTATACCCTGCCCGACGAGAGTCGGGGGTACAATGTATATAGGGATCCTCGTGTCCATCCGTCCATTACACTTTTGGTTTCCGGATGATAATTAAAGTACCGTTCAACCAAATCTTTTCAAACTTTAAAACAATGCTGTGGACCATTAAATACAGCTTAAATTCAATTACGGTGTATTTCACATTTACCGTATCTGAGTTATGGCCCTTTTTCTCATAGAAAATAAGGACTTTCTAGGTTTCCGGGTGGTATTTAAGGTACGACTCAACCAAATCTTTTCAAACTTTAGCACAATGCTATGTACCATAAAATACAGATTAAGTTCGATTATGGTGAAATTGACATGAATTATGACCCTTTTTCTCTTAGAAAATAGACTTTAAAGGTTTCTGAATGAAAATTTGGAATGCAGGGGTATCTGTGATCACCAGATCAACTTTCTCTAGTTATTTACCATTTTCAATTTCTTATTAAAGAAAAAATGATGTCTTAATTTAGGCTTAATATATGGCATTTAATTCAAAAATAAGATTTCTTTAGAGAGCTTGATTGGTTGTACGGGTAAATGTATTTTTTACAGTTCTTGCTTATCAGCTTATAATATTGAAGGTTTTATAAAGAGAATTTTTATGACCTCTTGTAAGAGACAAGTTGTTCATTGTTTTGTAAGTATGTTAGATTTATTTTCATTGTAGTTTTGTATAGAACACTTACAAATGAGTTTTTGTACCTAAATTCTGTAGTTTTACTTCAGATCATTATTTATGTTAGAATTCTAACACCAAAGTAGTATTACAGTAATGTCTATTTTGTGTACTATTTAGTAATATGTTATATTTCTGTATAAAACACTTACAAATGTTTTTTTCATACCTGTATCCTGTTTTATTTCAGATCATTATACCCCCGCTCCCCGGAAGGGGGAGGGGAGTATACTGTTTTACTTCCGTCTGTCCGTCCCAAGATATTTTTTGTCGCATTTTTCTCAGTAACTATTGATGGCAGAAATCTGTATAAAACACTTACAAATGTTTTTTTCATACCTGTATCCTGTTTTATTTCAGATCATTATACCCCCGCTCACCGGAAGGGGGAGGGGGGTATACTGTTTTACTTCCGTCTGTCCGTCCCAAGATATTTTTTGTCGCATTTTTCTCAGTAACTATTGATGGCAGAAATCTGATATTTGGTCACAAGCTTCATATAGGTATGCCATATTGTGGGAAGCGTTTTTGGACCCGTCACTGGCGTCAGATTCCTACTTCCTGTTTACCGACTTAGTTGGTTTTTATACCTATTGAACATATATGCACATTTTTCTCAGCATCTATTGATGGCAGAAATCTGATATTTGGGCACAAGCTTCATATAGGTACCCCATATTGTGGGAAGCGTTTTTGGACCCATCAGATTCCTACTTCTTGTTTGCTGACTTTGTTGAATTTTATACACATTGAACATATATATGCATATTTTTCGTCACATTTCTCTCACAACTATTGATGACAAGAATATGATATTTGGTCACAAACTTCGTATAGGTATGCCATATGGTGGGAAGCGTTTTTAGACCTGTCAGATTCCTACTTCCTGTTTGCCGACTTTGTTGATTTTTATACACATTGAACATAATTATATGCTCATTTTTCGTCGCATTTTTCTCAGCAACTATTGATGGCAGAAATCTGATATTTCCTCACAAGCTTCATATAGGTATCCCATATGGTGGGAAGCGGTTTTTGACTCGTCAGATTCCTACTTCCTGTTTGCCGAAGAGCAGGGGTATCACAAGTGAGCATTAGCTCACAGTTCATCTTGTGTAGATTTTTTATACACATGGAACATATATGCCCATTTTTTGTCGCATTTTTCTCAGCAACTATTGATGGTAGAAATCTGATATTTGGTCACAAGCTTCATATAGGTACCCCATATCGTGGGAAGCGTTTTTTGACCTGTCAGATTCCTACTTCCTGTTTGCCGAAGAGCGGGGGTATCATAAGTGAGCAGTAGCTCACAGTTCATCTTGTTATTTATGTTAAGAGTTCTAGCACCACTGTAGTATTGCAGTAATGTCTATTTTTTTGTACTATTTAGTAATATGTTTCCAGATGTATACTTTTGGTGGAAACCAATATGCACATTAATCCATAATATTAAAAAAAAAAGATCTTGCTTCTTCTAAGTTCTATTTTTGATACATATTGGGGGATAGATATAATTTGTTCCCTAAAAAACTTATTTTATTATATTTGTAATATAATTCATACCAATTATATTTGTATTTTGTTTAATTCAAAATGTTAAAATAACGCTTTCATACTTTAAGGATTGTAAAGTAATTTGATCCTTTCTTAACATGCAATACTTTCTCCAATGGTAGGTACTTTTTTTTCCAAACAGGCGTACAATAACCTGATTCAATATTAAATTTAGCCATATTTTGAAATAGCCATTATGTATTTGGTATAGTATATTTTGAAATAGCCATTATGTATTTGGTATAGTATATTTGCAGTGTAATATTTCATTGTAAAGAAATAGGGACTGATAATAATTTTTTCAAGGTTAGTTTGAATAAAAAAAATGACTGGCATATGATTACACATCAATGTTATTTTAGATCAAACTGATGCAAGTAAATATGTCTGCTCTATGTCACATGAACCTTTTTTCTAACTATGGTACTATTTTTATATGCTTATTTCTTGCCCTTTTGGATCGAAAATTAGATACATAAACTAAATTGTCTTTTGTATTCTCATTGAAAATATGAATGAATGAATATGTTGTCAACTGAGAATTAACAATATTTCACCCTCTTTGTTTCTAATGGGACACTTAACTCGTTTTATTAGTACGTGGTCACCCTTTTTGTTTCTAATAGGACACTTAGTTGTTTACCTCGTTTTATTAGTACGTGGTCGCCCTCTGTGTTTCTAATGGGACACTTAATTGTTTACCTTGTTTTATTAGTACGTGGTCTCCCTCTGTGTTTCTAATGGGACACTTAGTTGTTTACCTCGTTTATTAGTACGTGGTCGCCCTCTGTGTTTCTAATAGGACACTTAGTTGTTTACCTCGTTTTATTAGTACGTGGTCACCCTCTGTGTTTCTAATAGGACTCTTAATTGTTTACCTCGTTTTATTAGTACGTGGTCGCCCTCTGTGTTTCTAATAGGACACTTAATTGTTTACCTCGTTTTATTAGTACGTGGTCACCCTCTTTGTTTCTAATGGGACACTTAATTGTTTACCTCGTTTTATTAGTACGTGGTCGCCCTCTGTGTTTCTAATGGAACACTTAATTGTTTACCTCGTTTTATTAGTACGTGGTCGCCCTCTGTGTTTCTAATAGGACACTTAATTGTTTACCTCGTTTCATTAGTTTTGCCTCTACATATTCTATAGCAATGTTCTGTTTATGGTTAGGTATATCTGATATTTGTCAGTTAAATATAATATGACAACTTTGTTTTTCATTGTCTGCCAATGTTTCATCTTCCTAGATCTACGGGTTGACATTAACTTTCATTAAGAAGAATTCCTCTGACATTTGACTAAATACACTCTGGTTAGACTTACTGTATAAACAATGGCAGAAAAATCCATGTCAAATCTTCTTTGTACATGTACATTCCAAAAGATTCAATTGAAGGATTTTAAGTTGCACAAAGTTTTATCTTTTCAGATGCACTTTAGTTTGACACAATACAGTAATTAGTTTTCATTTCTGTCCGTTTCAACTGATTGGAAACTCGGTGACACAGAGTTTAGTGTAATACACTTATGTATCAAAGCTTGGTAATGATTTATGCAGACTTTTGCCGTTGTTATGAAAATGCTTTATTTGATAAACATTTGGAATATTTAGTTTTTGTACAATTTAATATTTGCTCTATGTGAAAAGTTGTTATTTATTTATATGTTTTCAATTATAATTTATCTGATAAAATTTGTTTTAAATTTATTTCTTTCCAAAAATATTTGAACCAGAAGTAAATAAAATTGAGTGATTGTTTTCATCGACAGTCACATAATTAATTGAGAGAAACTACATCATTCACATTAGATCAGATCTTGGTGAAACTTGGTATCTGCTTATTACCATTTAGGGTTATTGGTTCTTGTCATCTGTCAGAAAGTGTTCTGTTATATCATGACTACCATACTTATTGGGCGAGGACAGTACAAACAGATGTGTGTGTTTGTGTACACACATGTAACTGACCAGTACAACTCCTAGTCTCCAGAAAGTTTTAACACATGAGGAAAGTATTAGGGGTGCAACCCCACATCAGTGGTGCTGGGCTTGTTGTCAAGTCAATGACTTGCACCACTTTCCCACCAAGGCCACCTATTACCATTTCGATATTGGATTGCTTTTGAAGAGTTTTTATATGCCCGTCTTTAAGACGGGACGTATTATGGTATACCTATGTCTGAGTGTCCATCCGTTTCACATGTCACGCTCTAACTTAAGAACCCCTTGGCCAATTCACTTCAAACTTCGCATAGTAATTGGAATTGATGGTCTTATGGTCTGTATACTTTTTGGTGAAATTTCAGTTTTTCATTCCAGAGTTATGGGACTTTATTCATCAAATTGTAGGTGATTTTTCGTATGTCGCGCTGTAAATTGAGAACCCCTTGACCAATTCACTTCAAACTTCACATAGTTATTGGAATTGATAGTCTTATGGTCTGTATACTTTTTAGTGAAATTTCGATTTTTCATTCCAGAGTTACGGGACTTTATTCATCAAATTGTAGGCAATTTTTCGTATGTCGCGCTGTAAATTGAGAACCCCTTCGCCAATTCACTTCAAACTTTGTACTGTTATTGGAATTGATAGTCTACTACTCGACGATTGATGGCATATCCTGACCATTAGATTATTTGGATTTGTTTGCAATATATGTGTATACCGGTAGTTGTTTTTTTTTGTCAATACAAAAGGTATGTCAAACTATTATAGTGTTTTATTTCAACATAAATATTGGATAAATGTTCCAATTCATGTTTATGGTGCAGCTGTTGGTGAAATTTAGATTTTTCATTCAAGAGTTATGGGAAAGAAAGTCTTTACAAATATTGTATGAATGTTGACGATGGGCGTATCATGCGCTCTTGGTGCAGTTGTTTATTCCCCTTGGTTTAGAAAAATAAATCACAAAGATGTTGTGAGCTCAATTATTACACAGAGATGTTCATATAATTGCAACTGTTGTAGAGTTATTTCCCATGATAAAGAAATGTCAAATGATATCGAACCACATTGGTGGTGTAATGGTTAGCAGGCTTGTCTTATGTGGTAGATCATGGGTTTAAGCACCGGTCGGTTTAAACCAAATACGATAATTTTGGTATTTGTTACTTTTCCACTAAGAACACGGCATGAAGGAGAAAGAGCAAAGACTGGTTGGTTTGGAATCGGGATAATGTGGGGAAACCTGTCTATCCACGGACTGTTGTTTCAGTGAGCTAGCACTATAAAAATCCAACAAAGCATGTTGGTCTAGTACAAAGCGGACCTCATCATCACCTCATTGATAATTATCTTGTTCTCGCCATTATGTAGCTGAAAAATTGTCTGTCCGTCTGTAGACAAATCCTATGTCGTACGATAACTTGAGTTGTATTTCTTAGAATCTTTTAAAATTGTATCAGCTGTTTACTGGTGAAGAGAGGAGGATCCCTTTCATTTTTGACGATTTTCACTTTTGCCGTTCCAGAGTTATTGGACTTGATGTGACGGAAAATAGGATTTTTACCCTATGTCTTATGACGTGAGTAGTATTTCTCAGAATGTTTTGAAATTTTATCAGCAGCTTACCGGTGAAGAGAGGGGGATCCCTTTCATTTTTGATGATTTTCACTTTTGCCATTCCAGAGTTAGTGGCCTTATATATTATACAATGTCATAGGAAAATTTTAGTAATGTATGATGGAATCTGGTGAAACTTTATTAAATAATAATTGGCTGGGTAATAGAGGAGGGTCCCTTTCATTTTTGATCGGAACAATCAGTAATGTTTTGGTTATGGAAATAGGTTGGACAGATGTGGGGAGCGGGGTGTATATTTTAGTGAGCTGTGCTCACAGTAATACTAGTTTTAGCTTTCCTGACCAAATGGGTCATACAAATTATTGTCAGCACTTTGTATCCATCATATCATCACCTGTAAAATTTAGTATTTCTACCTTCTCAGAAACCATACTTTGTAGGAATGTTCATTGGATTGTACTCCACAAAGTCAATCAGAAATCCATGATGGCCACCCTGATTGTGATTTGCAATGACATCTTTTCTAGAACTACTGAGAAACCTGTCTTAACTGAATCTTGTATAAACCGAATTATGAGAAATTCTAACATGACCTCCTTCTTTCGCTTTGTTAACAAACGAGCTAGTTATCCATTCAGTATAATCTCATTAGTACATGCGCCGGTGAATGTGACTGACTTTTCCATTGGCAGCATAAATTGTGTGCATCATTTTCTGCAAACGTAAACATAAATTTATACCGTCTTCCAATCAAAGTATACTAATGTATTTGTAATCTTAGACATATCGAAATCAAAGTAACTCGTGGAAGTAGGAATGTGTTTTAAGTTTTAACATGGATTGGCGGATATTAGTAAATTTTATCCCTCGCTTCTGGCTCCGGATAAAATACTAATGTCCTATCCATGATTAATTTCTTAAATATAAAGTCATATTTGAGACTAAAATGTGCATTGGACAATCCTATGCAAATTGTAATTAAACAGTAATGGTCAACAAAATTGTTAAACAACAAACATCTAAACACAGATATGACAACATAATCTGACTGACATCTATAGAGTTTAAACTCGGGGTGGTGTGCTTGCCTCCAGTGTGGTAATTATGGGTTCAAGCCCTAGTCAGGTCGAACCAAAGACTATTATCAAATTAGTATTTGCTAATTCTTTGCTTGGCACATAGCTTAAAGCAGTAGGAGCAAAGACTGGTTGGCTTGAAATCTTGGACAATTTGTCTGAGTGCACGTGGAGCAACATGTCTACCCACAGACTGCTGTTTCAGTGAGCTAGCACTATAAAAGTCCAACTAAGCGTGTTAGTCAATGCGTACATTATCTCATAGAATGTAACTTGTTCTTGCCATGATATATCTGGAAATTGCTCTCTAGGAATTAAATATACCCTTACTCGCTAAGAATTAGACCCAGTAATGGGATCCAAGACCTTCACTTTTGACATCTAGATTTTACACATACGAGTGCTGCAACTTTCCTCTGCATTTTCTATTAATTTATGTCAGATGGTGTAAAAGGATAATAATATAAAGAAAAAAATAACACACATTTAGAGATGTTTTTTTGTATTTATTGCTGAATATTTTGTTTTAAGAAATGATCTAATTAAAGTGCTAGATGACAACTAAATATAAATGTTAAGACATGATTACAACATATAACATTCTTAAGACAATGTCCATCAAAAAATAAATATGTAATTAGTATAACAAAATTAATCTTTGATCTATAAACAGATATGCATATTAAAGTGGTTTATATGACATAACATTTCCTCAGATGAGTTTTCTCAATTTTTTTTTGCTTTCAGAGTATGAAACAAATATAGATATAGGCCAGTACACTTGAATTTCGTCGATGTTGGAAAATTATTTGTTTATAGATTTTAATTTAAAAAAATACAACCATTCTGCACTTTGATGTTGTGTCTTTCTTTACATAAGTCAATGACCCTGACCCAACTTCCTCTATGCCACACCACTCGAATTTCGACGATGCGCAAAACATGCCATAAAAATAACAAATGGGAAAAAAAATTAACGTTGCTTAAAGAAATATATTGAAGAAAAATCACTTACCTTTATGTCGGGTTGTCCACAAAAATATCCATCTGTATTTTTCAACTCTATTTAACAATTCTTGAATCCTCATTTTTTTTAAAGTCACAAAAAGTCAACAATTGAAAGAAGTCAACAGTTCATAAAAATGCTAAAATGAACATATTTACAGCTTGTTTAATATGGTTACTTGCAGCAGTGTGTGTGACGTAAAATCAACGAAATACATGAGTGTGGACGAAATACGAGTGTGGACAAAATTCGAGTGGTTGGCCATACTATCATTGATTTATTTTGCAAGAATGGATTGCTTGGAGAATTGTTGCATTGAAGGTGCTATCTATACCAATAAATTGTGTCTCTGTTAACTAAGAATTAGTACATACTAAGACTCATTATCACATTGACATGTTGTCATAACAACCATAACAACAACTATCTATGTTTAAACTGGAAAAGGCAATACTTTTAGTGTAATAGGACGGGTGTTACAAATATACTAAATATTATACCAAATATACTCATATAAAACAAATAAACATAAAATCAGCTCAATTCATAATTGGTAACATGTTGTTAAAAGTTATTAATGTAGGTTGTCATCACCTTTTTGCACTTAACATATTTCCAGAACTAAAGCTATTGTTTGTAACAGTAAAATTTTTAAAGACTGGATTGTTCTTTATTTTAGATTCTTCTTTTCCAGTTATATTTTTCATCACTAGGCAGAATTGATGATAATTTTCAAACAATCATTATAATTCTGACTGAATATTTATCAGAATAATTTATTAATTTGTTTCTTTTTTTAAATACTACAAGCATATTGCACCAATACTTACAACTAATGATAACAAATTTCCACAAATGCCAGTGATTTTTCAATTTTATTTTCTAACCATTGTGACAAAAATTCTAAGAGTATTACCATGTCTTATTTGACTTCTAAACTAGTGGTTGGAAACCTTTCCTTGGCAGAAAAAAATCCTTACAAATGTGATAGTGCTGAAAAAGTACTATTGCCTGTAACCCACTTTCACCTAATATGATTGAGTCAAAAAATAAAATTATCCCAAGAACAATATGTATATGTCATTTTTTTCCCATTACATGGAAGCTATGAGATTGTCATCAATTTGAATACCTAGGCAGAAAAGTCTGTACTATGGCTTGATTTGGTTTTATGGTGTTTAACAATATTTCAGCTATATCATGGCAATCAGTTTTATTGGTGGAGGAAACCAGAGTACCCGGAGAAAACCACCGACCTGCAGCAAGTTACTAACAAACTTTATCACATAATGCTGGACACCTTGCCCTGAGCTGGATTCGAACTCACATCAGTGGTGATAGGCACCGATTGCATAGGTAGTTGTAAATCCAACTACAATACGATCATGGCCACGACACCCCATGTACTATGTTAATAATTGGAGATTCTTATAGTTAAATACTGGAGGTGGCAATTAAACATGCTACTTAATTTTGTGATCACAAGGTAGAGATATGTCATGCTACATTGGTAAGTCACATAGAAATAGCATAAAATCAATGAAGGGCATAGTAGTGATAATCTAACAATTGCAAAGCATAGGATTTGAAGCATTGACATTCTGACAGTTCGATTGTAAATTAATTGGCACTTTATTATAAGATCAAATAAATTGAAACTTCCATTAAATGAAACAAGATCACTTGCATTAAATGAAACAAATATATATTTACATATAAAGATTAACATACAACAGGCACCAAAATGTGTACAAACAAAAAATGAAACTATATTCTGATAGAACACTCAAATTTCTATTTCTCCTCAGTATACAGAACAATTATGAATTACTCTCATATTTGCACAAAACACTTTTAAACTGATTGTCAATTTGACACAAAATTTAGAGGTTTTACAACAATTTGGCTGTTAGTTGCTGCTAAAGCTCTGGTGAATATGCATTTTTAATCTGCTTTAAAATATATATTTCTTTTATAATAAATTGCTCTTAATTTGTGCTGAAACAAGGGAATGAAATTACCTTTTTTAGCACTTATTCCATGTGTATTATATGTGTGTAGTAATCTCATGTGAGTAGTACTCTGATTTGTTCTAATGTTACATAGTACCTATATCGGTGTTTAAGTTCCACTTCAATGAATTAACACAATGAATATTTGAGGATATGCTCATGAAATTTGACTATGTATAAAAAATGATTAGATGCAAAAATGCAAATTAATGTACTTAATGAATTATAATAATTTGTATACATCAAAATGAACAATATCTAATTTTGAATCTGGGTTTTTATGCAACAAGGTCGTTTCAAACATACCTTCATAGAGAACTTTTAATAGATTTGCTACACCCCAGAGTAGAAATCAAACCGACCCGCCATAAATATTACCAAAATAAACATATTACAAACGTTAATTATACAACAACAATTTGTATTCGATTACTTTTACTATCAGGAGATGTGTCATTAAATCCTGGACCAATAAAATTTCCATGTGGAACTTGCAAAAAGGGTGTCAGAAGAAACCAACGGGCAATCCAGTGCGATGATTGCAACTTGTGGTTTCATCTAAAGTGTATAGACCTACCCATAACTGAATATGAACTACTTGGAAACTCAACTGATAGCTGGTTCTGCAAAAAATGTTATTTACCAGATTTTAGCAATTCATTTTTTATTGATATAAATGATAAATCAAATGCACCAAATGACTGCCTCTCGACTAGCTCTACTTCCGGTGTAAATAAACTCTTGTTCCAAGATCTGAGATAGGCCAGACGTCTGCATCCAAAGAACTTTATTGCGGCGTATATAAACATAAACAGTCTAAGGTACAAATTTGATGAGGTAAAAGAACTATTAACAGATAACATAGTTGACTTATTGATGATCGCCGAGTCAAAATTGGAAACTACCTTCCAGGACAACTTATTTCAAGTTGATGGTTACAACTTACAAAGACGTGATAGAGATCAGCATGGTGGTGGCTTACTTACCTTGATTAAATCAGACTTTTCCTCCAGTAGAAAACAATGTCTCGAATCTGATAAACTTGAAAATATTTGCTATGAATTGTATTTAAATGATCAGAAATGGCTTATTATGGGAGCATACAAACCTCCATCCATGAAAAATAATGACTTTTTGGAATACTTTACTAAATCACTAGACAAATGTTTTGTGTTATATGAAAACATTATTATTTTTGGTGACTTAAATTTTAACATGCTGTGTACTGACAAATCTCAAACTTTAAATGATATATGTGATATTTTCAATTTATCACAACTGGTTAAAGGTCCAACTTGTTTTAAAAAGGGTTGTAATCCATCCCTTGTGGATGTTATTATCACAAATAAAAAGAATATGTGTTTTAAAACAACAAATAGTCCAACTGGTGTGAGTGACTGCCACAACATTAT
>MJUT01029485.1:364139-384847 GCA_002080005.1 Gigantidas platifrons | reverse complement strand
GGTGNGTGCGAAGAGGGTGGCAATCTCTCAACACGGGACCTCGGTTTTATTTATGTCTCATCCGAAGGATGGGTTGGTTGTGAATTTATACATCCTGCACAACCGACGGATGCCCCTTCAAGCCGAAGAAGCTCTCTGTCCCATTTCTATACCCCGGGGTTACTGCAGGGTTGGCCCCTTTTAGAGGACTAGTGCCTCTAGGACGGAGAAACCTGGTGCCTATTCTACCCCCGGCACACCCTCTAGGAGGGGGGCAAATAATCAATTTCAAAATAAAACTAATTGTTTTATTATTTAAAACATCTGGAAGATCAACACATCAATAAACAAACATGATTATAGGTTGAACATTATTGGGCAAGTGAAATTTTTCAGCTCTATCATTGCAAGAACAATTTACATTGATGATAATGATGTCCACTTTGCATTAGACCAACACGCTCAGTTGGATTTTTATAGTGTTACCTTATGTCCTGCCCCTCCTACTCTAACTACACTAGTAGGTTCACAAGCTTCTACTGTTTCTGTAACTAATCTATCAGAATGAGACCTTGATGTTGTTACAATGAATTCATCTTTTGATAATATATCTCTAGTGAATCCATATGATCCTGTTAAAAAAATAAGAGTGATATATTTTTGTTTTAGTGTTGAAATCTGCATTCTACCCATTCTTCAGTTCAAATGTAGACTCATGACCGATGAATACACCTATTTTTGTTTCTCACCAGACTCTCTTATTATTCGAATGTACACAAACAAACACGCCTATTTTTGTTTCTTACAAGCCACTCCTATTATTCAAATGTACCCAGACAAACATGCCTATTTTTGTTTATCACCAGCCACATCTATTATTCAAATGTACACAGACAAACACACCTATTTTTGTTTATCACCAACCACATCTATTATTCAAATGTACCCAGACAAACACACCTATTTTTGTTTCTTACAAGCCACTCCTATTATTCAAATGTACACAGACAAACACACCTATTTTTGTTTCTTACAAGCCACTTCTATTATTCAAATGTACACAGACAAACACACAAATATTTGTTTCTTACAAGCCACTCCTATTATTCAAATGTATCCAGATTAACACACCTATTTTTGTTTCTTACAAACCACTCGTATTATATTCAAATGTACACAGTCAAACACACCTATTTTTGTTTATCACCAGCCACTCCTATTATTCAAATGTACACAGATAAACACAGCTATTTTTGTTTATCACCAGCCACTCCTATTATTCAAATGTACACAGACAAACACACTTATTTTTGTTTCTTACAAGTCATTCCTATTATTCAAATGTACCCAGATTAACACACCTATTTTTGTTTCTCACCAGCCACATATATTATTCAAATGTACACAGACAAACACACCTATTTTTGTTTCTTACAAGTCACTCCTATTATTCAAATGTACACAGACAAACACGCCTATTTTTGTTTCTTACAAGTCACTCCTATTAATTAAATGTACCCAGATTAACACACCTATTTTTGTTTCTTACAAGCCACTCCTATTATTCAAATGTACACAGACAAACGCGCCTATTTTTGTTTTTTACCAGCCACTCCTATTATTCAAATGTACACAGACAAACACGCCTATTTTTGTTTCTTACAAGCCATTCCTATTATTTAAATGTACTCAGATTAACACGCCTATTTTTGTTTCTTACAAGCCACTCCTATTATTCAAATGTACACAGACAAACGCACCTATTTTTGTTTCTTACAAGCCACTCCTATTATTCAAATGTACCCAGATTAACACACCTATTTTTGTTTCTCACCAGCCACATCTATTATTCAAATGTACACAGACAAACACACCTATTTTTGTTTCTTACAAGCCACTCCTATTAATTAAATGTACCCAGATTAACACACCTATTTTTGTTTCTTACCAGCCACTCCTATTATTCAAATGTACACAGACAAACACACCTATTTTTGTTTCTTACCAGCCACTCCTATTATTCAAATGTACACAGACAAACACACCTATTTTTGTTTCTTACAAGCCATTCCTATTATTCAAATGTACCCACATTAACACACCTATTTTTGTTTTTCACCAGCCACTACTATTATTCAAATGTACCCAGATTAACACATCTATTTTTGTGTCGCCTGCGCTACGCAGAGGCGACATATAGGGATCACTATCAGTCGTCTTGCGTCATCTGGCATCGGCGTCACAAAATAATTTCTGTCACATTTTTCTGAGGAACCACACAGGCCAGCTTCTTGATATTTGGCACAGAACATCAGTATGGAGAACTGTATCGTGTAAGACAGTTTCGAATCTGCCGCATGTCCATTTCCTGTTTGACGGAATTTAGAATATTTTTGATATCGAAAAATTTGTCATAAAATAATTTCTGTCACATTTTTCTCAGGAACACACAGGCCAGCTTCTTGATATTTGGCACAGAGCATCAGTATGGAGAACTGTATCGTGTCACAAAATAATTTCTGTCACATTTTTCTGAGGAACCACACAGGCCAGCTTCTTGATATTTGGCACAGAACATCAGTATGGAGAACTGTATCATGAAAGACAGTTTCGAACCTGCCGCATGTCCACTTCCTGTTTGATATAACTTAGAATAATTTTGGTATCGAAAAATTTGTCATAAAATATTTTCTGTCACATTTTTCTCAGGAACCACACAGGCCAGCTTCTTGATATTTGGCACAGAGCATCAGTATGGAGAACTGTATCGTGTAAGACAGTTTCGAATCTGCCGCATGTCCACTTCCTGTTTGCCGCAACTTAGAATATTTTTAGATAGAAAAATTTGTCACATTTTTTCCCAGGAACCACACAGGCTAGTTTCCTGATATATGGCACAGAGCATCAGTATGGAGAACTTTATCGCATGTCCACATCCTTTTTGATGGAATTTAGCTATAGATTATTTTTATTCGCATGATAATATCTCATCCTTCAAATAATTTATCATGTCAGAATAAATTGTAATTTTCATAAACTTCATCAATCAAAACTAACTATATCACAAAATTTAGAATAATATACTTTTTCATCATGATGTTACTTTCAATGATGAAGTAATCTAAAGAAAATGTACACAGACAAACACACCTATTTTTGTTTCTTACAAGCCACTCCTATTATTCAAATGTACACAAACACACCTATTTTTGTTTCTTACAAACCACTCCTATTATTCAAATGTACACAGAAAAACACACCTATTTTTGTTTCTTACAAGCCACATCTATTATTCAAATGTACACAGACAAACACACCTATTTTTGTTTATCACCAGCCACATCTATTATTCAAATGTACACAGACAAATACACCTATTTTTGTTTCTTACAAGCCACTCCTATTATTCAAATGTACACAGACAAACACACCTATTTTTGTTAATATCACCAGCCACATATATTATTCAAATGTACACAGACAAATACACCTATATTTGTTTTTTGCAAACCACATCTATTATTCAAATGTACACAGACAAATACACCTATATTTTTTTTTGCCAACCACACCTATTATTCAAATGTACACAGACAAATACACCTATTTTCATTTCTTACCTAGACCAATAATTCCCCAAATACATCGGCCTAATTTAGCGTCTGGTCCTTCTTTGTAGTTATAATATGGTTGATTTATTATTCCTGCTACAGAGTGTCCCCGTGCTCCTATTCCAATGAGGCATGTCACATGATCTAATAAACCTGTTAAAATATTGTGTTTGTAAATATTAAAGCTTCTAATCATGCATCTTAGCTAGACAAGGGTTACAATCCGCTCCTCTTCTCTCCACCCTTGGCAGATTAAGTCGGAATTTTGTAATTCCTGCGTATCGCCCTCTAGCAGATTTATGAAGTTCAGCCCATTTGCATTACATCATTATCAACCAATGAGAACGGTTATACTATTACCTGTTCGAAGGAATGTAACCTAAGACTTCAGTTAATTGAGCAAATACTTTAAAAGTTTCTGTAAATATCGTTCTTCTGTGTTTTGGAGTGAAAGATTCATGACAAAGTCTACAGTTTTCTTCACATGTCGCCATTGTTTACATTTTTCTTTCTCAAAATGTGATCGTTGCGTGATCTTTTGTTAGACGAATTTTGATTGGACGTAGCCACCCACAGCTGCATTGAATAGAAAAATAAACCGTGAGGACCCGAAATTCCAACTTAATCTGCCAAGGGTGGAGAGAAGAGGAGCGGATCGCAACCCTTGGCTAGCAAAGATGCTAATCATGCTTAGTAATAAAAATAAAATTTAGTATGTACGACATGTTTATGTTAATTATTATTGTATAAAGGTTTAATTTATAGAGATATATAAACCAAAGAAATGGTTCATCAAATATGAAAAAAGTCTGAAATCTGCTGAACTGGCGGAAAGTCACTTGTATGCAGTAAAACAGGTCAAATAATCATACATTCAGTTGAATTTGCATCACTGTAACCAATTCCATTTTTAGTTTGTAATCCTCTGTCTTATCTGTAAAATTATTATTGAATGGTTGGCTTTTTCCTTTAAAATAAGTGTGCTAGAAGGCCAAAACATAATGTTGAAACTGATTGTAATTGGATATTGATCGCTGTTGTCATCATGTAAGTCGTGTGTTCCAGATGTGTATTATTTTGACAAAAAGCAGAGATGGAAAACAAAGTTCAAATGTGGTAAAAAAGTTTTCAGAAAATAAAACAGGAAATAATTTTTCCCTATTACTATCTATTGAAAAAAAAAGTTAACGCAAGTTGTCCATAATATATTACATGACGTCATGGACAAAATCTGTGAGAAGGTTATTTCTGAATAATGGATGGAATATTGTTGCAGAAGTTATAACCATACCCGTGAGTTTTGTGATTTTATTCAGTAAACTTGTGTCATTTATCAATGGAATAAAAGATATATGATATACTGTACATCATCATTATGATCTGACAGAAGACTATTAAAACATATATTGTACATATACCACCTGCTCTTGTGTCCAACTATAAAATAGAGTCAAAGACAATAATATTGTCTTACATGATACATAATTTGATAAATATAAATATTTTACTTAAACTTTTAATGAAAGTGTATAAAACATGTTGTTAACCTAAAGAACATCATAAATTATAAAAGTTTGTCAGTCGCTTACGACAGGTCGGTGGTTTTGTCCAGGTACTCAACCAATAAAACTGACAGCCACGATATAACTGAAATACTGTTGAACGTGGCATTAAACACCATTACCCTAAATTATTGATTGTTGTTTCCCAACCTAATCTTTATCAATGCATATTTGCCCATGTTCTTATCCAACACGTGTAAATCTTAGTCTCATTAATTACGAATCTTACTACATATAAATAAATAAAATACCTAATTAAAACGAAAAAACACAAATATTGATTTTCACATAGTCAAAGAAAAATGTAGGATACCGAATTGATTTCTAAACAAGGGAGTAAAAAACCAAATTACTAAAGCTTATCTTGAGCACTGAATTTTTGTTTACTTCAACAATTTTCTTGAATATTCATGAGGAAAATTTAATTAAGCAGTATTTTTATCTTACCCTGTGTATATTCAGCTGTTCCATCCAGTGGATCTACCCAAATAACAATCTGAAATAATAAAGATATAGATTCTCCTTCAGTTGCCAGTGGGTTACGATATTTCTCCACTCAAGAGAGTTAAATTTAAAATTTTAACCACAAGCCGTAAGGCGAGTGGTTAAAATATTAAATTTAACTCTCGAGAGTGGAGAAATATCGTAACCCACATGGGCAACTGAAGGAGAATTTGTTTCTCCTATTATTTAATACGAACTTTATTTCAAAATTTGAAATTTATGCATTTGAAATTATTGCGGGAAAAGGCACGAGACATTTTAATCCTCTAGAGGATTACAGATTTTTCCATCACTGGTTCAGCAGGGTTAAAACGCCGTAATAATGGGAGAAATGTTATTTCAACATGGAAAAAAAATATGTGTGGTATTCTGTTGACCATTGTTTGTTTTTTGGACAATGTAAATGTCTTCCCTTCCTTGATTTAAGGTTTCTGATTACCGGATAGTAGCCCTTTTGAATTACTAGTATCAAACTTATCTTAAAACGTATCTTTCTTTAATGTTATGAAAAGAAAGTTTAAACAGTGATGGCCGATAATTCCACTAATATCAACAAAACTAACAATCACCTCTCACATCAACTCATTGAACACAAAAGACCACGACATATGATGTTGAAAATCTTACCAAAAAAATCTTTTCAATTATATTCACAATGTGTTGTAAATCATCAAATTAAATCAACCCGACTGTTTTATTTCTAAGGGTCTTGTACGTGTATAAGTTAATATATTAAATTTGTTCACTCCACGATAGATATTGCAAAAATACTTCTCAAGTTGGTGTTAAACACCAATCACTCAATCAAATAAAATCACAGTATATTGGACAGTACATATATATACCTCTTCATCTTTGACGTCTTTGAGATAATCTGGACATTCATGTTTCAGAACTTCTTCTGAAAATCCCATTTCATACATTTCTTCTGGTATACTCTCAGACGGATCCAATGTCTGAAAAATATAATAATTTATATATCATACACCTGTAAACATCATACAAGTTTAAGGAAAAATACAAAAGAAAATTTGAACAATATTTTTGTTAAATATCATTTTACAGGTACAAATGTACATGTGCACTAAGCTTGCAGGAGCTAATAAATCTATACTTTACTCAACATGAAACAGGTTTGTTTCTTGCATCCATTAAAACTGTTTTCTTAACTACATTTACATTACATACAAGCTGGAATAACACACCTGCTTAACATCCATATCGCATATACCATACTTAACCAATCAGAAACTAATACCTCTATTTCATATTTATAAGCCAATCATAAACCATTATATGGTGCCATATTGGAATCAGATCAGCACAATTGGCTTTTCAGGAGAGGAATTTTTCATTACAAAAATTTCAAACTACATGTATTATGCTTTGTGGTGGCCATATTTATATTATTTATTGGATGTTGTATACGAATAAAATAAGAAAAGATTTCAGCAGATCTGAAGCTATTATGGCGACCAAGCCATACATGACAGTCATATTGGATGTTGGATCATAATGAAATGAGAAATTTTTTTAGTGTATTATCCATAGATTGTTCTTCAATAGTTTCAGTTCAAATTGTCCAGTGTATTTCTAAGAACAAGATTAATAATACTGAAATATAAATTGTTAACAGACACAATGTGATGTCAAAAGCTCATATGGCCTTTGTCGCGGTGATTTAAAACATTGTACAAACTATCAATTTACATACATATAATTGGTTTTTTTTACACAGAAAGTGAGTAATGTTGTTTTAACAACAGCTGAGCAATTTTTCAGCTTTATCTAATATCATGGTGAGAAATGTTAATTTTTGAATGAAACAAAGATGAAGTCTTTTTTTGTACTAGACCAACCCATCCACAGGTAAACATGCCACTCCACCCTCACTCTAAGTGAACCTGAGTCTTTGTTCTTACTCATTAATGCTGCATGCTTGGTAGAGAAGTAGCAAATACCAAAGTTATAGTAATTGGTTTGACCATTGACCAGAGTTTCCATCCCACAATCTACCATGTTCATACTAACCATTACAACAGCAAGGTTTTGGTTTTTAATGTACACTGTATATAAATTGAAAAATACAATGTGGAAACTTTTAACTCAAAATGTTATTAAACTAATCGACTGTCTTAACGTAATCTTATCAAAAATTATTTATATTTAGTTATTCATGATGGAAAATTTATAAGGGGCATAATAACTTGTACATTCTAGATCAAAGTGTTACATGTGTGGGAGACAATAAAATGCAACATGAGCATGCTCTACTCAAAATGCAATGACATTGAATGTAAGGCTTACAGAAATTTAGAATATGATTATAAATGGGGAATGTCATGTACAAAAACTTATGAACTGTGTAAATAAACTTAGCATATGTATTAAACACAGTTAAATAGGCATATTTCTCCTTTTCTTTAAGATATCTGAATATGTATGGTTTGATAATTTAATATACAATTAACTATGGTGGTTAGTGAAGCTCCACACATATTCATGCATGAAAGAAAATTCACTGCAAATTTTAGGTTATTTTTTATGTAAAAATGTAATCATGCACAAATACATAAAAATATCAAATTAAAAACATCCTGAATGTAACAGTTTATTACCACATAGTATGTTGAAGTAAGAATATAATATATGTCTTCTCTTTGAAGATACTGATTAATACCAGGGACCGTTGTGGTCATGATCGTATGGTATAGTTAGGTTCATAACTACCTATGCAACAAGTGCCTATCACCACTAATGTTGTGAGTTCGAATCTCGCTCAGGCAAAGTGTACTCGATACAACATTGTATGATAAAATTTGTCAGTGACAGGTCAGTAATTTTCTCCGGGTACTCTAGTTTTCTCCATCAATAAAACTCACTGCCATGATAGAACTGAAATATTGTTGAAAGTGTCATTTAACACCGTAACCCTAACTAATACCATTCCCCTCACTCATGCACCTTCTCACACATAAAATAAAATACTGTTTTATACTCCTTTCTATTGACTTTTAATGCAAAGAGATGTTTTTTAGAAAACTCCCACTTGACTTATATCATGCTACATGTGTATGTAATGCAGGTGCAGGGACCTATCTGTCTCTTTATTATCATATCCTCTCAAAAATTTAACTATTCATATAGCATACCAGAATTGTTCATGTCGCAATGCATTAATGATTTACTGCTACTAAATAACTTTGTTCAAAATAAAATACATGTAAGCAACTTTCTTTATTGACTTATAAGTAACTCATTAAGATATTGATGACCATTTTGCACTTACAAGCAAACTAGTTGTGCAATAATTCTATACTACGTACATGTACGTGATGACAATATCCCACACTTTTTTCAAGTCAAAGGGAAAAAAATATGACGGCACAAATAATTATTACATGCCATTGTATTTCTAAATGTTACAACAAAAACAAAAACCAACTTCCATCAAAACTTCATTTAGTTCAAGTGTTACCTGAGTTGCAATAACTTCCTACAATATTTTAAATGGATATAATTATTATGTACCCGTAAATGTTTTAAAGAAGAATACATAGAATTTGCATTAAGAAATCTCATTTACCATGGCATAAATAAAATTTAAAAAAAACCAAGAAAAAACGGGAAACCCATTTCAATCTTCTGCTATTGACTGTCAAAGTTAAGTCAACAGGTTAACATTTTCTCTTCTGTCTGAACAAAACTCTCAAACTCCGACAAAAATATGAAACTCAATCAACATGACCAAGTTACCCATGTGTCACTACATTGTTCATATGTTGATATCTCTTCAGTCTACACGCTCATTTCTAAATATCAATTTTTAATTGAGAATAACCTAACCATTAAGGAGTTAATTAGTCCAAAGTGGAGTCTATATGTTCTCTGTGTGGTAAAACAAAACTTGCTATTCGTCATTCACCTATATAGCTAGAATGTTAGGAATGCAGCGTGCAGCATGTTCGGGGCTCCAAGGAATGTAAATAATTAAGCTCCATATATAGTCAGAATAGGTGTGTAGGTTTAACAAACAGCAAAGGGAAATAACTAACATTGTATCATAAACAATGAACCAATGCATGCAGATAAGGCCCAAAAAAAAAATACCTGTGTTTCCGCTAACATGCTCTAAAATATTAGGGTCGGTAGGTAGGAAAAAGATTTTATTTTTAAAATATTTTTATCTGGTTTCTACGGGGGACACATTCTGACTGCTTGTTCAAAAATGGCAAAAAAAAACCTCTAGGCAGGTAGGCACAAAGAATTAGGGTCAGAAGGATTAGCGGAAACACATGTAATTTTTGTTGTTGCCTAACATACCCAAGGGGAATAATCTTTCTGTAGTTTGTTACATGGACCAAAGGCAGACAACTTGCTTGTCAAACCAAGATTTTTCATGCATTCATCCTGTTTAAAAGAACAGAATCAAAACTTCTGATGACAAATTCTGCTAAAAACAAGATGTCTATTTTTACATGAGAGATCTTTCTACCAGATTACCAATAAAAACATAGACATCCAATATAGTGCACACAATACGTTTCTGTGATAACTTAAATCAGGTACGCTCAAATCCAACAAATTTGAAAGCCAAACAATGTAAAAGTCTTTTGCAACAATAATCCAATAATAACAAAACTTTTCCATTTAAGTATCTAAATCTTAACATTCTGGAGAACTTTGATGTTAAACATTTAACATGTACTTAAAGTGGTCTAAAAGTTAATCAAATGTATGCTGAGATTAATGAACAAAAAGATTTGAATGGAAGGAAAAAGAATGATGAACATGAAATTTTCTTTAACAAAAATATGACTAGTTAGAATTATTAAGGACAGCATAATTTCTCCAACTTCAAAGGCTACAAATGTACACAGATATTTTGATCCCAAGTCACAGGTCAAACAAAACACTATAACATTAGTATATTCTGATTCTCAACTAAGTACACAGCATTATGGAGTAAGAGTAAAAATGTTTGGCTCAACCCATGAGTCAGTATAATGTGTCAGGTGGAATGACATGCGAATTAGCACTATAAAAAGTCTATCTCAGTGTGTTATATTCTTCAAAATCGTTGTAATGACAATATGCCTATAATCAAATGTCAGGACAAGCACACGAAAACTACTGATATACATTGTATTCTGTATAACTCCCATTTTCTATAGTTGTAGGCTAAAATGAAAGCAGACTGACCAATTGAGTAAACTGAAGGCTGTTTTAACTATAACAAAAATTGAGTATATTAGTACTACACATTCTTACCTCTTCACCAAAGATGGAAACTTTAGGAAACTGTTTGTGGAGGGAAGCAATAATACATCTTTGAGCAGATCTGTCAGCTTCTGTCTGTAAATCATTTTTTCCCTGAAATGTAGAAAATAATTAATAAGAACTGTTCAGCACTGTTCATGCATATTAAAAACTACATGTGTATACTTTGATGGAAACTGATAGCTACAGTTACCTATGGTTGGTTGATTTGATTGATTTTTTATGTTTTAATGCCACTTTCAACAATATTTCAGCTATATCATGGCGACCAGTTTTAGTGGCGGGAGAAGCCGGAGTACCCAGAGAGAACCACTGACCATGGGCAAGCAACTGGTAAACTTTATCACTTGCGGCTGCGAGTCGAGTGTACCTTTTTTGTAAATTAGAAAGCAGGGCGTGAACACACGCCGTATTGGTGATAGGCTTGTATGAGTTGTTAGATCCAGCGACCTAACTCATTGAGCCAACCGGGCCCCCAGTTACCTATGGTCTATTCAAAATACATACAGTGTGTGAGCTATTTTTCGGCTATATCATGGAAAGAACAAGTTACATTTGATGAAATGATGATGATGTCTGCTTTGCACTAGACCAACAGGATTAGTTGGACTTTTAAAGTGCTAGCTAACTGAAACAACAGTCCGCCAATAGACATGTCACTCCACTTGAACACATTATTCTGATTCCGAGACAATCCATCTTTGCTCCCAGTCCTTAATGCCGCTTGCTTAGCAAATACCTTTTTTATTTTATAGTCTGTTGCTTGACCCAACCAGGGCTCGAACCCATGATCTTCTGCACTCAACGCAAGCATGCTAACCATACACCTCCTGTGCAGTTCAAATTACATGCAGGAACAGTAGATATATACTTACAACTTTATCACTTGCGGCTGCGAGTCAAGTGCACCCTTTTTTGTAAATTACAGAGCCGGGTGCGAACCCACGCCGTATTGGTGATAGGCTTGTATGAGTTGTTAGATCCAGCGACCTAACTCATTGAGCCACACGGGCCCTCATATGGTCTATTCAAAATACATACAGTGTGTGAGAAATTTTTCGGCTATATCATGGCAAGAACAAGTTACATTTGAAGAAATGATGATGATGTCTGCTTTGCACTAGACCAACATGATTAGTTGGACTTTTAAAGTGCTAGCTAACTGAAACAACAGTCTGCCAATAGACAAGTCACTCCACTTGAACACATTATTCTGATTCCGAGACAATCCATCTTTGCTCCCACTCCTTAATGCCGCTTGCTTAGCAAATACCTTTTTATTTTATAGTCTGTTGCTTGACCCAACCAGGGCTCAAACCCATGATCTTCTGCACTCAACGCAAGTATGCTAACCATACACCTCCTGTGCAGTTCAAATTACATGCAGGAACAGTAGATATATACTTACAATGTTTATCAACATGGTTTTTTTTATTGATTACCGTACAATATAAATCAGCTGATGGAAAAAAGCAGAGATTTAGCAGGACACGAATATTATTGTCACTGACAAAGTGAAGGATGAAAATATATGATTTATCAATTTATTTTTAAAGTTATTAAAGTTTCAAAAATACTATAGTTCTTTCCTTCTGCAATCTTCAATTGGAACACATTTAATATTAGTCACAGGTATATTTATTGTTGTGATTCTTAATTATTAAAACTTAATGACAGTCTACAGAAATTGTCTCTGAACACATAAAGTGGTACCACAAGGACCCATCAAAAATTGTTTTTTTATGGCCATCAATAACCCATTAAGATGCTCATTTTGCAAAAACTATATTAAAATTGAATGACAAAATTTTGAAATTAACCCTTTTTACATAAAAAACGATGATAGCTATACAATAACGCTATGCAAATAATTCTTTCTGAAAGGAATTTTCCTAAAGAATTCATTTAAAAAAACCCTTAAAAATCATATGAAAAATAAGGTCTCTCTGTACAAATAACAAACACATACCGGTACATCTTTGCACCTTAAATGGCTCTTGCTTGGTAACAGATTACAAAATACGTCAAATCAATATCAACCTTTATTCAGTGCCAAGGATCATCGTGTTCAAAATCCATAAAAATATGTCGACAACAACTGACGTTATTACATGTATGGAAACCATTCTGTCTACAGGTGGACGACAGTGCCATAACATAATAATAACAACAACAAAATAAATAAAATTTGAAATTCCAATCTGGGTGCCCATTCAAAAATAAGGTAAAAGTTATACCGGTATAATAATATAATCAAGATACTGTAAAACCTATTGTATTTAGTAAATTTAATCCCTTAATTTAATAATAAAAAAAATATGATGGATACATGACTTGTTTATTTAACTAAACATTCACATTTTTTCTAATAACTTCAAATGTTCATTGTATATACACCTACGGATACTTATAAGCCAGGGTAGACTGAACATATGAACAAAACTTGTACAATGATGTAACATTCCACTTTTTTACCTTCTGAACTATAAAATGTATGTATTTTACAAAAATGCTACAAAAAAGATATTTTTATGTAGCCTGTAGAGAAACACACTTCGGTGATAGTAATCTGGCTTTGGTCATCATTTTTATCATAAAACACTGTAATGAAATTGTGTGATGTACACTGAACTTACAGGGTTTGAAATTAGCGGTCGCCCACTCGCCATTTCCGAGTAAATTTCAGTGTGGGCCCTTAAAAATCTCATCTCAGTCGTCCACCTGGCGAGTGGAAATACGAAAAAATAAAATAGTGTAAATCTATATGTAATAATTCCTATTCACCAAGATCGAAATCCGAAAAATATTGACATGTCCATCAATCGATTTTTAGTCCCAATTTTTTGCTTTGATATTAAACTGATATCTGCTTATATGCTTCGCTCTATGAACTTAGAGTAACGAAGTGTAGTAGTCCGGGAACCAGCTTATTTTGATATATGCGAATCTTATCTCCAGTTACGGAGATTCACGGCTGTTCTATGTAACACCTCTGTATAAGGATGTCAATTTTTGCATTAATTTTGCATCATTTAAGGATTGAAATAAATAATTTAGTTGTTGATGTAAAGGGATTTAGGTAACAAATAATTCTTTTAACAACGATGATTTCTCTGTTGTATTTATATTGCACAAACCATGCCGTTTTCTGTTGATTCATATTACGGAATTTTATAGTACACTTTTCTGACTTTGATTTTTAATTTTACATGTTCATTCAAAATATCCGGTTGGCGAATGTTTTTCGCCAAGCCGATTTAAGTCAGTTCTTTTAAAAGGCAAAATGAACAGAGAACACAATATTTTAAAGAGTACGAAAAGTCCAAACGCTCTACACAATTTTTAAAGGAATGGAAACAAAACCGTCCATGGTTAGTCGATATTGAAACTGGTATGGTTTGTTCATATTGCAAAGAACAAAAAAATGAAAATTCATTTACTACAGGATGTACAAGCTACAAACATCCATAACATATATCAAGCTCTAAATTGCCCCGAAATTTGATTTCAACTATAAATTTCTGAAGTCATAGTGTATTGGTGCATGTAAAATAAGTTTATTTTTAGGAAAAAATTTTGGAAATATTTTTTCTTCTGTAATAAATTATAGTTTCTGAATGGCCAATTTTGCTGCCAGGAAATGGACAGAATGCAGGATTTTACAGCATTTATCCCAGGGCTTCTGGGGACTTTGAGCAACCCGGACCCCTTGCTGTAAGGCACCTCGCAAGCGAGGTGGCAGGCACATCTGATAGGCCCCTAACAAATTGTGTGGGCTACCAAAATTAATTTGGTAGGGGCCCACACGGCCCCTAAAATATTTCCTTAGCTTCAAACCCTGACTTATAAATGAACTGTCATTCCACCTTTTGACAGTGTGTTGCAAATTGCAAGAAAAAGTCAAAAATGTGAAGGCATTTATTAAATTACAACAAAATAAACATGTTGATTAATTTATTTTATTGTTACCATTATGCATTACTGTATATTTGTCACGTTTGTGACATATATCATGTGAGAATGTTTCCCATTCAATAAACAACCCCCTTTTATAATTTTGAAGTTGACCTATTTATTTATATTTTAGCTTCCATGTGTTCAACAGTTATCAATGAGATACTTTGATAACTTTCTAACATGCTTCATTTCAATTAAATTATAGAATTTTGTACACAAATGATTTTATGTTGAGACAAGTCCAAACACAAAATATATAAATAAAGCTATTTTTTAGCGTATTTGTAAGGAAATGGTATCCCTTTATATAAGAAGTAGAATGAATGAACATAGATAATAATATCACCTTTTCAACAATCCCTAATTCTCCTTTATGTAGAACATCTCGAATTATCTGACTTGCCCTGTTAGAGACTGCAACTGACGCAGAAACTAGTCTAATTAAAAGTGGAGTCTTAGCAGCCATGTTGTCCAGTGTAAACAACCTATGTTGTAAAAACATTTACTAACCTTAAAAATAAATATGAAATTATACTGAGTATTTCTTTTGTAAAAGTGATAAATATTGTATTTGTTAATTATGGTTATATAATTTCTGTTACGTGAATTTAGTAAATAATTTTTTTTACGACAATCGTAAACGTCAAACGTCAACTTCCGCACACGACCACGATAACACGAAAGCACGAAAATGACACTAATACCTGCTCTGTCATTTACTTAATATTTTTTTGTCATAATTGTCACCTGAATATATTGTCACATAATCGTTACAATGTGGTCTTTCTTCTCGAGAGACCCTACAAAAGATTTTAATTACGAAATAATCCCCGAAAAGGTAGCGGGATTGGATGACAAATCAATTTGGTCATTACACAAAGGAAAGAAAAAGGTAATAACTGGCGGACGTTTATGCAAAGCATAATTAATTTCACACACTTCATAGTTAAAGCAATAAACTCGCCTATAAATTCTAAAATGAGCACTTGATTTGGCATGGTAGTCTCTAGGCTAGGCCTAGTCCGAGATTCCTCTGCCGTTCCACGACTATTTAGAACTTGCTGTTGTCGGTGAACGTCAGAGCGCTTGCCATAAACAAAAACAGCGGATTTTCCTCACACACTCGAGAGAGGCACATTTCCACGTTTTGTGACTATCAGATTTTATTTTCTATCCAACACCCTTATATAAATTGCTTCACCAATCATTTTTCTATTATCCACATGTGACCGTAAATCGGTCAGTTAAGACATTTCCTTATAATTCTCATTCAAATTGGTATTTATACCAAAGATAAATGCCATGTTTACTTGGGCACTTAAGCAAAATATAATGCCAAAATATCGTTTAATTTGATGAAGAAATGTCGACTCGCTGATATTTTTTGTTTGCATATGTTTTGTAATGGCGCCCAAGTCAAGTTACCTGAAATCGGTCAACCATAAAATAGTCGCGTGGAACACAAATAGGCATAGGAGATTGTATTTAACAATATTTTTTAATTTGCTTTTTCTATATTTCGCCATTTTTTCATTAAATTGTATTTGCTGTCACTTGTTTTCAGCAGATAATATCTCTGTTTTCACGTACAATTTTACCCATGTCCAATTCCATGTAATTCATATTAAATCATATATTTATTACCCACAAATTCCCGCTAAAAATCTGAAAATTGTCTAAAGAATTACTTAATTTCAAAACGAAAACAATGTCATTTCCGTTGCCAAATGGAGTTATAAATATAGGTCAAGATGCGCAGTGGAATGTAAACAAACACAAGATATGCAAATTATCCACTACGGACTGTGTTTTTCTGGAAATATTTGACTTTGATTATTAAGTCAAAATGGTAATAGTAAAATGGCACCATTTTGGCACCAAAACCCCTAGCTATCTTTTCTTATCTGTTTAAATCTCATTGCTGTCTTGACCAAAGTGAAAGTAAATTCAATATCTATTTCTGGATGCAGTTTGCAGGATAAATGACGTCATCGACATCTGAACTCATGTGACAGCGCATTCCAAAATGGTGACCGATTTCAACGGACGAGAGGATAATTCATAACCATCTTACCCTCAGAAATTGGTGTTACGCTCCATTACAGCACAATTTCCCCCAGACCATATGATTTCATCATTTTGAACACTGACATTTTGAAATATTTGTCACGTGACTTCGAGAGAACTACTATTACCGCAATGTATCATGGGAGATGATTTGCATATATGATCTGACCTTGTCCAAAATAGGGGGAAACGTAAGACATGCTCTTTCCAAAGCCCGCGGATAACACTGCCAAATGAATCTGTTCTATCCAACATATTTTGTATTATTTCCTACTGCTCTGATTTGAGCTGTAGATGGAACTGTTTGTCTTGCAGAATATGCTTTATATCGTCTTGTATGTTTGTTTACGTATGCTAATTTGGCGCACTGCATTTAGTATCTCCCATCATGCAATGCATTGCTGTCATCTTTCAGTTAGTATCGCGAGATCACGTTAAAAAAATGGCAGTGAAATGACCAAATCATCGGGTGTAAGGAAAAAACGTGCTGTAATCGAGTGTAACACCACTCTCTGAGGGTAAGATGGTTATGAATGAATAGAAAAATGATTGGTGAAGCGATATATATTAGGGTTTTGGATAGAAAATAAAATCTGATAGCCACAAAACGTGGAAATGCGCTACAGTTGAGTTGCAAAAAAAAATACGCTGTTTTGCTTATGGCAAGCGCTCTGATGTTCAACGACAACAGCAAGTTCTAAATAGTCGTCAAACGGCAGAGGAATCTCAGACTAGGCTAGGCCTAGTTCACTGAGTAGATGTATAGACTATAGCTGCGGAATCGTACCGTCCGTAGCTCTTATGGTCCTTTGCCAGTTTTCTAATATTTGCAAACTGTAAATATTAGAAAACTGGCAAAGAAACATAAGAGCTACAGTTCCACAGTTACAGTTAGCTCAACGCGAATGGATTATCTATCGTTTTCCCCCGATTTCGGTGATTATCGGTGTGCCGCCGTTAATTTCAGATTTTGCTCCCAAAATCCTCCCTAGCTGGTCCACCCAACACCGCGTGGTTTATGACCCTCCCAAATGGTTTATGGTCGTCTAGAGTAATCAAAATGTTTAAATGCCTCCGGTAGTTAATCTGATTAGGATGTCGCGTTGAACTTTAAATATTTACAATAGATCATTGTCCCTAAGTATTTCGATCGTTTTTTCCAAAATTTACCTTTTGCACTCGTGCGATTTTTTGTGTAATATACACAAAAGAATTTGCTTCGCTAGTGTATATTTCAAATCAGTCAAAACCTGAACATACACGATTGATGCATTGATTTTCTAGCACCTTTCACATTGTAACGGCATTTTTTGATAATTTAGGGCGTTGGTATCATCTGCAGAAGCTCCAAAGCTCAACTCGACGGGGTACTGACAAATGGTCAACGTGCATACCCCTATACGAGATGATTCCGAGAATGTTACTATTTTTATCACAAAGGAAATCCCGCGGAACAGTCGGCATTTTAAATAAAAAATTGGGGGGTAAGTCAACACAAAATATTTTAGCCTGCTGAAAAAATACAAGTCGGTAGTGCAATTTTCAACGAAATAATTTCATCACAAATTTTTATTAGCACCGGATTCGAATATATCGCTCTGACTAAGCCCATGCCTGATGGGGTACTGGCAATTGACAAATGTCCGTACCCCTATACGAGATATTGACTCCGAGAATGTTACTGTTTTTAGCAAAAGGGAAAACACGCGGAACCAGGGAAATATTATGATCTCTGCCAACATAAGTTTTTATTTTAATATTTTTTACTGATGACAAATATTATAAATAGTCACACAAACGGCAATTATGTACCTGAGTTATTGATTTTTAATAACACCTGTCTGTATCCCGTGAAGAAAGCGGCATAGATCAATGGGATTAAAACCATAAATTTTACCGCGGCCCACCGATTCAGGTGAGAAACCCTGCTGATTTATGACCAAATGCTCCAAAGATACACCAAGATTTTTTCGGTGGATATCGGTGTATTTCAGTTTGACACCAAGAAATTCCACAGATTTTGGAGTGGGAGAATCCATCCTCTTTGAGCTAACTGTATACTATAGACGTACAGTGTAGTTTCGCCACTCGACCAGTTCACCCCAGGTCGTTTCATACCATAATATAGATACGATAACGTAACCCTCAGTTTGCTTGTGCTCCCGTGAGGGTTACAATTCGGTCCCACTTAACGTAATGGAACAGCCCCGAAGTAATTCACACCGGGCGTTTTTTTGCCCTAATTCCGTTGTAAGTGGTTGGAAAAATTAACGGGGATGATAGATAAATAATTTAGGTAAAGCTTGAGGTGTTGAGTAAGTGCTGCATCAATCCATGGTAGACTTATAATAATTTGAATGCATGAAATCTTCTTTCTGCACGACATTTTGTTTACAAGTTGCTATTTCACGTGCACTTGCCTCGTTTTGGAGATATCCGTATTTGGATCGATTGCTGTAAACATCGTAGTAAAAGTTTTCCATATTTGGCATTCAGATCCATATTTGGATAGGCTCAGCCCTTTACAAGTTACATGAGAGTCTATGTAAAAGGTCTCATGGCGGACAAGAAACAATTTTCGAATACGAAATCAATCGTGACGGTAGAAGCAGCCATTGTAACTCTTATTTCGTATCACCATTACTTAAAAATTGTAGGGAATAATAAGTTATGAACACATATGCAAAAAGAAAATTGAAATATTCATGGAACGAAAATTTTAATTTGCTCCATTATGCTAAATGGGACCGAATCGTAACCCTCACGGGAGCACTTGTTAATAGTCTGAGGGTTACGTTATCGTATCTAACCATAATATTTCAAACTAAGTAAATTCTTATAGCAGATATATGTTTGACCTCCATTTTAATATTTGAAACATGTCAAATTGAAAAGTTTGAAGATACCATTGGCATATCATTGGTGTTATCAGAAGCCGTAAATTGAAGAACAACAGATAATGCAAAAGTAAATGTAACTTTCAAACTTTCAGCGAAATTTTTGTTTCCTACTTGACCAGTCCAGCAGAACCAACTTACCTTGATTTTAGAGTAAGATTATCAGTTGCAATAAATAAGGGGGTGTACCTTTCACATAATCAAGCTTAAAAATCGAAGCAATCTAGCATCATAAAAAAAATGTA
Organism: Gigantidas platifrons; assembly: GCA_002080005.1. Taxonomy (NCBI): domain Eukaryota; kingdom Metazoa; phylum Mollusca; class Bivalvia; order Mytilida; family Modiolidae; genus Gigantidas; species Gigantidas platifrons. Next base: position 364,745 of record MJUT01029485.1, on the reverse strand, counting down.
CTTAAATATTTTGATCTTGCATGTTTTGCACTGTGACTTTAGAAACAGAATTAAAATTCAGAATAAATAAGTTCTAAATGTCATTGTCTTGAAATTGTGATATAAACAGGGCTTGTCTTTAGGATGCTTATTAATGTTGTGTAAAGAACGATTGATTGTTGTTTAAAAAACAAACCGACACTAAAAAAATGATTTTAACAAACAATTGTCTTTTGCACACCATTTTTGAAACATTAAAGTGAATTAAGCTATAGTGCTTTGCATTTGACCACAAAGACCAAAGTCTGTATACTGTAACCAGACCACAATACATCATTTAATTCATTAGTAAGAGCATGAATCATTTAGCAGTTTGTTTACATGTATGTATGCAAAAATGGAAAGGAGTATCTTCAAACTATTTATACCGCATCGGTGGTGTAATGATTAGCGTGCTGGCCTCGGATGCTGTAGATCATGCGTTCATCTGTGGTGTAATGATTAGCGTGCTGGCCTTGGATTCTGTAGATCATGCGTTCATCGGTGGTGTAATGATTAGCGTGCTGGCCTTGGATGCTGTAGATCATGCGTTCATCAGTGGTGTAATGATTAGCGTGCTGGCCTCGG
>MJUT01029485.1:341223-353082 GCA_002080005.1 Gigantidas platifrons | reverse complement strand
ATATTGTAATAAAAACTGGATGCCACATACATTTAACAGTGAAACTGAACCTCCTGTGGACTTTTTGTGTTTGGAATAGACAAGTGTATGGTTTATATTAACAAAGATTTCCTCATTGGGACTTTCTTTAGAGTTCGGTTGATACAGGATTCTGGTTTATTCAAGGTTGACAGACTTCACTGTAATGTATACTGAATGACTGCTTAATCATGTTAATTACATACTTTATCCAACACAAAACCTACGTAATCTTCATTAAGTATTTTTAGACTACACGAAAAAACCTCTGGTTTAAAAAATATCTTTTTTGTTAGTAGATCAATGATTTTGAGAGAAAAAATGTTAATGACTACTAGTTTTAGCATGAACAAATTAGATCTACAGGTAACCTGGTTTTAATTTTAAAATTAGATCTGCAGGTAAACTGGTTTTAATTTTAAAATTAGATCTGCAGGTAACCTGGTTTTAATTTGATTAAGGATTAGATGTGGTAAGGACCTAAATATGTCATATCAAACGAATACCGGTAATAACTACAAAAATGACATCATATTTATGTCTCCCCTTCAAACAAAGGGAGACATATTGTTTTAGTCTGATTTTTTCTTCTGCTTCGGCTTCTTCTGCTTCTTCTCAGTGAAGCTTGTCCGGACCATAACTTTTTTATCTTTCCAGATAGGTCAATTATATTTGGTATGTGTGTGCATGACCATAAGGCGGTGTGTCGCGTACCATAATGACCTTCATGGGACCTTGACCTTTGACCTCAAGGTCAAATAATGTTTTTTTGAATAGTATTTTCTTGTCTGGGCCATAACATTTTTTGTCTTTCGAGATAAGTCAATGATATATGGTATGTGGGTGCATGACCATAAGGTGGTGTGTCGCGTACCATAATGACCTTTATGGGACCTTGACCTTTGACCACAAGGTCAAATAATTGTTTTTTGAATAGTATTTTCTTGTCTGGGCCATAACATTTTTGTCTTTCAAGATAGGTCAATGAAATTTGGTATGTGGGTGCATGACCATAAGGCAGTGTGTCACATACCGTAATGACCTTCGTGGGACCTTGACCTTTGACCTCGAGGTCTATTATAGTAATTACTATGGTCCACCACTTGCAAATATTTGCTTTCATGACATATTTTTTCCACAACATTCAACTCATAATGTGTAACTTATTGTTGTACAGATGGCCGCATTAAGGGGAGACATAAGTTTTAGGTATCTAAAACAGTTCTTCCTAGTTTTTTATTTGATTTGCGAGAATGGATTTCTCAGAGTAATATCAAACAAAAGGAAATCCTGAGATACGAGAAGCAGTTAGAAACATATCAACAATAGTATATTTATCAAGGATTTGTCAAAATTACGTCAATATAACGTCACATTATCACACATAGAAATCAACAATATCATGCTAGTTGCTTTATAATATTGGGGTATTGCATGAATATTCACCAATATTCATGCAATAACCCTTTTATTATATAGTAATAAATATTTTATGCCTAAAGCATTTTGTATATAAATATTGTGTATTTTATTATATTTAAGTGGACTATTGAACTACTTCAAATATTCATATTTGAACTAGTGCAATATACATTTTATACTTAAAGTCCAAATACAAGGATATATTGCACAATTATTTGCCATTGAAATTAATAGGAAAATATTTATTACTATATAATAATAGATATTATCATGTACAATGTATTAAGATCAAAGAAAAATTTACAAATCATCGATAAATGTGTGTAAATTCTTTTTGGTCATTAAATAGACTAGACTAAATATGATTGGTTTATAGTTATTATTGATTTATTGTAGGCAATGCTGCGTTTGGCACCAAAATTAAACTACAAGAACTTGAATGAAGAACTTATGAAACATTTTGCCAGGTTGCAAGCTAAAGATGATCAGGTAAGATCTTATCGAAACAAGATCACAATAATAACTGTCTCTACAATGTAGTAAAACCTGTTCACAGAAAAAATATATCTCGTCCCTCGGAAATATTTGATTAAGTTTTATATTTCATAATAATATAAACATTTGTTGAAGTCATGTTTACTTCGGTATCTAGGGATGGTTAAATTATACCAAAAAAAATTAATTTCTAAGCCACAATAAGGTCGTGATAGATCGGAACTCCCAATTCACATGCTAAATTTTCTGAGACAAAAATGTTATGCAAATTCTGAAATTTCTGCTTGATTTCAAACAGTTTTTGTATTAGATTCATGTAACATAAATATGATTTATGATTAAAGTAAAGTCACAAACTGTCACAATTTCCAAATTGAGTTTAATTTAACAACATAATTATCTTGCGACCACAATAGAGCATTAATATCTTGTCATAGCTTCTTCATTAGTTGATAGGACTTACTGGTAATTGTAATACATGTATGTAAATGTTTTTGTAGGGTGGTATCAGAACCAATACAACAGTATGTTTAGGTAAAATAGCAGGTTACCTTAGTCCTAACGTAAGTAACTATGACATTTATTATTGTATATATTTTGTAAATCAATAAACAAAATTTTTATTTGGAATGAAAATCTTTCAATCTGACAATTTTAGTGCAGTGGTGTAATCATTAGTGTGCGTGCCTTGAGTACAGTAGGTCATGTGTTTGATTCCTTATTGAGTCAAATCAAAGACTATGAAATTGGTATTTATTGCTATTCTCCACTAAAGCATGCAGCATTAAGGATTAAGAACAAAAGACTGGTTGGCGTCAGAATCAGGATAATGTGTGGAATGAAATGCATACATGTGGATTGTTTTTTCATTAAGCTAGCATTTTAATAATCCAAGAAAGTTCATTTGTTCTGGTGGACTATCAGTCCCAGAGGATATCATCAGCCCAATAGTCAGTGTTTCGGCACAGACATGGTTTAATAGATATATTTTTATTTAGATTTACAGTTCCTAAATAATGTAATTATAATTAAAACTAAGGTTTTCCTCACTCATACATAGGTGACCGTAGCCTATTTTGGCTATCCTTTTTCGGCCCTTTGGTTTTATTGCTCCCAAACACTTTTAAATTATTTGACTTTCCAGTCTCTTGGTTATTGAACATTCCTGATGAAGGTCATTCCAGAAACGTGTTGTGTGCACTAAATCATCATCTGATCAAATATAGCTTGTTCTTGCTATGATATCGCCAAAAACTGAGAGAGAAAAAAAATGCAAACTGTGCTCTAAGCTTCAGAATTTCTCTGGGTGTTTTTTTTTTATTCTTAATATTTTTTACCCTGAATCTGTATCTTTTAAATAAGTTGATAATAAGCATAATGTTTATTTGTTTTTGCAGATAAGACAGAAAATTATTACATCTGCCTTTTTAAGATCATTAAGAGATCCATTCCCTGCTGCTAGACAGGCTGGTATTTTAGGAATGGCAGCTACACAAAACTATTATCATTTGAAAGAAATCTCATCCAAATTATTACCAGCACTGTGTACAGCAACAATGGACCCTGAGAAAGGAGTGCGTGATCAGGTTTGTGTGAACTTAAATTCAAACATTTCTTATGGATTTTGCAATTTTATAGGCATGTTCAATATGAAAGCTACAAATAATTATGATACTGTTCAATCTAAATTATTAACATAAAATAAGCTCATAAAAAGCACCAATGAAAATAGGTTGGTTTGGTTGATTTATGTTGTTTAACACCACTTTCAACAATATTTCAGTTATATCGTGGCGGTCAATTTTATTGATGGAGGAAACTGGAGAAAATCAATGACTTGTCGCCAGTCACTGAAAAACTTTATCAAATTATCACATAGTGTTGTATCAAGTACACCTCACCAGGAATGGGGTTAGAACTCACAGCTTTAGTGGTGATGGGCACTGATTGCACATGTAGTTGTAAATCCAACTACCATGTGATCACTAACACGATGCCCCCCAATAAAAATAGACAACATAATATATTATTGATGACATTTTGATATATATGGGGGAAAATATAATCAACTTTGTATTTCATTTTTGTAAACAACTATAAAATTGTGTATTGGAAATTAATTAAAGATGAAGGAAAAAAAACTTTGAAAAATGACACAGAAACTACAAATTAAATGTAAATATAGTCAAACCTGTGCTAAAGGGTACCTATATAGAAAATCACTGTCTATAAAGGGCAGTCTCATCATTCCCATTAATGAATAGTGCGTATAATTTTAACCTGTATATAAAGGACAACTGCTCATAAAGAACACATTTTCAGGTTCCCTTTAGTACCCTTTATATACAGTCCAACAAAAGTTAAGCACCACCTGACTTGTTTTAATAATATCTTTTCTAATAATGAACTTATTTCAAATCGGTTATGCTGTTTTTGTTACCTGTACACACATACTTACTTACCTGTGAAACGGGTTATTGATAGATTTTTATTTATGTGTATATGACGGTGTGTAAAGTGCCGCGTGTACTTTTCAACATTTGTGTTTGCGAACGAAAGCTGATTTTTTGTGTGTAGAGTTTTAAGTTTCATTTTCTATTGATTTGGTATGGTGTGGCGAAAATTAACCATACCAGAAAGGTGGCAAGCTGTTGGCATGCATAACGGTGGTTTTAGCCATAGAAAGGTGGCCGACCACTTCAGGGTTAACCATTCCATCATTGTATGACTGATGCAGCGTTTTCGTCAAACGGGGAATGTTACTGACCGTCCACGTACATGTAGACCTCGCTAAACGACGCTGAGAGAGGACCGGCTCATATCCAGACGGGCGTGGCAACGGCCGTTCAGTACAGCTGGTGCACTTCGTGGTAATTTAGCGTTTGGAGGCCACATTAGCACACGCACTGTAATCAAACGCCTCCACCATCAGGGAATGCGAGTGCGACGACCCATAAAACGTCCACAGTTGACATTACGTCATCGCCATGCTCGATTTGACTGGTCACATGATCATTTTGGGTGGACTATTCGCACATGGAGACAGGTCCACTGGTCTGATGAAAGTCGTTTTTTTTTATGCCCTACCGACGGTCGTGCAAGGGTTTGGTGCCAACGAAACACTTCATTTCAGGACAACCACATTTTGGACATAACTGCTTTTGGGGGTGGGGGTGTAACTGTCTGGGGTTGTTTTACCTTTGACTGTAAGTTGGACTTGTACGTTCTTGATGGTAATCTGACAGGCCAAAAATACCGTGACAATGGGCTCGCTCCACACGTAGTCCCCCCATTTCGACAATCATGCGTTGGCTGACAGGCCAATGTTCATCGACGACAACGCTAGGCCACATAGAGCCCGAATTGTACAATATTTTTTACAGCAAGAGGCTGTTCAGACAATTCCATGGCCTGCGATGTCACCAGACATGAACCCTATAGAGCATGTATGGGACTTTATTGGCCGAAAAATTAACCAACGCAATCCAAAATGTCAAAATATTGACGAATTAAGAACTACTATCTTACAGGAGTGGCAACAGTTCCCCCAAGAACGGCTTAAGCGTCTTGTGCGAAGCATGACAAGGCATATTACAGAACTTCACAATAAACGTGGGGGATAAACTTGTTACTGATTTTTATGCCTTACACATACGCACAATAGATGCATTTAAAAGTTCTTAAAATCTGAAGACTCTGCATTTTAATGCAATGTTAAAAACTTCCATCAAAGATAAATTGGTTTTACGTTTTTCCAGCGCCTGTTTTGAACCCCATTTTTGCCACGTCATAGTCATGTCTTTCAGGATTGATAAATACTTCGTAGATTGGTAATTTTATAGCCCTTGGTGTAGTCTTTTAAGAAGTGTAAGAAAAATGGTGATATCTATTTTATTGTTTTAATAGTATTGATGTAAAAAAATATATCGATAAAAATATAGAGGGGGTGCTTAACTTTTGTCGGAGTGTATATAAAGGCTTGATTGTCCATCAATTTTATTATTTTTCATAACCTTATATTATGTTTTGACAGGCTTTTAAAGGAATTAAAGGATTTTTGTCGAAATTAGAAAAAGTATCAGAAAATCCTGACCTTTTAGAAGAAATGGGTAAGTCGTGAATAATTAAGTAATTAAATACTGATAGTGTCTAATTATGGTTGACGAAAATTAAGTTTTCAATATCACATCTCACATTGTGGGTAGTGTGATTTTTCCATATTCCATATATGGGAGGGACATTTTCTCCACATCCGATATATGGGAGGTGGGTCATTGAAACTTTTTCTTCAAATCCCCTATATATCACATCTGGGGGAGTCACAGGCCTGGATGAAACTTGACAAGATTTTCTTAGCTTAGTTTATTATTTGGCCAGTACATATCTGAAAATGACATGAATTTATTGTAAAAAAAATCTAATGAATTTTAACCCTACTGATTTTGGTGTCTGTTTTAAACTAGGACATGTGTTCCACCAGCCTCTGTCATTGTTATCTTTGTGTTTTTGACTTTTGACTCCATTTTCAACAATATTTCAGTTATTTTGTTGTCTGTGATTTTTATTGATGGATCAAATCGAAGTACATGGAGAAAACTACCAACATTCAATTAGTGACTAGTTACTGACAAACTTGATCATATGCAGTTATTCCGCTTTTAAAGCCTTGCTCTGTGTCATTGTTGTGATTGGTAAGTACTGATTGGTTAGGTACATGTATGTGTAAATCCCTCTAACATAAACCCATGTCCACAGAGACTGTTGCATATTATTGAAGGGATAAAGCAAAGCCCTATATAAGCGATGGAATATTTTCAAGGTGAATGTGAAAAGAAAAATTGATGTTTTGGATAATATCTTATGTGTGTACACGCATGTAATATGATTTCAGATGGGCTAGTTTTACCCTAAATATTTTTTGTACTTTTACAGAGAAAGATGTGATGACAGGTGGATCTCCGTCCAGTTTGGCTGCAGGTTGGGCAGGCTGGGCTGTCACTGGTGTATCATCATTAACTTCCAAAATCTACAATAAAGCCAAAACGAAAAACACACAAGGTAGGACAATTCAAGCTGTTCATTTTGAATAAAACACTCTTCAAACAAAAGTACCAGTATATGTATTCTCTGTGTTGTTATTCGAACAAATTAATGATTGTTCCAACACAAAAAAAATTGTTTTACTGGATCAATGATGTATTTTGGATGGGCAGGAATCGGAATTATTAATTCATATCGAACATATTTTGAATGGTTTTGTATATTAGGGATATAAAAGTTACTTAGAAACACCCAAGATCATGACACTTCAAATTTTGTGAAAAGAGGAGTAAACTAAGTTGTAAAGCTCTAAGATAAACAAAAAAAAGGGGGGGGGACTTCAGAAAATTTTTGACTCAAATTTTAAGTAAAGTGATTTTGACCTAATGACATTCAACTGTATATTTTGAAGGTGGCAATCCTCCATTATCAGGGACAGATACTGGGTCGACAGCTGACATAGCAAAGCCTAAAGAGCAGTCTAAACCGGAATCAAAACAAGTAGAACCAGATCAAGCCAGTTCTGATGAGCCAGAAGAACCAGATACAACAAGTGGTTGGGATGATGAAGATTGGGGAGATATTGATGTAAGTTGTTTGCCAAGATAATGAAGGATTACTCAAGGTATCAGTAGTCAAGAGATGACAAAAAGTCACTGACAGAGTTATTCTATGTTTTACTCAACACAATATGACAATGGCCAAGTGATGGCAAAATTTTGCCAATTTATTCTGTGTTTTACTAGCAAACAGATGATAACAACTCCTAGAACAATACTATGTATTACTGAACACATGATGGCAGTAGCCCGTATACATTTCTATTTCAGGATGGTCCAGTTAGACAGTTCTCATTATATTTCAACACTGTACATTTTTATTGCCGGAGAGTCCTGTTTTTAGTTCCAGTTAGACAGGTCAAGCTGTTTTAGCAGTATACATTGCTATTGTATGCCAATCCTGGGTGTTTTTATTGCAGAGAAACCAGTTTAGGTTTTAACTCGGTTTTTCGAACTTTGTATTTATTGTCCAAACTGGTTTTGAACCAGTTTTAAACCCGAACCGTTTTTATACCCCCCGCAATCGAAGTTTGGGAGGGGTATATCGGTTTCACCCTGTCTGTCTGTCTGTCCGTCCATCTGTCCGTCCGTCTGTCCGTCCATCTGTCTGTCCATCTGTCTGTCCGCATAGAGGATACATGGTTTGTCCGTGCAACTCCTCCTACAGTTTTTCTGCTAGGAAGTTTTTATTTTGCAGATCATTTGTACATATATCAAAGATGTACATGTGGTAAGAATTTTGATTTTTGTGCATTTTTACCAAAAATATAGATTGTTGAACTTAGTCATTTTTTTGTGAATTTGGCAAAAAGGGTACATGGTTTGTCTGCGCAACTCCTCCTAAAGTTTTTACGCTAGAAAGTTTTTATTTTGCAGATCATTTGTGCATATATCAAAGATGTGCATGTGGTAAGGATTTTGATTTTTTGTGCATTTTTACCAAAAATATAGATTGTTGAACTTAGTCTTTTTTGGTGAATTTGGCAAAAAGGGTACATGGTTTGTCTGTGCAACCCCTCCTACAGTTTTTATGCTAGGAAGTTTTTATATTGTAGATTGTTTGTACATATATCAAAGATGTGCATGTGGTAAGGATTTTGATTTTTGTGCATTTTTACTAAAAATATAGATTGTTGAACTTCGTTATTTTTTTTTATTTGTGAATTTGGCTGAAAGGGTACATGGTTTGTCCGTGCAACTCCTCTTACAGTTTTTATGCTACGACATTTTTATTTTTGTTGAATGTGATTAAACATTATAATTTGACAAATAATATATTTTTTTTGTGTAGACTTAGTTTTCAATAATCTTGGACACAGTCAGAGTGAAGTGGGGGGTATTAGTCCCGCTATGCGGACAGTTCTAGTTTTTATTTATCGGCATTAAACTGAAACTAGTTTCCAAAACTCATCAAACCACCCCCGGGTGTGGTTTCGACGGTTTGACATCTGTTCAGAATGGCGACCGCTGAAGTTTTGATTTGGAGTGTAGCATTTGTCTCAAACAGTTTGATTGTTTAGAGCAATTTAATGACAATCCATGCTGTACCAGTGATAGTAATTTATGTTCAACTGATTTAATGAGCCCTTTTTGACTGCAAAGTCTACATGAAGGGTTAAAAGATTGCTGTCTTGCAAATTTGTCTGACGCAAGCATGAAACTTTAAAAAGTCTAAAAAATGTAACTGATTGTAATGCTATTTTGAAAAAAAAACTGTATACTCATTCATATATATATTGCATTAAAATATTGATCACATACGAGTCAGCCATTTTTATTTATATGTATAAAACCATCTATTTATTACAAAAGACAAACCAATGAACTAGTTTCAAACCAGTTTCGAACCAGTTTCTAAACCGGAAGACCAAACTCAAGCTGGTTTCTTTGCAATAAAAACGCCCCCTGTTTCCAGTCCAAGTTAGACAGGTCCCACTGTATTTCTACAATATACATTTCTATCGCATGCCAGACCTGTTTCCTGTCTAGTTAGACAGGTCTCACTATATTTCAGCAGTATATATTTCTATTGCAGACCAGTCCTGTTTCTAATCCAGGTAGACAGGTCAAACTATTTAAGCAGTATATATTTCTATCACAGACCATTCCTGTGTCCAGTCCAAGTTAGACACAGAGCTCCAGATAAGCTGCGTTTTTGCGTGATTACGCAAATAAAATTAACAAAAACCCAATTTTTTTATTTCCTTTGCGTTGTTGAACCCAATTCCATCCAGATATAACCCAATTCTTCGTTTAATGAGTGCTTACTTCACTCATTCATTTTTATGTAGTTGCGTAATTAAAGCATATCGTATGATTTTTGTTGCATAACATTTTACTTTCTCTTTTACTCGTCAACACTCGTAAGATTACAAATCTCCCGAGGTTTGCCGATATATAGTTCTGATGAGTTACTTCTATCTAAGGGTGCGAGGAGTTCCAAATATTCACTCCACTTTTAAAAGAGGCAAATTTTAACAACAAAATAAATTCTGGTTCCCTGCTAGAATTTAGTCTTGTTTGCCTTGAAATTAATTTTGTAGCGGTTTCAGTCTATTATGAATTGTCGAGGGAGGAAGAAAGCCCCTTTACAGGCGAATTATTCTATCGCTAATTATTTAAAGACAGATTCAAAAGCCATGGTTACACGAATTTCAGATACGCTGATTGAAAATGCTGTAAATCATAGTAAAATTGTTGCAACAGAAATCAATGACGATATTTTGAAAGGGGCAGTAAAGACTGACAATAATATTCAACGAAACGGAAACATTCAGTCACAGACAAAACTTTTGTCACTTGGAAAGAAAAATTTCCATGGCTAGAGAAAAAACCCTGTTAAGGTATTCCATATTTGCAATGCACAGAATGCATATCAGCTGCTTCCAAGGGTATTAAAATCAGTAGTTGTGGGGACATGAGGGTACGAGCATTTTATTTAAACAGGATCCGCATTTAGCGGTTCCTTAATTTTCGGGAAAACGGGATAGTCTATTTATTTTAACGGGAATGTGGGACAAGACCCCCTCTCTTTACATGTACGTATCATCTACACCAATGAAAAATATTTAAAAAATACAGTATAAGGCCATGCAAAGTTAATTACTTGGTTCTCAGGCCCATTTTTGTCAAAATTGATGAGGGAGGGCGGCATTTTTTTTTATCCTTTTACTGCTGTAAAAAGTGATGAGGGAGGCATTTTTTCTTCTTTTTTTGTGTGAAAAATATGGCAATGTATAAATCTTTTCATTACTTTATTGAAAATTTCAATTTTATTTCTTCCGATGGTGGCAGAAACATCACAAGTGGTTAATTTTTATGGAAACGTCCAATCCGCTGGTCCCAACGNACATTTGTGCCTAATTTGCACAGAAACTATTGACATTTTGTCTAAATGTCAAACGGAAACACGTTTTTTATTTATACATTGTCATAACGATGCTTTAAATCTCATTTAAGCATGATGCGTTTTAAAGCGTTTCACCGACCACGCGATATAAGAGAAAAACGGATGCGGTTGTTTTTTCCGTACGGACAGCGCTACCGCATTAAAATTTTTTTTTTTACTATTTTTGCAAAAAAATCGGCAATGCGGCGACGAATTTCCACATGCGTGGGGGGCCTGAGAACCAAGAAATTAACTTTGTATGGCCTAATGTACATCAGGAGAATAAAACTTGATGTATACATTTTCAATGCCTGATATACCTCCAACAAAAAAGCAATGCATGTCATGTACAGAGAGTAAAAGACCCAATTCAATTTATTCATGGTGGGTAAAAGACCCAATTGAATCTTATTCTGGTGAGTGAGAAATTTGAAGTAAAGCATTTAAAAAATAGATCACCCAATGGAAATGCTAAACATGTGAGTTAAAAACCCAATTTAAGAAACTTTATCTGGAGCTCTGTAGACATATCCCATATTTCAATGATATACATTTCTATCACAGACCAGACATGTGTACAGTCCAGATACACAGGTCCCTATGTATTTCAACAATATATATTTCTATTCCAGTCCAGTCCTGTTTCCTGTCCACTTAAACATGTCCCATCATATTTCAACAATGTACATTTCTATTGCAGACCTGTCTTGTTAGACATGTCCCATATTTCAGCGATATACATTTCTATCGCAGACCAGACATGTGTACATTCCAGATACACAGGTCCCTATGTATTTCAACAATATATATTTCTATTACAGGCCAGTCCTGTTTCCTGTCCACTTAAACATGTCCCACCATATTTCAACAATATACATTTCTATTGCAGACCAGTCCTGTTTCCTGTCTAGCTGTTAGACATGTCCCATATTTCAA
>MJUT01029485.1:328343-339733 GCA_002080005.1 Gigantidas platifrons | reverse complement strand
AAAAAAAGTAAAATATCACACCTCTGATAGCAAACATTTGACAGTTATTCCTGCATTCGTATGGACAATTAGTTCCGAACAACGACACCAATGTACATCTATGATTATTGACAAACATTAAGAATATTTACATACCTTTCAAAAAGGCAATGAAAAAGCAATAAATATAATTTTTATACAATTTTATTTTAAATAACACATATATAATGAACACAATTAATGTTATTTGAACAATAATTCACCGATCATTGGGAATATTGCCGTCCGTGAACTCGAAGCTATGCTACCGGCAAGTCTCTGCGTGACCTGAAAAAAAGTGTCTGATACTTGCTCCTATGCATAAAACGCCCCCCACCTACAAATTATCCTTTTAAAGCTTAAGACCGCGTTCTATACGTACCTAAAAACGGTACAGGGCAGTCCTGTTTCCTGTCCACTTAAACATGTCCCACCATATTTCAACAATATACATTTTCTATTGCAGACCAGTCCTGTTTCCTGTCTAACTGTTAGACATGTCCCATATTTCAACAATATACATTTTCTATTGCAGACCAGTCCTGTTTCCTGTCTACTTAAACATGTCCCACCATATTTCAACAATATACATTTTCTATTGCAGACCAGTCCTGTTTCCTGTCTAGCTGTTAGACATGTCCCATATTTCAACAATATACATTTTCTATTGCAGACCAGTCCTGTTTCCTGTCTAGCTGTTAGACATGTCCCACCATATTTCAACAATATACATTTTCTATTGCAGACCAGTCCTGTTTCTAGTCCAGTTGTAACAACTACAACACATATAACAGAAAACACTGGTTCAGGATGGGACAATGATGAGGATGATGATAACTGGGGAAGTCTAGAGGACACTTCATCTCAATTGCAATATGTAAATACCAAGTTTTCTTTATTTTCTTGTGTTCGTTATGTTTTCAGCCAGATTTTAAAGTTACTGAACCATTTAAATAATAACTGCAATATAAAATGGCTTTGTCTTTTAAAAGTTTAATTTAGTTGATTCCGGGTACTCCGGTTTCCTCCACCACCAAAACTGACCACCACGATCTATCCGAAATATTGTTAAAAGTGGCGTTAAATATCGTAACCCCCCACCCTAAAAGTTTATTGTAAACTTTTAGAAAAGATCACTTAATTAAAGGATGAAGAAATTTGAAAATAAAATTACTCATCAATATAAAAATTAATCTCTTATGAACATTTTATTTTTTTTATAGAAACCAACTTCCAGTTCTTCACATGCATTAAAACTAGAACATAAACAACAGAAATCAGAATGGAATGTGGACAATGAATTCTTATCCACTGAGGATAGTGGTCTAGAACAAGCTAGTACTTACAGCTGGGGTGAACCTGATCAACAAGATGATTTCTTTTCTTCAGCAATGGGTTTACCAACAGTATTTATCATTTAGATACTTAATAATATTTAAAAAAAAAAACAAACAAAAAACACTTGTACTATTTATAATATAACAGAAATGATTTGAAAAGGACATGGTATTATGGGATAAAAGAATTAACAATTTAATTGAAGAGGACATTGTACAGCACATCAGAGAATATTCAATTTACTTTTAATGATCGACTTTAAATAATGAGGCTACGCTGTTGACAAATTCATGTACTTACATTCTATATTTTGTTTTTGTCCTACAGAAAATGTTTCAAGATTGTGTTGAATAGGAATGGGGACATATTGTTTTTTTTTACCCAAGTATCGGTACATATTTTGTTTGATGTTTTTACAAATATTGATTTTAATGTGATCATAAATTAAGGATTTGAATATTATTAAACTAATTTATTAGCTAAGGTCTGTAATAAGAATTTGATCCATTACTTACAAGAGTACAGGTAGTTGAACGATGTAGACATATTTTTGTTTTAAGGGCACATGTATTGTTCAGAAAACTTCTTCATTTATTAATAAGGAAACTTCATCAATTGTGTTTGCTGCTTTTGCCCTAAGTACACAGCTTTCAGGAGTAAGAACAAAGGTGGGTTGGCTAAGAATCAAGATCATTTGTCAGAGTGGAGCAGACTGTTGTTTCAGTGAACTAGCACTATAAAGATCCAATTAAACATGTGGTTACAAAGTCAATATCTCTATCATCTCATCAAATGTAACTTATCATAATATAGCTGACAAATTGCTCATTTGGCATTAAAGAACACTCACTTAGTCAATAATATGGATGGGGTTATCAATAATACAATTTATAAATTCCAACATATAGGTTAACTGTATGTCATTGGTGACTTATTACTCCATAACTCCCATACTGATAATCATATATTGACCAAGCTTGGACATGAATTGCTCTCACTTTTACATTAATGGCAGTAGTATATAGATTGTATAGTACAGGACTTTGTAGCATACCACACAAAGCGTACAAGCTGTAAGTGTAACAACAATAAATAAAGCTCAACATTTCTGCTGCATAAAGTATGTTTAACACTAATCCACATTTAAACAAGTAGTACAAAAGTGATCACATTACAAAGAAGATAAAACAGTATTGGATTACTTCAATTAATATTGTATATACATGTGTTGTACAACAAAGAAGATAACACTGTATTGGATTACTTCAATTAATATTGTATATACATGTGTTGTACAACAAAGGTAAAGGTCAAATATGATGATAGCTTTAGTTATGAAATGTCTAGGTATCACATTTTATATGATTTTTGGGGTTTTTTATGGGTTAATAACACAACTTTCAGTGATATTTAGGTCAGTGTTGTTGTGTTGTATATGTAGACGTATAGCAAACTACAATACAATCACTGTCACAGCTGTTCTCTTCTTCATGCATGCAATTACAATACTGATTAACCAAAAAATTATATACATGTCTTCTTTTAATGTTTTAAAAGTTTTTAGATGAAGCTAGAAATAGTTTCCTTTTTTTTCTTTTTTCTTCTTCATTTAATCTATCATTAGATAAACACACAATTTGCAAAACAATGTATTAATTAATTACCTTTTGTTGAATTACAGAAAAAATCAACAAAGCCATCCAGACCTAGTCCAGCTCCGTCAGGAGGTAGCTCACGCTCAAGTCCTGCCAGGACCACTACTAGCAATGCAAACCCTAGTCAAACCAAGCAAAAGTCTCAGTCTCAGGAAGGATGGGATACCGAGGATTCAGGATGGGGAGGGGATTCTTGGAGTGATACAACAGTTACTAATAAACAAGTAAAATCTGTGACTTCTCATAATAAACAATCAAGTGTGAAAACAAGTAGTTCTAGTGATTCATGGCAAGATTCAGGTGGTGGATGGGAAGACAGTGGATGGGGCTCATTTTCAGGTGATTATGAAATATAATGTTGATTCAGGTGGTGGATGGGGATCATTTTCAGGTAATTATTATAAAATATATATTACATTCAAAATGGGAACAGGACAAAAGCCCCCCCCCCCCGACAAAAAAACCCCCATTATTAATGAGGTAAAGTTAATCAGGAATTGTTTTTATGGATAAACAATTGTTATTACATTTATAACCTTTGAAGTTATTAAAAGAAATGAGTGAGTTATTTTTTCATCCTGTTTGATATACTATAATAATTTTTGTTAAGATAAAACAATTTTATTGTTTTATTTTTACTTTCTATGATGAGGGTTATCATAATTCTTAAACAAATATTTCAATTGTTTATGATATCTTCAAGTTCCAATAATAACTTATTATGAAAAATGGTATTCAAAAATAATGTTAACCCATAAATAGAAGCATAATAAGCCTAAAATGTGTGTAAAGAGTTTTTATATTTAATATATCTTAAATATCAACATCAAGATAAAAAAAAATGTTATAAGATTCTATAATTGTTTCATTATGGGGGGCTTTTTGTCGGGGGGGCTTATGTCCGGGGAGCTTTTGTCCGGGGGGCTTTTGTCCTAGACCCATTCAAAATAATTAATTATCTAATCAGTGCTTCTGTGGATGGGAAGACAGTGGAAGGGGCTCATTTTTAAGGTGATTATGAAATATAATGTTTAAAATAATTAATTATCTAATCAGTGCTTCTGTGGATGGGAAGACAGTGGAAGGGGCTCATTTTTAAGGTGATTATGAAATATAATGTTTAAAATAATTAATTATCTAATCAGTGCTTCTGTGGATGGGAAGACAGTGGAAGGGGCTCATTTTTAAGGTGTTTATAAAATATAATGTTTAAAATAATTAATTATCTAATCAGTGCTTCTGTGGATGGGAAGACAGTGGAAGGGACTCATTTTCAAGGTGATTATAAAATATAATGTTTAAAATAATTATTTGATCAGTGCTTCTAAGGGGAATAAGTTTGAAAACCCTTTGAATTGATACATGTACATAAATGTAAAGCTAAACACATTATAACCTGTGTAATCAAATACCTGTGTAAAGTGAACATATTATAAAGTATGAACGTTTAAATAACTTTGTAAAATTGACCTGCATAATCAAAATATACGTTTTGAAGAAAAATGTGTGACGTTATATTTATTGTGTGCAGTTTTTGGCATGTTTCACAAGTTAACACTACAAATCAAAGCTAAAAAAAAAAAAAAAAAGGAAGATAAATAGCAACAAGAGATGATACTCATGGAATAGGCTATTTGTACATTCCCAATTTGATTCTTAAATTATATGTTTTTCTTTTTAAATTTTGTTTATCCCCTCGCCAACAAAGTTGCGAAGGGATATAGTAAGTTGAAGTTGAAGTTAGTAACGCTACCGTCTTTCCGTCCTTCCTTCCGTAACATCCTTGTGAACACTCTAGAATCAAGATCCTTCAATGGATTTTGACCAAACTTGGTACATACAATAGTCCTTAAGAGAATCTGGAACCCTATTGATTTTCAAGGTCAAAGGTCAAGGTCACCGGGTCAAATTTTTAGGCGAGGGTATACGCCATGCTTTGCATTGCCCTTGTTAAATTTTATACTGAGTATTAGAAAAAATTAGTTATTTTGTGTTGAACATGAGGAGATTTGTCACCTTTTCTAAATCTCATATCATATGCTTGCTACCTTTGCTAACATAATTTAATATATATTTTTTTTTGATAGATTCAACAAAAAGTGATATGGGTAAAAGTAATAAAGATGAAAGGGAGGAAAAACGACAACAACGACAGAGAGAGATTCAACAAAAGAGGGAAGCAAGAAAAACAACAGTTGGAATGAAATTAGGAGCCAAAAAAATTACTTCTGATTGAGATTAACTTATAAAAGTATTTATTGAAATATAATAAAATAATTATGTCATGTAAACAATTATTTATATGGGAAAAAATATCCCAACTTGATGTTGTTATACTACCTCACAAATTTGTAGTGGAAATGTCGTTATAACTTGATATTTTATACGACCTCACTAATTTGTAGTGGTAATGACGTCATAATCTACATGTATTAACAACTGGTTCCCTGCTTTAACTTTATTTTCTTTAACTGATATGCATATACTAGCGGACATGGTACACATTTGTTTTCAGAATATTAAATTTAATAATTTAAATTTTTTGTCATCATAAAAAACAATGATTAAATTTGAAATTGAGTGTTCTGGCTATTATTTGTACACAATGTTATAGTTCTGACCTGTACTATACAAGCTGGCCCCAAAATTAGTCAAGTTTGTAAAATGTATAAGATTTAAGATTGTAATATATTTGAACATGACACTCGTCACTCATACTAGAGTGTACTAATATTTGATGATAATATTGTAGATTACTGCCCCACTGGTGAGAAATAAATGTCTTAAAAAGCAGGGTATTTAAAAGTTTATTATTGTCCATATTATTATTATTATTATTGTGTCTACACTCATTTTGTCTATGCTGATCCTGTGTCGATATTTTTTTCTCTTATTCTGATGCTTTGTCCACACTCTTCACATCACTTGTCCAAAGACCATGTGATCCTTTGCCATTACTGTCATTAGGGTTGCATAATGCACATTCGTAAAGTACCCCCTCTTGGCCTTGAAAATCTGCAGAAAAATGTGATTTCCTGCTCTGAAAAAAAGAGTGAAATATATTGTTCTTGTTTATAATGCGCACACTTCCTGCAAAATAAAGAATCTATGTAAAATCTAGCGCATTATACATAGGTAATTACGGTATTTGGTGTCTGTCATTACCAACTTTGACAGGGAACATTCTTGGGATGAGGAGATTCAGAGTTATGCAAATGAAGTTGATCCTCCATGGAAAGAGTGCAATAGGAAACCTAGAAAGGGGAAGTTAGGTAAATCGTCAAAAATCCTCTATCATTATCAATACAATAAATTTTCCATAAAGCCTCAATATCATATGTATGGTATGTAATTTTCAACAGTGTTTGGATGTTCTCACATTTATATTTATTTATGGAAGCCATAGTTTGTTAGAGATTTTAACATGGGCAATATTATCTTGGTAAAAAAAAATTTATCAAGAGTGATAGTGAAATGTAAAATGCAAAGAAATAATGTTACTTGTGTAAAAACGTAATGAACCGGAAAGCAATTTTTTTTAAACTTGGCAGAAGTGCACCCTATTCCTTAATAAAATTTAGATGACATATAATTGATCATAGCACTGAATCTACAAAAAGTGATGTATGAGTAAAGTCTATTAACTAGTAGGAGGATAAATTACTTCTTGTGCTGATACTGAACACCCTAAAAAATAGAGGTTATCAGTATGTTGTGGCATCAAAAGATGGTAATAATAATATGAAGTGTTATTATACCCCCATTCCACCGGAGGGGGAAGGTATACTGTTTTACCTCTGTCTGTCCTTCTGTCCGTCCAAAATATTTTTCATCGCATTTTTCTCAGCAACTATTGATGGCAGAAATCTGATATTTGGTCACAAGCTTCATATAGGTATGCCATATTGTGGGAAGCGTTTTTGGATCCGTCAGATTCCTACTTCCTGTTTGCCGACCTAGTTGGTTTTTATACACATTGAACATATATGCAGGGGTATCATAAGTGAGCATTAGCTCACAGTTCATCTTGTTTAACCTCCAATATATCACAGATAAAATTTCTGTCAAAGAGGTAGAATTAAAAATAGGAGGTTATTGACCTTATATTGACCTGATCTCTTGATAACACAATTCCAGGGGATTTGTATGCCAACATGACAGTATTGAAGAGATGCATTTTGCAGTAATGTCATTTTGTCCTTTTTTATTGGAACATAAAGCCTGTTTGGGCCTTTAGAGCGTATGCAGACAGCTTTGTCCTAATACTTCAATAAATTACGAACTAAACATATATTTGTTCGACCTGAATTAGATAATGCTGGAATGACAATTAAATCCCAGAACCCATTTCTGACAACTGGTTTTTTTTAGCTACAAGAGCTGGGACCTTCAAAAGGGTTACTGAGGACTTGTCTGCTGCAAAACGAATACATGGCTCAGGAACAATAAAAGGGCATAAAGGCCACTTCTGCGACCTGCAGCCATAGCTAAAAGAAAACAGCATTTCTAAATAAAAACATAAATGCAATCAAGTCTAAAGGTGAAAGCTGTAAGACCTTTAGAACAATTTCCAAGTCCCAGGCATGTACTAAACTTCTCTGTTTTGGACGTTCAATACAAAAGTTTTTAAACTCATCACTGCCATAATCAGGACCCCTGAGAGATGGATTGTCTTTGCACTAGCTGATATGTAGCGCTTATTGGTATGTAACCTTTGTCTAAAAAGGTACAGAAAAAAATCAGTTGGCGATTCTGAGAGTATCAATTTGTTTTGACAGACATCAAAATCAAAAGATTGACCATTTTCAGTCATATACATTTGTGTATATTTCCCAGATGACTCTCTTACCTGCTCCAGAGATGCGGTTAGTTGCTTTTTAGCTCACCTTGCCAAAGGCAACGTGAGCTATTGCCATCATTTGGTCCGTTGTCCGTCGGCATCCGTCTGTAAACTTTTCACATTTTAATCCTCTCCTCTGAAACCCTTTAGCCAAATGAGCTGAAACTTGGTAGGAAGCATCTATGTAAGGTCCTCTATAAATATTGCTTATTTCGTCCCGATCCGTTAACAAATATGGCCGCCACAGGCAATTCTTGTTTCTGATTGGCCGATTTCTAAAAAATCTTCTAAGAAACTGCATGGCCAAATGAACGAAAACTTGGTAGGAAGCATCTATGTAAGGTCCTCTATCACGTTTGCTCATATCGCTCTGATCCCTTAACAAACATGACCACCATAAGCAATTCTTTTTTCTGATTTGTTGATTTTTAACAAATCTTCTCCTCTGAAACTACTTCGCCAAATGAACAGAAACTTGGTAGGAAGCATCTATGAAAGGTCCTCTATAAAGAGAGCTAATTTTATTCCGATCCATTAACAAACATGGCCACCACAGGCAAATCTTATTTCTGATTGGTCGATTTCTAAAAATCTTCTCCTCTGAAACCGCTTGGCCAAATGATCCGAAACTTGGTAGGAAGCATCTATGGAAGGTCCTCTATAAAGATTGGTCATTCCGTCCCGATCCATTAACAAACATGGCCACCACAGGCGATTCTTGTTTCTTATTGGTTGATTTTAAAAATTCTTCTCCTCTGAAACTGTTTGGCCAAATGTACCGAAACTTGGTAGGAAACATCTATGGAAAGTCCTCTGTTGCGATTGCTTATTTCGTTCCGATCCGTTCATAAACATGACCACCACAGGCAATTCTTTTTTCTGATTGGTTGATTTCTAACAAATCTTCTCCTCTGAAACTTCTTCGCCAAATCAACCGAAGCTTGGTAGGACGCATCTATGAAAGGTCCTCTATAAAGATTGCTCATTTCGTCCCGATCCGTTCACAAACATGGCCACCACAGGCACTTCTTGTTTTTGATTGGTTGATTTTCTCTGAAGCCGCTTGTTCCTCAAAACAGAATGAAAGTTGAGCGGCACAGACTCAGCCCACTGAGCCTCTAGTTTAATTATAGTTGCCACATCGGTGGTGTAATGGTTAGCGTGCTCGCCTCAAGTGCTCTAGATTGTGGTTTCGATTCAAACTAAAAACTATGAAATTGGTATTTGTTGCTTCTCGGATAAGCACGCAGCATTCAGGAGAAAGAGCAAAGACGGGTTGGCTCGAAATTAGCATAATGTGTCCGAGTACAAAGAGGACCTCATCATCTCGTTGAAAATAAATTAACTTGTTCTTGCCATGATATACTTAGTAGCTGAAAAATTGCTGAGTTGGCTTTAAACAACAATCACTCACTAACTCACTCTTAATATATTTTTGTCCATTCCTTGTTGAGATATCATTTCCAAGTTATCCACAAGGCAGTGGAGCTATTAACCCATAGCTAGGACCCTCTTCCATTAGCCAGACATTAAGTATGTTGCCCCCTGCTCACCACGGGGAGGTGGAAGTAGGTTTTTGAGCAGGATCCCCCCTTTACTCATGGTATATCCAATCCCCTGTCTATGATATTGTGCCCTGCCTACCCATGGTATATCGAACCCCCTGCTTATGGAATATTTAACACCCTACCCATGGTGTATTAACTTCCCGGGCACCCCCTGCCTATGGTATTTTGACCCTCCTCCTGACTTATGGTAAATAGAACCCCCTTCCGATAGTATTTTGACCTACTACCCATGGAATATAGAACCCACTGCTTATTGGATATTGAACCCCTACCCATGGTTTATTGAACCCTATGGTATTTTGATCCACTACTTATGGTATATTGAACCCACTGCCTATGGATTTTGAGCCCCCTAGTCCCTACCCACAGTATATCAAACCGCCTGCCTATAGTATATCGAACACACTACCCATGATATATTGGACCCAGCCTATATTTTGACCCTCTACCCATGGTATATTGAACCTCGTGCTTATATATTTACCCCCTACCTATGATATTTTGACACCTCTACCCATGTTATATCGAAACACTTACCTATTGTATTTTTGCCTCCCCACCAACCCCATGTCTATGGTATTTTAACCCATTATCCATGGTATATTTAACCCCCCTGAACATGAAATATTAACCTCCCTCCCCTTTTTCCCCTTTACACATGGCATATTGAACCCCCTGTCTACGGTATTTTGACTCCTATCCATGGTATATCGAACCCCATCTATGGAATATTGAACCCACTGTATATGGTATTTTGACCCCTTTCTCATGGTATATTGAACTCCCCATTTATCCATGATATATCTAATCCCTATCCATGATATAGTAGACCCTCTGCCTATTTGTTGAGCCCTCTACCCATTGTATATTGAACCCCCCTTTACACATGGTGTATCGGACCCCGTGTATATTTTGACGCCCTTATCCATGATATATCAAACCCCTCTGCCTATAGTATACCCATGGTATATTGAACCCCCTGCTTATGGTATTTCTGTCTATATTTTGAGCCCTCTGCTCATGGTGTATCAACCCCATGTCTAGTATCCACCCATTTACCAATTGTATATTGAACCCCTGCCTATGGTATACTAAACCCTCTAACTATGCTGTATTGAACCCTCTGCTAATAGTATTTTGAGCCACCCCACCCCATATCATGGTATATTGAACCCCGTGCCTATATTATCCCCCATTTACCCATTGTACATCGAACCCCTGCCTATGGTTTATTAATCCCACAACCCATGGTTTTTTGAACCCTCTACTTTAGGTATTTTGACCGTCTACCAATTGTATATATATCAAACCCCTTGTCTATGGTATTTTAAACTCCCTTACCCATGGTATATCGGGTTCCGTGTATATTTCGACGCCCCTACTCAAGATATATTGAACACCGTGCCAATGGTATACTAAACCCTCTGATATGATACATTCGATAGTTCGACAAATGTTTCAATTGGTGGTAACGGACTAGTCTATCCATCGACATGTTTATATCATTCTGAACAACATCATGGTTTATGTAATTTTAATAAATATATAAAGTTTTATATAGTATGACTATGGATTACACCACGACTGGCACCACTTTTAACAATCATTTATTGATAAACCAGTCAGAAGTTGCGTTGTATTTTCAATTTCTTCTAAAAGCAGGGGGTGGCCGCACCCCGCGCCCCCCCCCCCTAAAATTGAAAAAAATATGAATTTGTTGCATAAAATCGTGATTTTTCACACGAAATACCCCAAAAATTTTCGCGTCTCCCTCCGTTCGGCGCGATTTTTTTTAAGTCCGCCCCCTTTAACTTGAAATCCTGGATCCGCCCCTGAAAAGTATTTCAACATTACGGGTATTGTTCACTGAGGCATTAAACGATGATGCATAGCTTTCTGTAAAGACGTCAGCATGAGCAGGAGATGAGAAAATGTCATTATGAGCAGGAGATGAGAAAACGTCAGTATGAG
>MJUT01029485.1:286695-316921 GCA_002080005.1 Gigantidas platifrons | reverse complement strand
TCAGGTACTCTCAATAACCTTCATCAGGTACACTCAATAACCTTCATCAGGTACACTCAATAACCTTCATCAGGTACACTCAATAACCTTCATCAGGTACACTCAATAACCTTCATCAGGTACACTCAATAACCTTTATCAGGTACACTCAATAACCTTCATCAGGTACTCTCAATAACCTTCATCAGGTACACTCAATAACCTTCATCAGGTACACTCAATAACCTTCATTAGGTACACTCAATAACCTTTATCAGGTACACTCAATAACCTTCATCAGGTACTCTCAATAACCTTCATCAGGTACTCTCAATAACCTTCATCAGGTACTCTCAATAACCTTCATCAGGTACACTCAATAACCTTCATCAGGTACACTCAAAGTCAAAGAATGTAATTTTTAAGTCTTTGGGAGCAAAAATCAAACGGCTTTAACAGGATAGCCAAAATCACCTCAGGTCACCTATGTCTGATGGAGAAGAGTGTTGATGATTGTATTATGAACTTATGCATAGGTTTTTATCCAAATGGTCCATGGATATAATATAACATACAGGTCCAATATTGACTGATCTTGAACAAAATAACTTTTTTTGTATGCAGATGTTTGAACCATAATGAAAACCAAAGGGTCAATAGTTATTATCAATAACATTTGAATTTCATTTGTAATCAAGTGGTCCGTTGGTCACCAATGAATT
Organism: Gigantidas platifrons; assembly: GCA_002080005.1. Lineage (NCBI taxonomy): Eukaryota > Metazoa > Mollusca > Bivalvia > Mytilida > Modiolidae > Gigantidas > Gigantidas platifrons. The sequence goes on along the minus strand of MJUT01029485.1, from coordinate 316,220 downwards.
TAAAAATCTTCTTGTCCCAAACTTATGTGTAGTTAGGGACTAAGAAACATATAAACTTGCTGAATGATATATTGGTCTGTTGCTTGTTTTCACATGAACTTTCGTTTTAAATTAATAATTCATAAGATATATTTTATTATGCTACACTTGTGTGTATTTTAAATTGTACTATATTTCATTGTTGGTCATGTTTAAGATGTTGTGAAGCTTATCCATGTTTATTGTGTTTTTCAATTAACTATTATTTTCTTGTGCATATTATGATTAACACATATAGTATATAAGTATACGTAATAGTATAAGTCTCTTTTGATAATAAATGCTGTGGTTCCTCGTTATAAGAAGCTTTAGTATAAAATATGTAGGCGACGTGCCATCGATTGCAGTAAAAACTTATGAATAGACATAAATTCGAACTGCATAAAAGGAAGCAAAATAAAATGTACAAGTTGAAAAATATACAACTGAAAAAAAATTCTGTCATATTTCATTTGGAGACACCCGAATTTACTCTATATATCCTTTATAGGAAAGATTTTCAACATATCAAGGTTGACTCCGATTGGGATGGGCGGGTTTGCGGTTTGCGAAGACCAGAATATTCACTTTAAATAATTACGACGATTTAAAAATATATCACGCGATTTTTAATTGACATTAAAAATAATCAGTATAGAATTAAGTTGGCCTTAGTTGGTAAAGAGGAAAGAATACCTGTTAAATTTTTCCATATGATAATCAAATAACATTCAAAACCCGTCCAAGTGAAATTAATATGACGAGAGTGAGTGAGTGATTGTTGTTTAACGCCAAGTCAGCAATTTTACAGCTATATCACGTCATGTCAAATTAATTTTCAATGAGATGATGATGAGTTCCGCTTTGTTCTAGACCAACACACTTAGTTGGATTTTTATAGTGCTAACTCACTGAAACAACAGTCCGCGGATTGACACTGATGTCGCTCTACCCAGACACATTATTCTGATTCCGAGTTAACCAGTAATATGTAGAGACTATTTCTTCTTTTGACTTTCACTGTTGTCTTTCCACTCTCGTCTTCTCTGACAAAGAAATTACAATTTGAAAACAGATTTTACGAGAATGTTCATTAGATGGTCATCTGTGAAGTGTTTTAATGCAATCGGAATCGTCTTATTGAACAGTTAGACACATGACATGGGAAACTATTACTATATGTACCCAAAAACTGTACTCTTGAAGTATAATTGCATAGTTTGTATTCTTAATGTCCAATGTCCAAGATCTTCCCAAACACATGGTATAATTTAACGTATGAAATATCGGGAAAGCATTTTCATCTCAACTATTGAAAGCATGCTTTAAGACGGGAATGTTCCAGCGAATATTTTTGTGTTGATCTTAATTACGTGTACAAAGTTTCTGTGAGAGAATGGTAAAACATGAAGAACTCGAACAAAAATATGAAATTATACATGTAAATTTATGTCAGTTCGGAAAATAATTTTAAGATCTCTAGAACTATTAAATGATTTATAAGAAGACTTGGCATGAATGTTCATCAGGGGATAGTCATTCACTATACATAAACTTTATGTTTTTGTTTCGATTGGAAATCTACGGTGGCCTTCGCAGCCTTTTCACTAAGAATGCTTAATCATAAAATTTGTTTGCGGAACTCGATCTACATTTTAAATGAGATTTCCTTGCCTGTCACCATGCATATGACTATTCGCATATCGTAACTGCAGTTCGATTGAACCATTTTCAAAGGAATATTTGCCCTTTTTTATGTAAATTATTTTATTTCAGTAAGTTTGTGTACGCAAATCGCCCTATATTTTAAATGCCAGCTCCTGTTTGCGATTCGCGTGCTTCGTCACGGCAATTTGATGGGTTCATTTTTGAATGAGTTATTTCCCTTTTTTTATTTAGAATATTTCATCATTTTTTTAGTGAACGTTACAAGGTATTTATATTAAAAGAATGTTGGGAGGGACATTTGTTTTTGTGTCAAAAATAGGTGGCGGTTCAGGTTCAGATGAGCTCTTGGCTTTTTGTATGTTTTTTTCTTTCCCTTTTTAACGATTAATTAACACGGCTGGAATGATGTAACTATCATGTAGAAATAACAAGAGTCGAACAAAAACAAATACAAAAAAATATTGTAATAAATTTAATTTATGGTAAAATTTACATTAATATTCTAAAAACATTTCTAAAAACATCATACATTTCTTAGCTTTTGTGTTAACACTAAACAGTTTCTCGGTCGCCTTCCGTGGAATTTAACACATGTCATTTATAACGTCGTACTTTTATAACTTTTCAGGTGTAAATATAATTGATGTTTTAGGCATTTATTCTCATTTTTAGTAGTTTTTTTGTCAAATTACTCAGGCAAACGGTAGGTTTGCTGTCAGAAAGTCTTGTATAAATTATTTGTATTTTTATCAACTGCATGTAAAAATATTTTTCATCATATGATAAAATGTTTGGTCATGCACCTATGTATAAATAAACATATTAAAATTTTAATTTCAACCTAAATGATATGACGTTATTTTAGTGTAACAGGTAAATTGGCTACCTGTGTATTTTATATAGCACTGCGCCTACATGTATGTATAAAATACTTATTTTAACGCGCATTGGATGTCTGGGTCAAACTATAATAGCACCTGATCAAATGGAATATTGAACTGTGGGACAAATATAATCGAAGTTTTTAAATTCATTGATAAATTTCGTGCTTAACAGGTGCTGACGTTTGGATTTTAAATATTAATTAACGTTGATTTTAGGCTTATAATAATCTATAAGGATAAATTACTGAATTATTAGCTACAAAAAGGTAAGATATACATTTTTTTTTAATTTTCATTTTGATTAATTGCAATAAAAAATACCTAGATGTCGAACCTCTTTACAATTTCGGACAAAACACAACATGATGGCAAACACAGAAAATTTAAGTAACAAATTTTAGTTTAATTTATCAATTTTCATATTTTGGGAACGTAAGGGTGCTCAGAGACAAATCTCGAGAAGGGATGGAATCATTTTTATATGTGCAGTCGACACTGAAAAATAAAGTTGAGTATGCTTTTCTCCTTATAACTTTGGCCCAAATATAACTAGAACACTGCGGCATTCTGACACGTACTATTTGTCTGAACATCTGCGAACGTATATAATGTACATGTAATTCGTATCATGTATTGTAAAATTGAAAACATGGGAATGGGAACTTTTATTTTTGTGTTGACATCCATTCATTTGGTGTTATAAACTAGTCATTATAACAGTTTTACATGAACAAAATCGACCGGCGTGTTCAAAATAGATTAAAAAAAATTAAAGATCTTCATGTCCGGTTCTTGATAAAGGAATGGGAAAATAACCTCGACCTGCCTTTTTCTCCTAGGTTTGGGGAGATGTAAAATAGACAACGACCTTATTTCGTTTGTTAATGATTTAACCACATATAGACACGAATATATTTGTTTTTATTGAAATTCACATGGTGCACTTTTTCTTTTCGTTTTCGGTATTCTAAAAATTTGGATTTATAATTTTCAACATTGTATGTATGAATTTCTATTCATCAGATTTTAATTTTAATCATCCTTTTGCAGAGAAATTTTTTTTTTATCTAAAAGCTGTAAAATAACATGTATATGCTGTTTATATTGAGTGGATGACGGTAGTAAATTTTATATTAAAATAACTATTATGATGTGTACTCTACTAAAATTGATATGATAGTGACAGTTTAAAACGATAAGTACATCAATTTTAGCTGTCATTAATTTCATTTCAACAACTGTTTTGCGCTATTCAATTTCTATTTGAATGAATGATATTGTGGGTCACAGTATGCATTCTACCAGATGCATATAAATTAAACGTTATTTCGACAGGTTTGACAGCCTTGGGTGTATACCCGTTCCTGACGTAATGCAATATGCACCCAGCCAAACAGCATATAAGTAGTTCAGTTGTTAAAAAAGGGGAAAAAACACTAATAATCGTGGATAAATGCCAAATGGTGGCATGTGAAAAGAAAGGTTAAATACAATTGTACCAGATAACCCAAAGATAACGACTGGGAAAATTGTTTTAAGCGTTACAAAGAGCAGTTTTAAAGCCAGACTATCTGTGTTGTGTCAGAACCAAAATTGATGCAGCTTCCGTCATACCTTAATGAGAAGTTCACAACTAGTTTACTCTATTAAATTTAAGTCTGAAATATACATTAAGATTTGTGCAACCCAGTTCAGAATATAACAAATAAAGTTCAGCTTGCTGCTAGTGTTAGCTCCATTACAATAGTTGTCGTTAGTTTTGATAGTTCAGATGTATACTTCATTTTACTTACATGAAATAAGGACTAATGATTACACATGACAAGACATTAACAGTGCAATTTCACTTGTTTGATTGTGAACATAACGATGTTCAAGTCGTCTTTATCTCCAGTTGTTTGTAGGAGGGTTCATGTCTTGTTTACGTTATTTGTGTTTGTTTTCGTATAGTGTTATTATCTTGCTTTGTTTGTCTTCGTCTTGTGTTCCCTATGTTGCCAGTTTCTCTCTGGATTGTCCATTTTGATTGCTACGCGACGTTCGGTATTTTCTAACGTTTATATAACGTCTATAATTTACTTATCTACTGGGTATGAAGTCTTTCTGTTGCTATAAAAGGGAAATGGCTAGGAAGATGATGTAACTGCTGAGTTGTCAGAATTCATGTTTTGTTATGACAAATATTTGATTAAAAATTGTAACCTTTTTGGCAGTTCTAAAAATAAAAAAAACATCTGTATATTATCTATTGCACCAATTTAGTCTAGTTTATAACCACAAAATTATAAACAATTATGGGTTAATGAAATATTGACAATAAATATATCAATTTGATACAATTTGTGTTGGATCACTTGATGGTCATATATACGGAAGAGTATTAAGGACATTCATAAAGAATAAAGTCAAAATTTCGACCTTTTAAACTCGAAATTTCTAATTTTAAACACGATATTTCGATTTTTTAAATTACTTTTATAAATTTCTAAATTTCGACTTTTTATATACATGTAGGAACTTCTATTTTTTATATATTGATTTAACATATTTTTTTTTTCTAATTTTATTCACCCTTGTAATAACCCGAATAATCCAGTCGTTATATTACGCTCCCACTGGTCGCTACATTAGAAGGCGGAGAGAATCGGAGACGGAAAGGGCTTGAATTATTCGAGTTACCCTTGTAATGGTTTATTTAATTATGTAATTCCTTTAGTAGCACAAATCCAGATCTGGTTCATTGATGGCTTAGTTTATCTCTGTGCTTTTGATAACAGACCAATAAGGGGTTATATGTCAATTAAATTACGAGATGTTAGTATTTGCATATCTCTTGGAAACAAATATAAGTTTACTAGTATATAAGAAGGTGATGTACGTCCACGTACCAGTTTGCACTATTATTTGTTTAAAGGGGACGCACTTTCATACCAACGTCAAATATCTTAACGTGTGACATATGTTCCCCCTTTTCGGAGTAGATAAACTAACTACGTCATTTTAGACCCAACATCAAATATAACTTGTGACATACGGTATACTGTCTGAACAAGTGACATACGGTATACTGTCTGAACATGTGACATACGGTATACTGTCTGAACAAGTGACATACGGTATAATGTCTGAACATGTGACATACGGTATACTGTCTGAACATGTGACATACGGTATACTGTCTGAACATATGACATACGGTATACTGTCTGAACATGTGACATACGGTATACTGTCTGAACATGTGACATACGGTATACTGTCTGAACATGTGACATACGGTATACTGTCTGAACAAGTTTCATGATGACATTTGTACTCAATTCTGCCATAAATGGAAAATATTTCATAGCATTCAAATTACTAAATAATCATAAAATGGAAGTTAATTGCAGCTAAATTAATTGAATGAGCTTTAGGAACACCGGCAAACTCATTTGTATTACTTGTCAATGGTTCTAGCATGATACGTTAATTAACCTAACAACGTGATTCGAAGACCTTGAGAAATAATTGCGTTTTCAAAAGCTTGAAATCAATATATACCATATATGTTTTTTTGCATATCTATATCATTTCCATCCAATATATCTCATCAAAGAGAATTTTACAACATACAAAACAAACGCAGTCATCAGATTAACGAATCATGCTTGGAATTTCCAATATATGTGTGCATGTGCAAACAAACTATTTTATTTTACCATTAAACTTACGTATTGAATTAAAAATATAAAAATTAAATTCGTGTTTACATTGCGTCATGCACAAAGCGCTTCCCTGTGGGTACATCCATTAACTGCAAAACACGTCGACAAATGTTTTAGCCATGGTATGCGAACAAATCTGTCTTGCATATCTGGTTTTCCGTTGATTCACTGGAAAATCACAGAAAAGCAATGTAATTGTCTGGTGTTATAGCAACTGACAACCACCATACTACGAATAATTTATTTTTGGAAATATGACGATATGCGAGAAAAAAATCAGCAATGTAGATTTTTAATTTTCATCCAATCAAAGAACATGGTTTTATTAAAAAGAAATAAATAGTCGAACTGTAATACCGGTTTTTAATTTGGCGAATCGTATTTATTCAAAGAAAATAGGGACCGTCGTGGTCGTGATCGTACGATAGTTGGATTTACAACTACCTGTGAAATCAGTGCCTATCACCACTAAAGTTGTCAGTTCGCACCCTGTTCATGGCGAGGTGTACTTGATACAGCATTTACTCCACCAATAAAACTGACCGCCACGATATAGCTGAAATATTGTCGAAAGTGGCGTTAAACACCATAAACAAACCAACCAATTCAAAGAAAATAAACAACATTTTCCCGGTAAGCTGTATCACTTTAACGAAATTCAAGAATTTGGACAAGGAAATTATTTTGGGCCCATCGTTTAAAATATTTTGTAAATCAATTTTCTGGAGAAAACTGCTTCAAATGCAGTACACGTTTATTAATGATGATATTATCAATATGTTATCTGGACCAGATAATCTGGTGATAATAGTGTATGCCCTATTGACTCTTGAAACAACAGAGATCTTCAAAATAGTTTGGATAAAATTGTCCAAGTGGTGTGATAAATTAGCAATAAACTGTAAGAAGCAAAGCCAATGTTTGAAAAGCACGCAATGAAGAGACCTTGGTGTTTTATTTAAACTGAGAAATGAAGTTTACGTTTAACAAGAATAGATTTTACGGTAATTATATCACAAACGAGTTGTGTGTATTTTGTTAAAGAATACATGTGGAATTTTAAGTCAAATTCCGTCCAATTTCACTATTTTAATAGTTTGTAATAAAATTAAAAGGGACATAACTGCAGTTCTGGTGATGAAATATGAAAAATAAATGTCATCAGAACGAAACGTTTCATGCAATTTCTCAACCATTAACGTGAATTTGAAATTAATACTGGCTTCAGTCTCTCTGTAAATATGGTAGACTGGATTCTTGCTGACTGCAATTAGGCCATAGATGATAAATATTTCATAGCACCATATTGCCGATTATATTTTTTTACTATAAATAAGCACATTATGATTGGTTAATACACTCTAGCATCGCTATTGACCAACGAGAAACTTAACAATTACAGTGAAAGCTGAATATATTTATGCTTTAATATCATGAAGTGGTTTACTGTTTATGGTAAAGAGTATCAGCTAGGTGAAGGTTAGTGACTGTTTTACAATCATATTAGAGTATGCCATGAGTAAGTCTCATTTGAAGAGTATGCCATGAGTAAGTCTCATTTGAAGAGTATGCCATGAGTAAGTCTCATTTGAAGAGTATGCCATGAGTAAGTCTCATTTGAAGAGTATGCCATGAGTAAGTCTCATTTGAAGAGTATGCCATGAGTAAGTCTCATTTGAAGCCTCTACTTTGACTGTGAACTGTAGAACAGCAATCAAATGCTTTCCTTTTACGTTATGTCTAAGTGTAATGTTGGACTGTCTCTCGTGTTCATTTTTTGTATCCATACCATTTCTTACTAAGTTACTCAGAACTGTACTATTCATGTCTGAATAACTTGAGATAACTGACTCAACGATATGCATTCGTTTTATTTACTCAATTCGACGATTATTAATCGTTGTCTTTGGATCTTAAATGATGTTGTTGACGCTTCTACTTTCATTTTTTTAATATTATTTCAAATCAACAATAACAGTTTTATCTAAGAATCAATGAAATGTTTTTTGTTCAAAGTTCACCAACTTATGACCCGGTGAAAACACTTGCCAAATATGATGTGTTAACGTTTTCCATGGAACATTAAATATGTCAACCACAAGGACTGAGGTGTTTATCAGAATCTGAAAACCACCAAAATGACGAAACAAGATTTAATTTAGCATTTCTTCTTGTAAGAATGTCGAACTTCTGTCGTTTCGAAATTACTGTATCATTTCTTAACCCATCTAAACAATGGTTTCAAATACAACAAGATACAAATAAACTCACGTTTGAATATAACTATATTGATTTCATTATTGGGGGTAATCAAAGAAGAAATACCATAGGTAACCATGGGTGAATGTACGTCATAATGGGAAGCCATTGTGTGCCGCTTGATGTAAGTTTTTACTTGTAGCATTAGTTATTGTAGGAATAACATTAAATGTGATAGTGCGTCAAATGCCCCTAAATGTCCGCTAAAAAAACGGCGTGTCCATCTTTCAAAAACTTGTCAAACTCTCAAACACTTCGACAACATGTTTTCGCAATAGGTGGAAATAACATTGTCGAAGTGTGTGAGGGTTTGACAAGTTTTTGAACGACGGACACACCGTTGTTCAGCGGACATTTAGGGGCATTTGACGCACTATGAACATTTTATGTTATCCTTACAATAACTAATGCTATAAGTAAAAACTTACCTTCAAGCGGCACAAAATGGTTTCCAATTATAATGTACATTCACCCCCTGGGCAATGTTTTAGGGGAAAACTTTTTGAAAAAATATGACTTTTTTGGATATGTCAACAATTTAAAATAAAAATTACATCAGATGTGATTGATAAATAATTTGGCGGTCGGTATACTTTATCACATAGTACTGTAGGCGAGGTGTACTGGATACAACATTATGTGTAAAAGTTTGTCAAGGCCGTGTGTCAGTACACGGTAAGTAAGGTAAACGGCAAGTACAATGTATCTCGATACTTGTATCATGATCCTTGTCAGTTTACACACTAATTCAAGTAGCATGTTTCATGCAGAATTTGTTTACAAATTGTTCCCGCCAAAGTGGAGGCTCCTGACAATGAAGACCTTATCATGCCTGTTTGTATTTTGCCAATTGCTGCTGGAATTCAGCAATACAGAGGAAACCGTTTCGGAAGATTGTGGGTTAGATCTTGGATTGTCAGGAGAAACTAATATGGGGCATATCATGGCTTGATACAAGAATTATCATCGGAGGACCCAAGTGGTCTCAAGAACTGTTTAAGGATGGATATGGCTTTTTAGAGTATAGTTTGGGTCGGATATATCTCCATCTGTTCCTTTGACCAAATAACATCACTACTTTTTTCCCCTTTCCAACTATGTTTTATTTACCACGTGCTGACCATGTGCTTTTGATGATGTTGTAACCTCCTGACCTCAAACCAAGATCTCTGATTGGTAGGAGATAAAAATGTATCGTGATCCTTGCTGTACATTAAAAAAAAATAGAACATGTTCTATTCCAAAGCGTGTATCATGCAACTTCTAAAAGCTGCATGATACAAAGTAATATCACTGTTTATCACATATTTGTACGTTATCCGTACCGTTTTGCATGTGTGATAAACGAAGACGTTCCCGATCCATATCAGTGCCCGGGGCAAATAACCGGTTATTGTGCCCTGCGTCGATGACGTCATTGTAACAAGTAAGCAAACATCATACAAAAAACCGATAAAAAGGAGATGAAAAATATCAATGCAAAACGTAAAACTGAGAGTAACATAAGGATATTCAAGGATTGGTTATCAACAGTGGGAGAACACCGTAATCCTGAATATATTGGAGTCGAGGAAATGTACATGCACCTGGCAAGATTTTTTTTCAGCGCGCACGAAATTCAAACAGGATTACGAACCCGATTCATTGAAATGTATCCAGGCTTCCATCAGTAGATATCTTAGTGATAGCGAATGTAGATATTTACGCTATCGTATCGACTATTGAGAACTATGAAAATAAAACAGTTACAATTTTCATCAGTAATAACTCTGCCCAGTCAACGGTTACTAATAATAACTCTAATAAGCAAACCGCTATCGTTTTGGCTCCCATTTTGCCCAACTCCAAAATAACACAATTCCCATACTCAAATATCCAGGGAAATGTGACAATAATTCTTTATGACACAAATGTTATGAATTGGAAGTCTGATTTATAATTATTGAAAAGTTATGTTCAATACCTGTGATAAATACGGTGAATTATTTTGTTGATTTTTACACGTTATTTATTTTGTTGTTATGTTGATAAATAAGCATAAATTAATTTATTCATTTACAATTTATTTATTTCAGTCATGGTTAAATATGTGAGAAACCGATTATAACATAGCCTTTTCCATATAGGTCCTGGTATCATCCCTCGACCCATATTATTATTATTACAATGCATTTATATAGCGCTTATCTAATTACAAAATTACCCTAAGCACTTAACATGTAAAACTGACAAATTATATGAAGAGTACATACAATAAAATTATATATGAACTTAACTATTAAGTAATAAGAAAAGCAAAAAGTATTTATATTAACGAGCTAAAAATAGGTCAGAACCAAAAAGCAACATTAACTAAAAGATGAAATAAAACTGGGACTGTGATAAAAATCAATAAAAATGACAGAGATTTTGCAAATATATGGTAAAAGGTGCTAAAAGGAAATAATTTACTAAGTAAAAAGCATCTACATGAAAAACAAAAATAGTAAATCACAAAAAAAAAAAGTACACAAATACAACATAAATAAAACTGAAATATGACAATCACATCACAATTTAGTAAGAAATACCAATGTCATCACAGAACCATTAAACATCACAGTACGCTTGTCTAAAAATATGAGTTTTTAAACCTTTTCTAAAAAGAGGAAGAGACTGTTCTTTCCGTAGATGAATTGGAAGATCATTCCACAATGTAGACCCAGCTCGGTCAAATCGCCTTTCGCCTTGGGCTGATATGAAAGTCTCTGGATGATACCGGGACCGATATGGAAATGGCCATGTTATAATCTATATTTATACTGTATTTTTTGGTTTATGATACAAGTATCATGATACTTGCTTTAACCGTGTAACAGGGACTTCAGTGACTTGCGAAAGGTCTGTGGTTTTCTCCGGGTACTCTGTATCCTCCACCAATAAAACTGACCGCCACGATATAGCTGAAATATTGTTGAAAGTGGAATTAAAAAATCACAATCCTAACCCTAACAATAGAGGCATAATTGTCCACCTGAGTACAATGAGTTCAAAGAGCGTAAAGCAAGCTTGACTTTAGTATTGTACTAATTAAAAAGCAATTAAATGCTTGACCAGGTGGTTGACTGCAAGCTAGACTGATTATGGATTTGAAATTTGTTTTAAAATGAGCTTAATACAATTATATATTTATAATTAATTTACTAGTATGATTGATTTGAATGGGTTACCTTCCTATGATTTTATTAAAGTAAATGTTTAAATACATTTAATCCAATGTGTCTTTTTATATACAATGTAAAACCAATTTACAAAATATAATAACAAGTACTTTATTGACATGAGGATATTTTCAGTGATACTTCTTGTCTGGAGAAAGTAGACAAGAATAAAAGATTGTAATTTTATTGATCAGATTAGTGACTACGGGTATACAATGAAGTCGGCGTTGAGGCGAAGGAACAATTAAGTGCACATATTTAAATGTACATACATGCATTTATATCAGAAAAAAATAATTTAAAGCGTAATAATTATACCAACGCAAGACTGTAAAACTATCTTGTTTTATAGCAATACCATAAAACAATCTTTATTAAGATACTTGAAATTTAACATGCCGGCAAGACTTTGAAATTCAGCATTAACTGTCTTGGTCAGTAATATCCGTCCTATAAAATATCTTATCTTATAGTGATTTTCGCCTATATTTCGTAAGCACGACATGAGCTTTTACTTGGAATACTTATTGAACCTGTAGTATAGATGTCAACCATGAATTGGAGTACGGGACTCATTTGCATGGTCCTTTCATTGTGTATTTGTCATAATGTCTATCAGTTACTACATGTAATAGATCAACAATATTTGGTCAAACACAGTACTAGACTTGTAGTATACATACCAGTCAGCCATGTTACTAGACTTGTAGTATACATACCAGTCAGCCATGTTACTAGACTTGTAGTATACATACCAGTCAGCCATGTTACTAGACTTGTAGTATACATACCAGTCAACCATGTGTCACCCATTTGTGGACGATCAGGTCTGCTTCTCGATAACCACAGATTCTGGTAACGAGATCAGCTGAAATATCTGGAACTTCATGGTATTGAGTCATCTACTTGTACGATTCTATAGACAAGCTTGAGAATTGAGAACAAGAAGGTGTTTTATAGACTTACAAACGATCTTTTTATGGAGTATTAATCGGAGTCTTATGTCAGGAAGGAAAAACTGGGATCAAATAGCTTTATCTGCACGGTGTCACCTATATACTACAGATTATCCTTTTAAATTAACACAAAACACATTCTATGGTCGCGATGCAGTTCATCATAATCTCAATTTTAATGAAGTAATATATCTTATTTTTTATTTGTTGTAAATGTATGTGTTTATGAATATTAAGAGCTGATAAATGAGAATATAAAAGTCGACTGGTTTCTACTGTCGCCAAACGTATCAACCATGGTATTTTGTTAAAATAAATGCATAAAAATGACAATTTTAAGTGTGAAAACATGTTGAATTATACCATCTTTGACTGTGCTATAAAAGATATAACGATTAAGATGTATATTTAAACAAAATTGAATGAAAATTAATATGCAATTTAGAGATGAATGTGTTTGGTACTCATATTCAACCAAACGGGACGTCGTGGTCGTGATCGTATGGTAGTTGGATTTACAACTACATGTGCAATCAGTGCCTATCACCACTAACGTTGTGAGTTCAAATCCTGCACAGTCGAGGTGTGCTCGCTATATATACAACATTATGTGATAAATTTGGTCAGTGACTTGCGACAGGCCGGTGGTTTTCTGCGGGTACTCCGGTTTCCTCCACCAATAAAACTGACCGCCACGATATAAATAAAATATTGATGAAAGTGGCATTAAACACCATTAACCAAGCCAAGCCAATCAACCAAACGAGTTAGTTTTGTTCTTACATTTAAACATTTGTTCTTTTCGTCTGCGGATAGGGACTCGATGATGGCCTCCATCGCTTGACATAGTTTCACTAAATGTGATCTACGTTATATAGGGAAAATATTGTTGAAAGTGGCGTTAAACACCATTAACCAAACCTAACTAATCAACCAAACGAGTTAGTTTCTTCTTACATTTACACATTTGTTCTTTCGTCTGCGGATAGGGACTCGATGATGGCCTCCACCGCATAACATAGATTCACTAAATGTTATATAGGAAAATCAGACAATATAAAACTGATAAAGCACACAGAAGTCAAGACTGATCGTGTACAAAGTTTGAGTTTTTGGAAAAGATTGGAAATCTATGATGGTCGCCGAAAACCTAGTTTCACGTATGGACACCAAAACAGAAACAATCAAAGCTCCAAACATGTGTCGATCGGCTTATCCAAGATATGACTAAATGGTTCTTGTGATTCCCTCTAGCAATTTTGTTTTGATGCTAATATATTGATTCCAATGTGACCGACTGCAAGGTAATATTTCTTCTTCTTAGAAACTACGACCCTAATTAAAACTGAATTGATAATCCTGATTCAGTCAGGTACGATGTTTGTGTTTCAGGTAGCAAATTTAAATTGGCTGTAGCTGAAGATATATTTTCAACCAGGACTCAGAGAAACGTGCCTAACAAATAATATGCTATGGACAAAGCAAAATGTTGGAAATTTTAAATATGAAATATTGAGTATTATTTACATTTGTATCTTGTTTTGAGTTTTAGTTGCCCCTTGTCCCTTTTTTCATATTTTATGATTATGTTAAGGCCTAATGCTTTCAATCAGACATCATTCATTTTTCATTTCAAATCAAAATACGGACAAATATACATTTTCTCACTTAAATTCCTTTCTATATCTCGGATCTTCACAAGTGTATAACGAAACTTTGTTGGATTGCCAAAAACTGTACTAGAAATGCATTGAATTATCAAAGAAGATCGACGTAGCTATACCTTACCCCTAAAAAACCGAAAACAAAACCATAAACAAAATAAAACAAACAAACAAACAAAACAACAACAACAAAAACAACAAACAAACAAACAAAACAACCAAAAAGAAATCAACAAACAAGGAAATAAACAAAAAATAAATACGGAGAAATAAAAAGAAAATTTCATTGTTTGAATATGGTAGAATGTTTAAGCTTGTAACTATTTACGGTTACTGTTTTCTGTCTAGTAGGCTATCACAGATTATCTGTCTAGTAGGCTATCACAGATTATCTGTCTAGTAGGCTATCACAGATTATCTGTCTAGTAGGCTATCACAGATTATCAAACACATTATTGTCAGATCACAGGTTATTCAAATATATTAGTTAGGTATACAGAGTTAAGTAACCTATCTATATACATGTACTATCAGATCCCCACAGGTTAAATAATATTATCATATTAATATTTAGTATCCATATGTCAACACATTTGACCTTTATATCCAAATAAAGATCAAAATTTAGTAAACCTCATGTCAGATCAAATATGTGTCGCCCGTGTGAAAAAAAAAGATGTACAATTTCAAATTCCTAACAGAATATTGTTTTTACTGTTTTTAAACAGAATAGAAAAGTTTGAAGATACCAAAGGGGTATGTAAATAAGAAGCCGTAAGTTTATAGCTTACAGAAGGACAGACGATACAATATTTAAAAGAAAGGGAACAAACAGGCAAACAATGATAGACAAAACACTAAATACTGAGTAAAAAAAATCCCTCTTAAAACCGAGAGTACAACTCATGTGCTCCGAAAGGGTACCCAATACATGCTTCACTAGTGGCACCCGTCATGTTACTCTTGTTACATACCCGGCGTTAAGTCATGAAAGGGTACCCAATACATGCTTCACTAGTGGCACCCGTCATGTTACTCTTGTTACATACCCGGCGTTAAGTCATGAAAGAGGAAAGAAGGATGGGATTGCGACGACGACAAACGGAACATATCAGTAATCACTTGTGACTCCGATATTCCGTAACTAACGGTTAACAAAGTCACGATGGCGACCACAAAACTTACGAAGTGACTACTTCAACATAACCATTGGCATCCCTTTGGTTAGTGACTTCCTCGTTAGTAGCAATCGTCTATCAAGGAAATCATGATAGGAACCACAAGGTCTAGAATATCATATCAACTGAGAGAGATATATATATTTTACTCCATATGCAGGTGTTGCTGGGATGTTGCTACGTATGAATGGGGGAGTTCTCAATGGGAAAATTGTAATTATCTTGTGCAAAGTACTTTAAAATAATTAACGCGATCTTTTGTTTTTACGAAGCAGCATTTTTTAAATGTTTGTTCCACCATTTATAGATTTTATTACGTATTTGGTATAGATTTCCAAACTACATGTATATGAATGATTAGTAGATTAGTTGCTGTACATGTAGTATTTATGTTTGACTACTAGTTAAGTGTTCTTATCATTACCAGAACTCTTCGTAATGTATCTGTATTACAAGTCTGACATCAGAAAGTGTATCTGTAGTTTACTATTGGTATTACAAGTCTGACATCAGAAAGTGTATCTATAGTTTACTATTGGTATTACAAGTCTGACATCAGAAAGTGTATCTGTAGTTTACTATTGGTATTACAAGTCTGACACCAGAAAGTGTATCTGTAGTTTACTATTGGTATTACAAGTCTGACATCAGAAAGTGTATCTGTAGTTTACTATTGGTATTACAAGTCTGACATCAGAAAGTGTATCTGTAGTTTACTATTGGTATTACAAGTCTGACATCAGAAAGTGTATCTGTAGCTTACTATTGGTATTACAAGTATGACATCAGAAAGTGTATCTGTAGTTTACTATTGGTATTACAAGTCTGACATCAGAAAGTGTATCTGTAGTTTACTATTGGTATTACAAGTCTGACACCAGAAAGTGTATCTGTTGTTATTTATTGGTATTACTAGATTTACACGAGAAAACAGAAACTGTAGAATACTTATTTGTATGACGATACTTTCACCTTTTCATGTAGTGTTATAAGACTGTTACCACTGTGTGTATACGAATGTTATTATGTACTGTTAGCATGGCAAGACTGACACCATTAAGTGTTTACAAATGTAGCTGTTTTATTATTAGTATGTTTAGACTGACACAATTCAGTGTATATTTCACGTAATATTAGAGTGGAAAAACTTACACCAACAAGCGTGACTATAGTTTACTGTTAGCATGGGATGACAGACACCACTAAGTGTATCTATAGTAACTCATGATTAGTATGACAAGACAAATGATTATTAGTGGTATCTTTGATGTACTATTGGTATGACAAGTATGACACTCACTAAATCTATATTTGATTTGATATTTCAAACGAGAAGGCTAACACACTATGATAAGACTGACATCGCTAAATGTATCTGTAGTTTACTGTTAGTAAGATTAAGTAAAGCTGTAACTGATAATTATCTTCCGGGTCATCCTGGAGGCTCCAAGTTAGCAATGTAGTAGTCAATGATTATTTAGTCCTACTACTGCTTAACTGTCGCAACATAATTTATTTATATTTTTGTGGTTTCGGTGTTTGCTGATCGAGGAGGATGTCAATTAATTCTTGTGGAATGGGATTGTGGGTCTTATGAAACATTTTTGGCCAATGGAAATAGATAGAAAAGTAAGCTTTCAAAATTTCAAACATCCAGGTCAACAGAAATTCACGCATCATATACAAAGCGTACGAACCCTTATTTCCTTTGTTTTTTTATTAAAAGGAAAATGCTTTATTTTAAAAGTTTTGATTAATAATGAAGGCATTTAGAGGTCAAATATATTACGCATACCTCTTTAAATATGGGGTTAGATTTATAGATAATGGGTATCAGAAGCCGAGACCTGATTTTAATTTTGACTGCTTTTCCACTCGTTAAACTTTATTACTAAAACAACCATATTCTATGGTATACTCTGCTGTCTACGCTTAAACTATTGTACCACCCTTTTATCGGATTGTCCTCCACTCCATTTCTTACTTAAAAGTAGTTTAAATTGACCAGTCCATTCAATTTTCGCACGTTTTAAGCTCATGGTTCCATTTATAATTGCAACAAAGTCAGTCCTGTCTCCTGACGGAGATTTACCATTACATATATATTATAATAAATGACGAAATGTACGTTTCAAGCAGTTTAGAATTTTCGCGTGAAATATTGTAATCAAATGTGTTTTTTTCAGACAATTATATTTGCCTGTTTATCTTTAAACAAAAGAAAAATGTAATTGGACTACCAGGTATGCATTTATCAGTAAAATGTGAATTCATTATTATCGACCTTTTTAAATTTTATCTATAACTTCTAAATATATTTTGTCATGTATGGCTAGTCGCATCAGTGTTGTAATGGTTAGTGTGTTCGCCTCGAGTGTGGTATATCGTGGGTTCGATCCCCGATTGGGTGAAGCCAAAGACTATTCAATTGGCATTTGTTGCTTCTCCACTAAGCACGTAGCGCTATGGAGAAAGAGCAAACGCTAATTGTCTCGGAATCAGAACACTGTGTCCAAATGGAGCGACATGTCTACCTCTGGATTGTTGTTTCAGTGAGCTAGCACTATAAAAAATCCAACTCATCGTGTTGGTCTAGTACGAAGTGGACCTCATCATCATCTCATTGAAATTAATTTGTTCTCGCCATGATGTACTGAAAAATTGCTGAGTTGGCGTTAAAAACAACCACTCACTCACTTTAAATACAGCAAAATTACCAAAAAACATTTCCTTGAATCCACTACTTTGGTCTAATTAATACTATATTAGTGGAATTGTTGACCATAATTGTTAAAACTTTCTGTTCATAATAAGTCAAGATGTATTTGATATCTAAAAATTATCAAAATAATGTCTGGAGTTGTAATCTTGTTAAACAATTAACATAATTAAACAAATTTTCATTACATTAACAAATCTTAGATATAATTCAGTTATTAATTAAATATTTATTTTTAGCTTAAGTTTATTGGTTTACTATTAGTTTTCGTTGGGTCAAGAGAGGTCTGTTGATAATTAATAGTTATCATTATTTAGTGTAAATATTTTAATAAGTGATTTGACCGTCCTGTATGTTTGACATGATAATATAACTATACAAATGTATTTATAATGATAAATACCAATTAAGGGGTAAACTGACATTCTGATTTGACAAATTTGAACAGTGGTCTTCTAGGCCATGTTGTTTTATCAGTTTACAATGGCCTTATTCGTCTACGACATGCATATGATCATGAAATATCATTTTTGGGGAAATATAACTACACAAAATGTATTTATAATAGGGTAAACTGACATTCTGATTTGACAAATTTGAACAGTGGTATTCTATGTCATGTTTTATCCGGTTACGGTGGCCTTCTTTCGTCTACGACATGCATGTGATCCTGAAATATCATTTTTGGTGGAGAACATTGCCATCATAGACTCATTTTTATGTCGCCTGCGTTACGCAGAGGCGACATATAGGGGTCACTATCCGTCGTCTTGCGTCGTCTGGCGTCGGCGTCACAAAATAATTCCTGTCACATTTTTCTCAGGAACCACACAAGCCAGCTTCTTGATATTTGGCACAGAGCATCAGTATGGAGAACTGTATCGTGTAAGACAGCTTTGAATCTGCCGCATGTCCAATTCCTGTTTGACGGTACTTAGAATATTTTTGATATCGAAATAATTTCTGTCACATTTTTCTCAGGAACCACACAGGCCAGCTCCTTGATATTTGGCACAGAGCATCAGTATGGAGAACTGTATCGTGTAAGATAGTTTCGAATTTGCCGCATGTCCACTTCCTGTTTGACGGAACTTAGAATATTTTTGATATCGAAAAATTTGTCATAAAATAATTTCTGTCACATTTTTCTCAGGAACCAGAAAGGTTAGCTTCCTGATATCTGGAACAGAGCATCAGTATGGAGAACTGTATCGTGTAAGATAATTTCGAATCTGCCGCATGTCCACTTCCTGTTTGCCGCAACTTAGAATATTTTTAGATAGAAAAATTTGTCACATTTTCCCCAGGAACCACACAGGCTAGCTTCCTGATATATGGCACAGAGCATCAGTATGGAGAACTGTATCGCATGTCCACATCCTTTTTGATGGAACTTAGCTATAGATTATTTTTTTTCACATGATAATATCTCATCCTTCAAATAATTCATCATGTCAGAATAAATTGTAATTTTCATAAACTTCATCAGTAAAAACTAACTATATCACAAAATTTAGAATAATATATTTTTCATCATGATGTTACTTTCAATGATGAAGTAATCTAAAGAAAATAAGTTCGCAGGTGACACATGTCTTCCCTGGAAGACTTACCACTAAGTTCTTTACTCAAGCAAAAATTCACGGGATGGCGGAAAAGTTTCGGCGATGTTTTGAAACTGTGTAAATACTGATGTCATACAATTATTTATGTGTTTTCCCTTTTAGACATATAATGTTGGGATAATGTGAAAATTGTTAATATACCTTTCGAGGTCATAGTTTATAGAAACTGACGATTAACAACGTCTAACAAATTTCATAAGTAGAATATATAGATATGTCATTTTTGATTTATACAAAACACCACTGTTCGGCAATCCGTCTTTGTTGAATATTTATGTTGATATATGAATGTGTAAAGTACATTTAATATAT
This sequence comes from Gigantidas platifrons, assembly GCA_002080005.1. Classification (NCBI taxonomy): domain Eukaryota; kingdom Metazoa; phylum Mollusca; class Bivalvia; order Mytilida; family Modiolidae; genus Gigantidas; species Gigantidas platifrons. The sequence continues at coordinate 296,030 of MJUT01029485.1, read as the reverse complement.
TAAAGTGATCGAGTTGTGACCATCTCTCACAATTCAATAACTAGTTTATGCTTGTATTTGAATGCTGCCTAAATTCAAATATACTTGAATTTCTCAAAAAAATATTAACAGTAATGTTTAAAGAAATTGCGACCACTCTGTCCAGGAACCACAAACAAATTGTTGGGGAGGGTTGGGATCCCATTAACCGGTTTAACCCCGCCATATTTTTTTGCCTGTCCCAAGCCAGAACCTGGATTTCTAATTTCATATTTCGTAGTCTTTTTGTGTGTTCAGTGAGTGGAGTTAGAGATGATTGTTCGTTTTGTTGATATTGATGGAACTGTTGACAATCACTGTTTAAAATTTCTTTTCATAATGTATTTTGTTGTTACTTATCAACTCGAAATCATTCACCACCAAAAATGGAACATATTCGTCAGCATCTGTAACACAGATATTCCGTAGCGGTTAACAAAATCATGATGGCGACGTATAAACTTTCGAAGAGGTGATTTCAACTTAACCACTAGGAACCCTTGGTTCAATAGATTCCTCGTTGGCAGAAACCCTCAATCAAGGAAATCCTGACAAGAACCACAAGCTCTAGAATCCGTTTCAATTGAGATATATATGCCCGTTACTCCTTTTGCAGGTGCTACCGGATGTAACTACATTAGTAATACATATAAATGGAAAGTTAACAGTGGGAAAATTGAAATAATCTTTTTGTCTTAAAGTTTCGTTCTTATCTGGCAACTAAATACAAACATAACATAGTTCTTGATATACCCAAACCGGTAATATTCTTGTGATGATAATAATAATAATAGCTAATTAAAGATAGGCTAAGTAGAGTTCATGACATACCAATTGTATACTATAACGTTTGCATTCTTCTTTTAAACAACTATTCTGAGATAACAAAGCATACCTTTAAGTTGGCAATTTTCAGTGTTTTGTAATGTCATGAAATCAAGAGTTTTATGTTTGTATAATATTTAAATGGTAGACAACAGATGCCCTAACAACATCTCAGTTTCAGTCAATTTTTATATCTTTGGTTTTTTGTTACAATTACGTTACAACAGGCTTGTTTTGGTGATTATATCATGTTCACATATTTATGTTTTGTAGTCACAATACCACAATCAGAATTCAGTGTTTGATTTCAACTCATAATAGTTCACACATTATAGAGTCATCACCCGGTGTCGACTTCATTGCCTCTAGCTAAAATGAACTTTTAAAATAGGAAAATTAATGCCAGCTTTTAAATTTACTCATTATGTGATGTTTATTTCAATTTTCTGTTTTTTAATTATATGGATATTTGGGGTCAATGTACAGATTGGCCTCAGCGTACATTCACTTTTCTTGTGAGAAAGTGTGTCGCTCGTTGGTATATATGTCACCTTTGTTTTGTTTTACAGTATATATGGTTTATTGATGTGCTAAATTTTTTGCTGGGTCTGCATAGTATTTTATTCGAAGTCATTAGGCTGGAGACAGGGATGGCTTATTGGTGTCTACAATCATCTTTCAATAATATTGAAGTTACATCGTGGCGATCAGTTTGATTGGCTGCAGTCGTTCAGCATTCATTTATATGTTAAAATATATGTGTTTAGATTTGCAGACTTTCTGGATTTATTGACACAATGAAATGGCTGTGTTCAGATCTGCAGTTTTTCAGCATTCATTGACACGTTGCATTGTTTGTATTCAGATCTTCATTAGTTCAGAATATTGACAGTTTGATCAAATATTAAATGAATTTGATGTACTATTCGTAATAGCTATCTCATATAATCTTGTGATATACAAAGATACTGTCGTGCATAATTTAAACCATATCTTGTAATTATTTATTTTTATGACACATCAAGGCGAGAAGCGTTGAATTACCCGACATAAATAGCTATTACATAAATAGACCCATATAATTATTAATGCTAAGTAGACTAGCCATGCACGGAGCCGTGTAAATAAATGAAAACAGGGGGTGAAGAAAGGTCTGTGCATTATTAAACATTCATAATTTATCATACCTATTAATCTTATGAAAAAGATATGACTTAACACAGATCAAGTAACTGATAATTATCATACACCCGGTGGATATTCTCAGTAAAAAGGAGGTTTAACATGTTGTCGTTCAATCAATAAATGATAATTTTAAGTTTTTATCAAGATATCTAGAGTTAAGCTTCCATTAGGTTTTTTTTGCCATTCATACTCTGCTAACTACAGATGAAGGATAAAAGATGTTTTGGTATATGAGGTATAAGGAATGGTCAAGGTTATTATAGGAGATTCCCTTATACTGATGACTATTTATAATAGTGTTTATCTAGGTTATATAAATCCATTTAGCTGGCTAACATTACCAATAAGCGATTTATCTGATCAAACCTTCCATGCTGCTTCTCGCTTATGAAGCGATTTAGCTCATAAAGTTTAAATGTTCCATATGTTAAATCATTTAGCGATTCCAACCTTCTCCATTGATAACTGGCACCGTCGTCGTCGTGATCGTATGGTTGTTGGATTTACAACTACCTTGTAATCAGTTCCTATCACCACTAAAGTTGTGCGTTCGAATCCCATATTCGATACCGCATATTGTGATAAAGGTTGCCAGTGACTTGCGGCAGATCGGTAGTTTTCTCCGGGTACATATGTGTATTCCTGTTTCCTTTACTTTTTCCTGTACAGCCTGTGTTTGTATTTATATTTATTCCTGTACAGCCTGTGTTTGTATTTATAATTGTTTCTGTACATCCTGTGTTTGTATTTATAATTTGTCCTGTACATCCTGTGTTTGTATTTATAATTGTTTCTGTACAGCCTGTGTTTGTATTTATAATTGTTCCTGTACAGCCTGTGTTTGTATTTATAATTGTTTCTGTACATCCTGTGTTTGTATTTATAATTTGTCCTGTACATCCTGCGTTTGTATTTATAATTGTTCCTGTACAGCTTATGTTTATATATATTTATTCCTGTACAGCCTGTGTTTGTATTCATAATTGTTCCTGTACAGCCTGTGCTTGTATTTATAATTTTTCCTGTACAGCCTGTGTTTGTATTTATAATTTTTCCTGTACAGTCTGTGTTTATATTTATGATTTGACTGTACAGCCTGTGTTTGTATTTATAATTTGACTGTACAGCCTGTGTTTGTATTTATGATTTGACTGTACAGCCTGTGTTTGTATTTATGATTTGACTGTAAAGCCTGTGTTTGTATTTATGATTTGACTGTACAGCCTATTTGTATTTATGATTTGACTGTACAGCCTGTGTTTGTATTTATGATTTGACTGTACAGTCTGTGTTTGTATTTATAATTTGACTGTACAGCCTGTGTTTGTATTTATGATTTGACTGTACAGCCTGTGTTTGTATTTATGATTTGACTGTACAGCCTGTGTTTGTATTTATGATTTGACTGTACAGCCTGTGTTTGTATTTATGATTTGACTGTACAGCCTGTGTTTGTATTTATGATTTGACTGTACAGCCTGTGTTTGTATTTATGATTTGACTTTCCAATCTTTTAACTATGAGACAGAGTGTACCTGACGAAGGTTACTAGTATTCCAGAAACGCGTCATGCGCACTAAATAAGATGTCTACGTTTTTATTTCTAGAATTTTAGATAAGTCCTTTTAAAGAGCTTATTCTGTCACTTTTTATTTCTTATACACGTCTTCGGCATTTGTATTCATCATTACATATATATTTCAAAATTTGAATAGTGTTTACTTCAGTCTTTTTTTTCTATTGCCTTATTACATAATTTGTGCTTCTTAATTCATAATATCTGAATATATTTAGTACATATATTTTGATTATTATATTCATCATTCAATGTATTACTCTATTTTTTTCAACTGGTTGGGCGTGGCTTAACACGGGTTGACTGATTACAGGAAAGTCCATGTATTTAGGAGGGTCAGGTTACCTGATCAATTTCATTTATACAGCTATATTCAATCGTGCGTTCTATTCCTTTTGTATAAATTGATTTAGGTGACACTGCTGAATACAGTTCAATAATGTCAATAACGGGAACCGCCCTGTACATACACAAAATAAAATCGAATGCTCTCGTGTAAATTTAAAGGTCAACTCCGCCCGACCAGTTAAATAAAATAGAGTAATAGTTCAGTTTTTTTAAATATAATTAAAAACAATTTTGTTCTTCTTAAATAAATATGATTGATTACCAAGCTTTTTCTTAATACATTTTTTTCACAAAAGAGATTTCAAAGTGTGGTTTAATCTTGTTTTGACAAGGAAACGTTGTCTTTTGTTGCTGGAATGTTTGGTGTTTTTTTTAGTATATTTCTCATAACCAATTTTACAAAGGTACAGAGATAACAACAATACAACAATGTATAACACATATTATTACATTGAAAGGAAGATAGAAGGTGGATCAACCTGGAGGACATACCCTCATATTTACAATTCTGATATATTTACACATATTACAGAAAACGTTAACTGATTTTGAATTCATCAGATTACAAAACTTGAGTATATTTGGTCTATTTATGAAGTGTGGTTCAAAATACTTCTTACGTTCATTTGACAAAGATGGATATTTCAAATAGATAGTGAAATTCATCACCTAAGTTTCTTCCGTCGCACAGGTTACAAATCCGATTTTCCCTTTTTATATTAGGCCAACGCCCAACTTCTATCGGTAGCCTATGGTTTGAAGTCCTAAATTTAACAAGTAAGAATTTTTCCTTATCTTCTAATACATCCAAGTAATCTTCAAATTTTGAATCATGCTTAAATAACTTATAATTATCCCCTTTTGGTGAATTTTCAATCATTGAAGTCCATGTTTGTTTAAATTGATCCACTAAATAATTTTTAACTACTAATTTCAACCATTTGTCAGAAATACAATTCTGCACTTTCCAAATATATGACATACCACAATAATTCAAAATACAACGAATTTTATTTAACCAAGCACATGTAAAATTGTCATTTTGAACATTTTTGATGTACAATAGTTTGTATGATAATGATGAAAATTTTTGACTGATTTCCTAAAATGAGTTTTGACCAATATGAAATCATACGAACTTTAATGTCAATGTCAATTGGATATCGACCCAATTCCCCATAGACCATAANATTTGGTGTGGATGTTTTTACATGCAAAAGAAGCTCACACAATTTTAGGTGAACTCTGTCAATAATGTCGTTTTTCGTATTAGTATAGGTTTCACTGTTTTATCGAAAATATCCAGTTGACATTGTATTGACAAATTATGAAGTCTATCTTTCTTCAATACTTCATACATAGCTTTCGTACTTTTATTTACAAGATCTTTTTTTGCTGCGTTGAATGATCCAGACTTAGAAAATGTTATACCAAGATAAGAAAAATTTTGAACTATTTCCAAGTCTCTATTGCTATAAGTAAATTTTAAATTTGCAGGTAATCTACCATTACTAAACACAAAAACTTTCGACTTTTCAGCATTAACTTTGAGTTTCCATTTTTTGCAAAATCATTAAAAATATTTAATTGGTTTTGCATATCTTCTTTTGATTCCGACATAATAACAGTATCGTCGGCATATAAAAGTACTAAAAGTTTTAAATATACATCTAGTTCACTTTCAAAATCCTCAGTAATAGATGTTAGACCGTTGACATTTCTATCGTTTAAAAACTGTTCCAAATCATTTAAATACATCGAAAAATGGAAGGGTAAAGATTTTCCCTTGTCGCACACCATTATTACAATCGAAAAAATCTGACACTGCGTTATTATATACAATTCTAGATTTTATATTCTGATACATATTATAAATAACTTTATACATCTTCCCATTTATATTATTTAAACGTAATTTACACCATAAACCATCCCTCCATACCTTATCAAAGGCTTTTTCAAAGTCCACAAATGTAACAAATAACTTTTTTTTTATTTATTTTTTTTATAATTTTAACAATTCAAAAAAGGCATATAGAACAAAAATATTTTCAATTGTCGAATAACCCTTCCTGAAACCACTCTGGTTTTCATTCAAGATAGAACATTTTTCAGAAAAAGCATTTAATCTTGCCAGCAATACTGCTGTAAGTAATTTGCCGAAACAGCTCAAAATCGTGATCGGACGAAAAATTTTCGGATCTAAATGATTTCCTTTGTTCTTGTAAATGGGTTTAAATTATCAGTTAACCAACTCTCGGGGATAATACCTGAATCAAGATTTTCAAGATTCAAGATTCTTTATTTCTCATAAAACCATAGATTAAACAGTGGTACAGAGAATTTGCCAATTTAACATAAATAGATAATAAATACACATGACAAGACAAGATGGTCTACACAATTAAATAATAAGAACACAAATGAAATAACATCATTTGGATCACAGAGATATGTGGCTAACCAGGAGGACTAGCATGATATTGTAGGACACGAATGAATTTGCACAGCTTCGTTAGTTTTGTTTTATTTTTAATTTGGAATAATTGACCAAATTTCAAAGTATTGATTCCGCGTGAAAAATATTGACTCAGGTATAATTTTCTTTCGTTTGCCAAAGTTTTACATTGAAGAATGTAGTGAAATTCGTCACCTATCTCTGCATCCGTGCATATATTACACAACCTATTCCCATGATCAATACCATTCCATCTTCCTGTTTCGATAGGTAATCGATGATTACCAGTTCTAAATTTACAAAATGTTATTCTGTTTTTATATGTTAAAATATCTAAATATGGTTCAAATTTAAAATTTTCTTTAAATAATTTATAACATAACCCTTTTGAAGAGTTTTCCATATTTGATCGCCATTCTTGTTGAAACTGGTCGAATAATTTTTGCTTTAGTGTATTATTTAACCATGTACAATTAAAATTTCCCTGGCTTTCCCAGATATTACTGAAACCACAATTATCTAAGATGCTCTTTACATTCAAATATACAATTGAACAACTTTAAATAAACGGGTAAAAAGGTATCAATTGATGATTTATTATACTCATTTTTAATAAAATCATCGCCACAAGCTTTCTCATTTTTCAAATTGTATTTCTTCACTTGTAATATGCCCATTAATTTCTAAGTTTAGATTGTTAACAAAATTTTCGTCTATTCCCGGTAGTACAGTTTCACCATCGCCATCATTTGTTGGGTTTTGATTCAGGGTCTTTAAAAAAATCAAACAGAGTGTCGATAGATATATTTGGCTGTTTTCGATATGTACCTTTTCATACCAGTACATGTACAGCTGTATTTATTTATTTATTACATTTTGTACCTGGGGTGACCCCTGCATTCATCGCATTGATGAAATTCACAGACCTTGCTAATCTAATATTTTTTTTCCATGCTTATTTTATAATATTAATTGATGAATTACTTCAAGTTTATTTAACAAACTGAAGTTTATTTTTCACATTTCTTTTAAATTTACTGTATGTTCTGATAAAGTTACAAACGATGACCGGGTCACTTTAAGACCGTGTCAAAAAACGGGCCACCATAGTTGGATAATCTGAAGATGTAAAACTGCCTTTGTTTAGTACTATAGCAGAATAGTTCCTCAACATATTCAAACCAAATTTTTACACCCGATCTATTGAAATAATATATCAGTTGACTTCGGAAACCATAATTTATCTTCTAAAATTTAAAGAAATATGCCCTTAGAACCTCAAAAAGGTTTGAAACTGCTATTGTTACCACACTATCAAAAGATTTTCCTCAACAGACTCAAACAAAATTTAAACGCATTTTTTTTTATATGTGAACAATATATTTTTCTTTAACTAATTCGAATGATATAAGGCAACTCTATGATGTTTTTACAATTTGTTTTCGACGTTGTCTTATGTATACACAAGCTTTTAGCCTAACTCTCTAAATTGTCGTAGTCGGGTTTGTTTATCCGTTGTCTAATGATTGTCCATTATTGTGCTATATGTATGAAAACTCTGTCAGTTATCGTTGTTTTAAGATAGTTTACTAGAAATATAATCTTTTATATCAAAACGGATGCGAGTTGCAATTGATACAATCGTTTCATGCACTCAAAATTGTTATTTTATGTTTAATATAATTTGTACTTGTTTATTGTTGAAGACGAATTCAAAATTGTGACCTACTATTGTCTTGGTTACAGTTTAATATTGTATAAACTTGTATAAAATTCCGATGACCAAACATGTCAAAAATTAAGCTACAAATATATTTACATACAACCAAACTATTGTAGAGAGCTTCGTAAGTTGAGAAAACTAGAAAGTCCAGTGTATATTTAAATGTATCTGAATAACTTTGTTTAAACCAAACAAGGTTGACTTATATCAAACGTCAAAGGAAACATGCTAAGTTGATATTATTCCTAATTCTAATACACTGATATGCGATCCAAATTCAGAATGTGTGTTAAGTATTGTCTCAATCTAATTAAAATTAGTTCTACACACTTGCTCCCTATTTTCCGCGGCAATAAAAAAAAACCAAAAACCAAAAAAAAACAAACAAAAAAACAAACAAAAATCCCGATAGAAAATAGGGAGCAAGTGCGTAGAGACTGAACGCAAGATGTTGCGTAACGTAACGTAACGCTAAAAAGCGACGTTTTCAACGTTGTGACGCTTTAAACCAAATGTTGTACCTGCTTCACAAGTGGGACTTGAGTGATAAAATTTTGAGTAGGAACCACTTAAACAACCGAAGCACATATAAATAAGTATTTTAATACATTAAAATTTTCCGTGAGATAGTCGAAATAATATTGTTATCTTTGGTTTTAAATAGAAAGTTTGTCGTATTTTCGGTATTTAAAAAGAACATTACAATTTTGTCATTTTTAGATCTAAGGGTACTGTGGTTCCGGTATTTGATTTTCCAAGTTTTCTTCTTTTAATTGACCATATGTTTTGACAAATGTGATCAGATTCCTGGTACAAGCAACGGAAAAAACCATTTACGTTTTCGACGCTAACAGGCGCGAAATTCACAAAAGTCTTGAAAACGCATTTGACGTCGAAATCGATGAAGTGGACAATCCATTCAGACTTGGCATTTTATTCCATTCGTGTTTGCTTTAATTTTAATATACTCATGATTGGTATTTAATGGTAGCCTTTGAATAGAACTAACTGCTTGGCACATACAAATTTCGATGATTTATTTGTGTGCTGCGTTATAAATGGTTAAAATTCCAAGCGACGTTGTTTTTTTTTAGTAAAATTAAGAAGTGGACATTTCATTCAGACTGCGTATTTCGGTCAATATTTCTTTATCTTTCAAAAGTCATCTTCAAAATTTCTTGTATTATTTTTTACAATATAGA
>MJUT01029485.1:257315-286415 GCA_002080005.1 Gigantidas platifrons | reverse complement strand
TTAAATACATGCGGATAAAAACAAAAAACCTCAACAGAAAACGGCCATCGAGACATTACGTTGGAAGAATTTTGATGTTTACTTTCTTAGCAGATTTGGTGCGATTTCCGTGTATGCGTTTTCGTGAAATTACCGAAAATCTTATCAATTTGTAACAGAAATGTTACATCTGACGGGATATTTTTAAGACGGAAGGGGGATTCCGTGGTGGGATATCAATATATTTCATAAATATTGTCGGAAAATTATTCCTCATATCCTACGGTTTATTATGATATACAGATTATGTAGATATGGCATCATAAAAACTAATAACAACCACATTAAATCAGAAACTAAGTTTATTTAAACGGCGTCGCAGTAACGTGCGCTCAGTCAGAGCTAATTTTAATTAGATTGGTATTGTCTTTACTGTAATTAAAATGGCCCGCCTTTTGGTCCGATAATGACCCTCTAAAATGTCAGAAATCATTCACAAAGTAGTATTTACACTGAATTAAAGCCCCAAGGTAGCTGTCGTTTTTTCGACAGACACTTGTTTCGGTCAAAATATCCGGTGTGGATAGTAAAGATACGTTGATCGAGAGAAATGCCTTGCGCTTTTCAACAGAATTGCTGTGTTTTGTTACCTCTTTACTTTGTCAGTTTAATTGATAATATTGGTATATTACACAGTCTGTTGGCCTTTTCCTATATTTGTTTTCTTGGACCGTAATGGCCGCGATGTGCATCGCATTTCTATTTCTACTAGTGTTAAGGTGTACTCGATACAGGTTTATGTGTTAAAGTTTGACAGCGATATGTGGCAGGTCGGTGAGGATATTTTTTCCCCAGTACTTCGGCTTCCTACCCATATACAACCCATCCCGATATAACCCAAATAAAAATGTCTTAACATTATGTGGTAAATGTCCAGCAGCTTTCTATTATTTTAAATATACATGCCGCAAATAGTTGATATTTTGTCTTCATAAATTATGATAAGATAATTGTCTGAACATGATCCCACTCCAATCAAATGCAAACGATACCATCAGACAATGCACCAGATCTTGTACAAATATACGTAGATACAGTTCACTTCGTATGTGCTGTAGATGAGCAGGATGTGATGTACATAGTCAGAGAGTGATGGGTATATGTAAAAACTAAAAGTCTTGTTAATATTTACATTAAATATACAATATATATTGACACTGGGTGTAATTTATAGGGTTCTTTCATGCTGCACTGATTAACACATAAATCCTCTTATTTACGTGATAAAGTGCGAAAACTGCAACACACCAGTTATTTACACCAGAGTGAACAAGACACAGTTTTACGTGTTTGTTATGGTTGGTTGATTGATTGATTGATTGATTGATTATTGCTTAACGTCTAGCAAGCAGTATTTCAGCTATAGTCAGTCAGAACTATGTTTTTGTTAGAAAAAAATAGTCAGTGACTTCAGACGAGATAAACGATAAATGTACAAAACATATACAAATGTGGTAAAGAAATTGAAGAAGAACACATCTTTAGTTATATTTTATGATCCTGTTATTTTCGAAAGAACTTATTTATCTTCGCCAGCCTTTGGTTGTTTATATTTGACAAGATAATACTTTACATGCCTCATTTTGTCTAGAGTAAACGACTTAAGTATATGTCCTTAAAAAGGTGTTGGGTTGTAATATAATACAAAAATAGTTAATGTTTGAAGTAGTACGCATTCTTATGTCATGTTATTGTCAATTAAATGTTAAAGGGATCAAAGACAGATTTAAATTAGTGAAAGAAGAGTTTGAAGATATGAGGCATTTCCAACAGCGATTGTTTCTTCCCAAAGTTCTTACATAACATTGATGAAGATGATGGAAAATGTAAAAAAGAACATGTTTTGTTATGACTTAACCCCTATCATTTAAAATATCAAAGACATACATTCGACAATGATTTGAATGTTAGCTTAAACGAAAACATGGCTAGTGATCACATTAGGCCTATGTATTATCTTTTAAGTGTGGGTCGATGCACCTGTCATATTTTGTTGACTTTAAATGAACATCTTTTTTTATCAATGGTAATATTTATTTTCAACTTATGTATATCAAAGAGATCAATGTTTATTTACAAAGATTAAACAATTCTGATAAAAAAAAAACAAAAAAAACACTATCTTTTTTTAAGAGAAAATTGAAGATATCGAAGATGTAATCAGAATTCGTAAATCGAAAAATATTTTAGGAGTGAGCGAGTAAATGATTGTTGTTTAATGCCAACTCAGCAATTTTTCAGCTAAATCATGGCGAGACCAAGTTAATATTCAATAAAATGATGATGAGGTCCGCTTTGTACTAGACCAACACGCTTGGTTGTATTTTTATTGTGCTAATCCACTGCAACAACAGTCTGCGGTTAGACATGTCGCCCCACTCGGACACATTATCCTAATTCCGAGTCAACTAGTCTTTGCCCTTTCTCTTTAATGCTACGCGCTTAGCGGAGAAGCAACAAATGCAAATTTTAAAGTTTTTAGTTTGACCCGACCGGGGCTCGAACCCAAGATCTACCGCACTCGAGGCGAGCACGCTAACCATTACAAGGGTAATTTGAACTTCCCAATTAGAGGTACCCCCTGGTACTGATACATTGTGATTAATTTGTCAAATCAGACAATCTTAAGATGATCTTGGTATGATGGTAGCACACCAGCATTCCTTTCTCTCTATAAATGTGAGTCACATTTCAGTTGGCGTCAAATCTTAGGAATGATGGTGACATAAGCATACTCCACTATGCAGCTGTGGAGATTCAAAGGCTCCTGATGAAACTGTTTTCCCCCACCAATTTACATTCTTTCAACCACTTCATTAGTGTAGTCCTGTGGGACACACTCGAGACATGGATTTCAGACTAATTAAAAATGTTCGTGTTTTAATTCGAAACTTCGATTGCATTAATTGGTGATTATATAGTTCTAAAATCTCGAGTTAAAACTTGGCTAAGTTACAGTTCATGCTAACTAGAATAATATTTTATGTCGTTTGTGTTATTTTTCCGACAATAAGCGTACGGAGAGCAGGGGTGATGTTTGTGTTTTTATTATATTTTAAGAGCTTGTATAATGTTTTAATCAAATAAAGCGCCAGATGTATGCTTGTACTAGAGCTTAAATTATCACAATTTTACATGTTACAATGTCAAACCTCCAGGCAAAATTTTTACAATCTTTGACAATGCGATAATTCAAACAATAAAGAATTAATGCTCATTTTTACAAATTAACATCACATTTAAAGTCACATTCGTCGTACGAATCCTCTGTTCTTTCCGAAAATTGTCATAATAGTGGATTTTGTTTTCTCATTAACATAAACATTTGTCGGATACTTTGATATAGTTATTAGTAAATAGATAATAGACTTAATGGACAAACAGACAATTCCAAAGGTTTGGACGTTTTTTTTCTAAATCTCTGTGACAACTTGATAATTTTCAATTTTCGTTAAGTTTCTTCAAGAAAACTAATTTTCAGCATTTTGTAATTAGGGATGGTAGTTGAACGTTTTTTTTTTAATTTTTTTTTAATTTTTACATCTCTGTGACAACTTGATAATCTTTGATTTTCGTTACGTTTCTTCAAGAAAACACAGATTCAGCTTTTTTGTAATAAGGAATTGTAGCTATGGTTAAATTATACCCAAAAATAACTGATTCAATTTTTCTGCGCATCCAATTATTCAAGCTGAATTATATTCATTCTCTCATTTTTTTTAAAGGACTTCATATATTATTTTTCAAGATATCATGATTAAGGATTATCTAAATTTCTCGGAATAAGAGTCACACATGTAGGTATATCTGTCTGAGTAACAGTAATTTTTTTTTGAAAACGAAGGACTTCATATCATAATTTTCAAGATAACGTGATTATATACATTTCTCGGAATAGCAGGACAAACATGTTGATATATTGGTCTAAGTTACAGACAGGTTAACCTCTTACATGACACTTTTTTTTTCTGACGACAGTAGACAAAAATTCATCTTCACATCATCAGATAAAAATAAATCTTATTATTATAATCTAGTGGAATTATGAAAGACAAATTTTCCGCTTGAAGATTTTGAATTTGTTGTTGTTATTTACATACAATATAATCGTAAAATCTTTTAATTAATATATGATATAATATGTTCTATTATATTCTGTGACGACTTTTATTTACATTTTAGGATCTGTGAGAAACCACTTATTTCGATGACATTCAGTAGCATCAATGAAAGTTGAAAGTTTATCTTGGGTAATAAAATGAGGAACCACCTCCTTATTTGGGTTTTCGCTGTTGTCTTAGAAAAACAGGTGAGTTCTATTTTTTAAATCTACTTTGACACAACTGCTTTTCATCTACATGAACATGTATAGAACGTTTGATTAAAGGGAGATTTTTCATTTTGTAATGGAAGAATGTTTTTTTTTCTCGATATCTTAATTCTAATCAAGAAAATATGTTATATGATTCTGGTCTAAATTATTTCTCTGATAATTATATCCATCAAAATTACATTAAGGCTATTGTTTAGGTAACGGTGTCTGATATGGTAGAATATATTAATTATTTTTCGAAATATATATGTATATATTTATAATTATATATATCTATATCTATATCCTTTGTGTAAAGATTTGTTAGTGCAGAAAGGCGTAATTTATTCAACTTTATATGTTATCAATTTTCTCAGCGACTTGAGTTGTGTGTGATATGGTAGAATAATATTAATTATTTTTTCGAAATGTATATGCCTATGTATATACATTTGTATAGATAACCTTTGTGTTAAGATTCGTCAGTGGAAATGTGTCAATTACACGACTATATGTGATCAAGTTTCTCCCTGATTTGCGTAGGTTGAAGTTTTTCTCCTGTTTCCCCCACCAAATAAAAATAACAACCACCATATAATTTGAAATATCGTTAAAAGTGGCGCTAAACACCCATATAACTGTAACACATGTGAACTCTAACGACGCCATTATGTCTGTCATAACTAATTTAATGTGCACGAAAAACCTTCTTCACGAACATTTACTGTTAAAAAAATATGTAGCCAAATAATTTTAAAGTCTTTGGGAGTAAATAAACCAGATTCTCCCATTATGACGTCGTTTTAACCCCGCTGAACCAGTGGTGGAAAAATCTGTAAGCCTCTAGAGGATTAAAATGTCTCGTGCCTTTCCCCGCATTTGACTCGTTTGAATCGTTTGACGGCTTTTGAAATAAAGTTCGTGTTAAATAATGGGAGAAACAAATTCTCCTTCAGTTGCCCATGTGGGTTACGATATTTCTCCAATCTCGAGAGTTAAATTAAAAATTTGAACCACCCGCCTTACGGCTCGTGGTTAAAATTTTCAATTTAACTCTCTCGCGAGGAGAATTATCGTAACCCACGGGCAACTGAAGGAGAATCTATATATAAACCCCGGGGCATAAGCAACATAGCAAAAAATCGGTTAAGGACACATATGCCTTAAGGAGATTAATTAATATCAATAAAACACATTATTTAGAAACATGAATTTAACGAGAAAAAAAAACACAACACCCCCCTCTCTCCCCCCCCCCCCAAAAAACAAAAAACATGCCAGTGCCGAAGCACTGACTACCTGGCGAATGATACCATCAGTGACTTATTATTCTCAAGTGGCTAGTGATTTTGATTAAAAAAAACAAAAAAACCCTCAGATTTATATCTAATCTAGTGCACACGACACGTTTCGCTCATAGTGAAAAGATTAGAAAGCTAAATTATTTGAAAGTCTTTGGGACAAGTAAACCAAATGGTCTTAACCTCTGTATTGATTCAGTTTTCATTAATCAACAGAAATATTCTTAAAAAATACCCAATTCTATTACACAAACTGATCGGTCCTTACAGTCCCTCTAAGGGAGCGAATCAATTAAATGACCAGTACTAACCGTATGCGATTCTACGGGTTGATAAATAACAAAATATATGAGAATGTGATATATAGCAGCGAATGCCTAGCATGGATTTAAGAACAAACGTTCATGTGAGTACCAAATCATCATCACTATACAAAATCCAGTAAAAGAGATTGACAGCTGATGACAGAGAGATGTCATACTTTTCGAAAGCATTCTACAAATTGGCAGAGCAGTGTCAAATGCACAACTTCAGATGATATGGCATATGAGGGAGCTAGCTGCGGAACTGTAGCTAATGAGGGAGCATACACAAATGGATTACCGGTAACGAGTTCATAAGTGAAAACACAACAAAATCATACTAAATGGAGCATCCTAAATCACAGCACCAATACAGTCTGGAGTACATTATGGTAGGGTACTAGTATACTACTATTCTAATTATTCATTAATGACCCAACAGATTATATATTCAAAGGTTTGACAGGTAGACTTGTTGCAGACAACTGCGTACAATACAGAAACATAAGTACAGCCGATGATGCCGACAAATTGCAGCATGACCTGGATAGGCTACACGAATGTGAAAATGACTGGCAAATAGAATTACACCCCAAGAAATGCTAGATTTCACACATTTCCAAAAAAAAGAAAAAAAAAGAAAGAAACTTCTAAGTAATAAACCTTACAACATACACTGGTGTGTCTTAGAAGTACTTTTGACACGGAAAATACCTTGGTCAACCTACATGGAAATATTAGGAAGAAAACAAATACCACCATAACTTTCCTACAGAAACATTCACTGATGTCTAAGTGAGACCAAGGATCTTTGCCATAGAATATTAGCTAAAAGACCAATAATGGAATATTGACCAAAAGTAATATGGAACTCATTGGATAACATATACACAAACTGGAAATCAGAGTTATGTCATGAGATTTTACCAGACAATAAGCAATCAAGGATTTATATAGTAGGAATCCTTGAAGCAATGTAGAAATTGAAATGAGATGTTTGTTGGCTCTTTTTAATTTTTATTTGTTTGACGATCTACTGTTGTACATGTACATGTACAGGGGCGGATCCAAGGAAGGGGAGGGGGTGCGAACTCGCCCCCCCCCCTGAACATATTCAGCTTAATCAGTCATCACGTGATTTTGATGACGTAGTCGCCAACATTATAGGTGTCATTTAAATTAACAAAGAATGCACGGTGATTGAACTTTAAATCGCAATTAAAAAAAAATCTGCTCAATATAGAAAAATGTTGCTGATATCCACATAATCTTGAAATGTTTATCGATAAGAAAATGTTATTTGTATCAGTTTAATTTAACGAGAAAATACTTCCAAATCAATTTTTAAAAAGTGCATAAAAACCTCGATAAATCATGTACAATCCCTATTAATTTACGATAATTTATAAATTCAGTCGTTGTAATTGTCAAATTTGATCAATAAAATTAATATGAAAAAAAAATGTTGCTGATATCCTGTAGAAGCTGAATAATAAATCTTTCCAAAAATCGAGGTCCTAACAGTTTAATTTGTGTTCATATTACTTCCAATTTGATTTGAAAATGACCAATGTTTAAAGATCGATCAAGAAAAATCCAACATGGCGGAGCTGAACTGTAGTGTTCATGTTTAATAGTACGCGGATTTGATAGATCATACATGTAGATCATCTATTTCACTCATTTATTCATTATTCTTTAAAAATATTCCTCCTGATTAAAAATATTTCATGTCAAGAAGTGTGCATTTTCCTCTTGAGCAATTTTGTGGACACTCCGATAATAATGTTTTTGTTTGTAATTTTTAGCACTTGGCTTGATTCTGTCCTGTCAAATGTGAATTGAAAATTTTCTGGATTACAGATATTTTTTTATGACAATTATATAAATTGTTTGGAAAAGTAAAGGTCCACACAGAGGAGTACAATACATCATAATTAATTATGTACACAAAGCCATAAATATGTCAGAACCCCCCCGTTGTGAGTATTTCCTGTATAGGTAAATAATATCAATTCACACACTTTTTAAATAATAATTCGACCAGTAAAATTGACAACAAATATACAAAAATGTAGTATTAAGCGATTTTGGCTATCCTGTTAAATAAAAACTACATTTTTGCACAAAAGCAAAACCTTTTATTAACAAAAAACCAAACAACAAAAAGGGGGAGACGACAAAATGAATAGGCAACATTATGCATCCCGATTTTGGCCATCCTTTCCAACCCCTAAACACTTATTTAGCTTTCCTAACGTTTGTAACTTCGAGCATAGGTATTTAATTGTCTAAATCTTCACTTTTCGCTGTGCAATCTGAATGCTTAATAATTTAAACTGATTTTTTCTTAAATGGAAAAATTTTAATAGTAATTTTCACATTTTAATGTAAAAGTTACATTAAATAATTCATCTGAATAATATCTTAACTCTCATATTTGTTTTCAAATAAATGAATTCACTGATTAACTGAAAAAAAATTGCATTTTAAATGTTATATCAGTACAATATATGATCAGAGCTGGGACTATAGTCCCAGATCAGAGACATATTATTTTATATGTTTCTGATATGAACGCGTACGGGTTATCGAAGGGTGCGTCTAAACACCGCTAAGACCGTCTTAGTGCACTAAGACTCTACATACTGCCACTAAGGACATGAAGGAGATGTTTTACTAACACAAAATACACTGCAATGCATCAAAATGTAGAAATTAGACATGATTTTAAATTTTCATAGTAATACAATGAACAGTTTTTGATTAAATAATCATTTTGTCTGTAATCCTTGGCACGCGTCGTTAATCTAGACGAACTCATGCGTGACACCCGAATATACATTAAATATACTGTGTATTTGAAAATCCATAAGTATATATGTCTTTTGTATTTACTATTATTTATATGCCTGTTATAATTAAAGTGTAAATAAGAAAATTTTATGTTTTGTGAAATCTTCGTGTTTTTGTTTTGTTTTTCCGATCTTCTTCCATACATGTATAAGATAATAGGCTACTTCTAAATTTTTGCACCAAGACTCTAAAAACTGTCACTAAGGACATGAAGGGATGTTTTGTTGTGCATAATGATTGCTTTAGACGAAAAATATATTATTAAAAACCTTAATTACAAATGTATTAATTTTGATTGAAAAAGGTTATGTTATAAGGGAGTTATAAGACATTTTAATCGTGGTGACAAAGCATTTGTGCACTCAACAGATGGGAAAATTGATATACTGCTACCACAAAAACTTGCACGTAAATCACAGCAGAGAAAAAGACCACCCACAAACAGAACACAGCCAAGATATTGACACTTTTTATATTGTTCATTATTCATGTATATTCAGGTGTCACGCATGAGTGCGTCTGGATTGACGACACGTGCCAAAGATAACAGACAAAATCATTATTTAACCAAAAACTGTTCATAGTATTACTATGAAAATTTAAAATTAGGTTTATTTTCTACATTTATATGCATTGCAGTGTACTTTATGTTAGTAAAACATCTCCTTCATGTCCTTAGTGGCAGTATGTAGAGTCTTACTGCACTAAGACGGTCTTAGCGGTGTTTAGACGCACCGATTATCGAAAGCTAGATCATAATTAACTGCAGAGTTATCGAACCTAATTATGACCGTAATAGTTGCATATGATTGGAAAAAAAATATGTTTTTTTTTATAGTAAAATCGTAATTTTTCACACGAAATATCCCAAAAATGTTCGCCCTCCCTCCGCTCCACAGGGGCCAGATGAGTTTTTTCATGTACCAACAAGGGTACGAACTCGGCAGTAATCAAAATTTAGGTATGTCTTGTTTAACTGAGTAGAAAAAAAATACCAGGAATTTTATACGTATAAAGGTGATATAGACTGAAAGTTGAATATTTTTTCTTTAGAAAAAAACTTATTTGAACCCCGTACGTCCAAAAATAAAAAAGTTACAGCAGACCAAGTCCGTACTTTCTGCTAAAAATTGCCAGGTCGGACAAATCCTGGATCCGCCCCTGATGTATACATGTGCATGAACATTATGACACAGTTCCCGCGCCATACACTGTTTCACAACGAAAATGAGGATATTTTAAAATGAGTGAAATCTAATATGTGTAAAATGTGAGATACAGATACAAATTTTATTTAAAGTCGGAGTATAAAACATACAACATAAGCTCTGAAGAGCTTTTAAAACCGACATACATGTAAATAATAAAACAAGCATAAGGACAGACATGCAGAAAAAGCAGAGCATATACATAATATAAGACATAAAAGCACAGTAGTTGAACTAAATTAAAAATAAGCACAATTGATGAACTAAACTAAAAATATCTAGCATACTAAGATGAGATGTAAAAACAATTGGCAGAATAATACATAGGAAATGAATAAATCAAGGACGTATATAGATCTCATATATATATGTCCTTGAATAAATGAATAAATCAGGGAAAAGTTTTCACCGGGAAGGACTGGTTTCCGAGTTCAGCTGGCAACTCTAACAACTCGTTCTTTGAATAACGTGATAAAGAAACGGGACCAGTTCTGACATCCTCAGGTAAAAGTACACCAAACTGGCTAATTAGGTAGATTTTCTATTGATATTGAAATAAAATCAAGAATGTTCGCATTCTGGAAGAGAATTATTTGTAACAAACAGGATAAGATTGCTGTTACATTGTATAAGCTTTTATATAAAATGCACCTTGATAATTTTTTTTTCACTCAAAATGGATTGTTTGTACATTGTATTGAAAATGAAACTACTTTAAATACTTGTGGTCTTTCACACTATTGGTTGTCACAAAATGTGCCAAAGAATGTAAACTTGTCTAATCTAGTAGTCAAACAAAGCCTTTGTGATCAATTCAAACAGAATTGGACTAATACAGTATATGATGAGAATCATATACTGTATTAGTCCAATTCTGTTTGAATGTTTAAACTATAGAATATATTTAGTCTGCACAAATTTGAAAGTTATATTGTTAAATTGCCATTTGATCTCAGAAAAGCTCTTTGTAATTTTAGATGTATGAACCTTAGGTTACCAGGTCGTTTGTGGGGTGTTGATGGTGATGATCGTATATGTGACTTACGTAAATCTTCTGAACTGGGGGATGAATTTCACTATTTGTTACAATGTTCTTATTTTTCAAATGAAAGATGTAAAATGCTTCCATATGATATACACTAGACCTAATACTGATAAGTTTAAAGATTTATTATGTTCTGATGATTACATTACTCTTGTAAAACTTGCCAGATTTTGTAAAATTATATTATCTGTTTTACAACAATGTAAACTAGGTTTGTCTTCCTCTGTCAACTTAAATTTATCAATGAATTCTGTATTAACTATTATGTGCCATGTCTTTTAATGTATTCCATATTTGTATACTTGTACATACATTGTTTACTTTCACATATCCCTGATGGGGTCTTGAGAATAATAAAGTTTCAAAAAGTTTCAAATAATTTGAAGCCTGTAAATAGTTAGGACCTGGCATATTGAAAGTAAAAGAAATCTACCTATCCTGGCGGCTCACCCCTTGTAACACAAATATATAGAATTAACCCCTGATATGGGCATGTAACATTTAACTGAATCAATGCCATTATAACATGATAGACACTGAATTTACTGAAACTCAAAATACTTTAAGGAGAGGTAGAAATCAAGAGAATTAAACCTCTTTTTAATTTAATTGCACTGCACAAAAAATCAATTCAACTTGCATCAAATCATTTCAAGAGAGGTATAAATTGTTTAAATATTTCTTCAATTCATTTACAGGTTAGCATATTTATTTGTAAACAGAAAGTTAGAAAGGGGGTGGGGGTGGGGTGGTAAGTCCGTGCCACGAGCGCCTGTGATTACTTTCAGAAATAAAACATTTATTGCTATGTTTGATTTCAGTACACCTGGACATCACTTATAATATTTTCTCCATACTATCAATCAAGCTGCTGTGTACCATATTCATTTGAACTAATACTAGAGATGTCTTTTAGCTATTCTCTGAATGACTTTTTCTACATATCATTTCAGGTGTTATGTCTTTCAGACTGGAGTAACTTTGGGGAGTGCTCTAGAAGTTGTGGAGGTGGTATACAGTCCAGACAAAGATCTTGTAAAGCAAACAGGTCAATACTTTATTTACGAAATGGAGAATTTGCTTCAGTAAAGTTCTAATTATATATATGTTTATTTTATACAAATGTATATATGCTTGAAGGGTGTTGATTTTTCCAGCTGTTTCTGCTATTTCTGATTAGATTTTGTAACTGTTTGGCAGTGTGGTATTTTTTGTTTCTCATTATATAGTGACACTTAGATTGGTATATAAATTTCAGACTGTGTCTGTATATAGATAATTGAAGAAACAGTATGGGGATATGTTGCTGTTGCAATGCTCTGCCCATCCTTAAAAAAATAGTTGGTTTGTTGTTTTCTGACCAGCAATTTGAGAAAAATGATTTGATTTCCCTTTCTTTTGCATGAAGTCTGCAAGTTATGATTTGGGTGAGTTTTAATATATGGGAAAGATTGCAATTCCAATTCTGGTATATTTATTCAAAGACCTTTCAGCCATGCAATTCTGGAATCAGAAGCTCAACAGCAGTAGCATGAAACAATTGGATTTCAAAAGCTACTTTTCGTGAAATAAACTAGGAATGAATGAAAATCTTTTAGGTTAAAGTCCGGGAAAAAAAAGTAACATTACTTGTATATGCTGTAAAAAAGCTTCTTTACTAGGTGAGTGATACAGGGGCTCATGTGAGCATCTGGTTCTTAAACAAGGATTGGTGGAATAATGTATTCCATTGACTTGTAAATCCATTTTCATTCATGTTCCATGTTTTCATGAACAAAGCTCAAATTGTATTTCCTTATTTTGTTTTTATAGAGGAGTTGAATCTTGTCAAGGAGAGAAAAAAGAATATAAATCTTGTAATATTCAGGTAAATAATGTTCAGTATATGTATATACTTACTTTCTTTGGTAATATTTTGCACCAATGCAGTGTGGTTTCGTGCCTGGCTTTGTAAATTACAAAAAGGGTGCACTCGACTCGCAGCCGCAAGTGATTAAGTTTACCAGTTGCTTGCCCATGGTCGGTGGTTCTCTCCGGGCACTCCAGCTTCTTCCACCACTAAAACTGGTCACTACGATATAGCTTAAATATTGTTGAAAGTGGCATTAAACCCCCCCCCCCCAAAAAAAAACAAACCCCAAATGACATTATTCTATAAATAATTCAAGAGGCATACTATTATTGTTGTTTTTAATAACATACATATAACATAGTATTTACAAATCTCAGTAAGGCCACAATAAATTGGTTATTACATTTTTATCCCTGCTGACCCCCCTCATGTTTTCTCCAACCTCTTTTTCATATCATTGCCCAATATTGTTTTGGTGAAATTCACTTCGAATGTAAATTTGAAACAAACCAGTTTCCAGTATAATATTGTTTACTATTACCAATTACAAACTTATACTAAGTGTGTTCATGAAAGTGGTGTTCAACACCATAAAGCTAAACCTATGTATGTTCATGTTTGTACCATAATTCATGAAACTCTTTGCAACCAATGAATGGTATAGAACAAGTGCCAACAGCACAATGACACTTTTAGTTGTGACCTATATTTAGGGTCCCTCTTCCCCCTCCCAACATACATGTATCTATAAATTTAAAATGCATCATTTTTCCTTTAAGTCTTCAATAATGAAAAAAGCCTCAATATGTAGTGCATGTACTGTGATATGATATATAAGTGACAAGAGCTACATGTATCTGTTACTAGCTAACCAGCTTATATAGTAAAAAGATAGTTCACAGACAAGTTGTACTGTGTGATGATAAAATAATGAAGTTGAGGTTAAACAATTCATAGCTTTGTAATGACTTCTTAAGTATCATTAACATTGGTTTTACAATATATACTCTTTATAGACAGGAAGAGTAAAATGTCAAGGACATGGCTTATTGTATTATCAAAGTTGTAAAAACCTTGAAAATATTAAACATAGTTAGGTTAGCTTTATTGTAGTATTCTGTCTGATGAGGGTCAATATTTGACATACTGGTATATATTTTGTTATATAAATGTTATATAAATGAATTCATAAATGTAAAGCTATGTAAACTTATTATTTATCAGAATGCTATAATTCTTGTCTTAAGAAAACACACACACACACACAAAACCAAGCAAAATACTACAATTTTTATTGTAATATTAAAGTGAAATGATACCTGACCCTTCTGTTTTGAACTGGACTGTGGGGAATTTTGACCTGCTCACAATTTTTTATGATAATTAATGTTAGCACAAAAAAACCCTAAAAAACCCACCACATGAGCAATATTTCAGGTATATGATGGGGAGAACAAGTTATATTCCGTGAGATGATGTACTAGACAAACACACTACAAAAATCTTCAACTACTTTTCTGTAAATTCACTTTATTACCATTACAAAATATGTCCTAAATATTAAAAAAAAATACCATTGTAGTGTATAAGAAGGAAGAAAACAAGCAAGAGTCATTGAAGTTGAATTTTTCAACAGAGAAAGCTAACTAAAAATGTTTTTAACTTTTTAAACAGAAAGTTATTTTGTAAGAGAAAAAGGGATAACTTTATGGTTTAATGTAAAATAAAATTTGATTTTATTGCCCCTTAATCCTGCATTCTGTCTTGAAATGTAAAGCTGCCATGATGTAACTGAAATATTGTTGAAAATGGCGTTAAATACCATAACCCTTACCCCCGAAATCTAAAGTCTCACATTTACCCTCATACTAAAAACATATTAGTGGTACATTGTATTATTATTTATACAGTGTCATCCATTAAGGTATATCATTTACCAACGATCAATTTTCTATCATTTAAACCTCAATTAAGCTACCTGTAATTTCACACCTTGATGATTTATCTTATATATTACCTGGTACATACAGGTAAATATCTAATGGGTAATAATCATATCCATATTGCTGTGTAAATATACTTTTGATTGACTTACTAAAATACATCTAAAGTTGATCGGTAATAAATTTTAATGGTAAAAAAATCAACATGTTGCCATTAAATGAGAGAGGCATGGGTGGTCCAGTGGTTAAGGTCAATGACCTCTGACCACAAGTCTAACACCACCAACATTGATTTGTTACCTGATTCCCACCTCAAGTGTTAAGGATGCCATCAGTCAATTTGTTTTAACTGTACCTCCCCCATTAAGTCTGGTAGTTGCAATATCGAAAAAAAATTTCTGAAGGTTACAATAAAGACCAATAACCTCCATTGTTGACTCATTGCAAGACAAAATTTTTTGATCCTATCCATAATATCTTGGACTTCAAAACTATAAATATGAACAGGGGTCAATAAAACCAGTGGCATGTCATGTTCACTTAATTCCAATGAAATTATAATAGCTTAAATGGGCTGAAGATTTTGGTGTAAGAGATTGACCACTATGCCTTTCATTTTCCCCCAGTTGTTTGAATTTGATTTACATTATATGGTTATAACATGTTTTTGTTTTAACAATGTTTAATATTTTGTTTATATGTTTTACAAGATTGTGTTGCATAATACAAGATCATTTTAGTAGCAAAAATGGTTGATTTGATGTACTTATTATAAATGTTTTACAGGACTGTCCTGTTGATTCAGGAGATTTTAGAGCTGCACAGTGTTCAGAGTATGACTCTACACCATTAGATGGCAAACTTTACAACTGGTTTCCATATTATGAAGGTTATCTTAATATTTGGAATTTTCAATTTTTTGTTTTTGTCTGTCAGCTATTGTCTATATTTTTACATTTTATTCTCCTGAAAAAACTGCTCAATTGGTTGGTCCAAAACTTTGCATCAATAATTGATGATCCTCCTCCAAAAAATATTCATTTATTTCTGATCTGACATCTATTATGACAACAATAGGAAATGATAGTTTCTGATTAAATAAAAATTTTTTTCTCAGGATTGAAAGAATAGTAACTCTGGAGGAATTAGCTATTGATGGTTCTCCACAAAAGACTCTTCATTAGGTTTCAAATGTCAAATCTAATTTGGCCATATGGAAAATCATTTATTCTGTGGGGGTGATATTAATTTAAAAAAAAACACAGGTCAGATGCAATTGAATTTTAAAAGAAATCATCAATGAAAGTTTTTTGAATAGTCTTTATTTTGTGTTGATCGTAATTCCAAAAAGGTGTCACCACAGGGTATAAGACACTATGAGAAAAATGGACGAAAAGTTCATGGGGTAAGCGTTTAAAAAATGTTTTCTCTAAATTAAACCACTGAACCATTTGTATTGTGGTAATGCTCGTTGCATTATCGTCTAGAAAGGTTACATTGTTTTGCCTTGATAAAAATTGAAAAAATAGTTAACACAGTTTAACAGAGAATTCGAACCAACCTTTTCAGAAATTATAAATTAGATTGTACCCAAATTGTAAAATTGACTGCAATTTTTTTTTTAATTAATTGATAAAATTAAATTACACTTTTCTACATTATGCAGGTGAAGATGACTCCACACAGTGCCAGTTATTTTGTATGGCAGACAGTGAGAAGTTTTACCATAAACTGGCTGATAAAGTGATAGATGGTACAACATGTAGTCCTGATACAAAAGATGTGTGTGTTGATGGTGGATGTAGAGTAAGTAGTACTTATATCTGCCTTGTACAGTGAGTTGGTAGAAAATAGTAATGGTAAATAGTAGGGTTAGGGTTATGGTGTTTAACACCACTTTGAACAATATTTCAGTTATATCGTGGCAGTCAGTTTTATTGGTGGAGGAAACTGGAGTACCCGGAGACAACCACTGACCTGCCACAAGTCACTGACAAACTTTATCACATAATGTTGTATCAAGTACACCTCGCATGAGCCGGGTTTGAACTTACAAAGTTAATTGGAAACTAGTAAAACTGTTAATACACGTGCATACTCAATTTATTGGTCTACTTAAATAACCATCATCATTTCTCCCAATAAAAATTGTGGTCCTCTATCCTGATCCAAAAGCTATATAGGTTGATCTGGGATGTGAGTTGTTTTATACTGTGGACTCCTAAAATAAAACATAACGAGCCCCTAAAGTTTACTTGTCTGATTGCCCTCTTGTCGAGCATGTTTTTCTGGGTTTTTGAGCACAGAGTTTGTATCTAATTTTTATACCCCCACTCATAGAGAGGGGGCTATATTGCAATCACCTTGTCCGTCTGTCCATTCACACTTTCGTAACAGATATCTCAGCTTCTACTGGAAGAAATGATTTTATATTTGATATATGGATTTGGCATGGTGACTTGTACCGTGTCTCCCCTTTCCAGGTTTACCGCACATCTACTTCCTGTTTACTGTGCGACTTAGAATTTTTCATGTTTGCCGTAATGAAAACCTTCGTAACAGTTGTCTCAGCTTCTACTGGAAGAAATGATTTTATATTTGATATATGGCTTTGGCATGGTGACTTGTACCGTGTCTCCCTTTTCCAGGTTTACCGCACATCTACTTCCTGTTTACCGTGTGACTTACAAATGAACGAGTGGGGGTATTCTTAGCACGACGTAGCATGCAACATCTTGTTGTTTTTCAAGTCCCTATCACAAAACATATTATTATATTCTATGAGTATTTATATTTTGTAAAAGACTTTAATTTTGTTATTATACCCCCACTCCCCGGAAGGGGGAGGGGGGTATACTGTTTTACCTCTGTCCGTCCTTCCGTCCTTCCGTCTGTCCGTCCCAAGATATTTTTCGTCGCATTTTTCTCAGTAACTATTGATGGCAGAAATCTGATATTTGGTCACAAGCTTCATATAGGTATGCCATGTTGTGGGAAGCATTTTTGGACCTGTCAGATTCCTACTTCCTGTTTGTCGACTTAGTTGGTTTTTATACACATTGAACATATATGCACATTTTTCGTCACATTTTTCTCAGCAACTATTGATTGCAGAAATCTGATATTTGGTCACAAGCTTCATATAGGTACCCCATGTTGTGGGAAGCGTTTTTGGACCCATCAGATTCCTACTTCCTGTTTGCCGACTTTGTTGATTTTTATACACATTGAACATATATGCTCATTTTTCGTCGCATATTTCTCAGCAACTATTGATGGCAGAAATCTGATATTTCGTCACAAGCCTCTTATAGGTACCCCATATCGTGAGAAGCGTATTTGGACCCGTCAGATTCCTGCTTCCTGTTTGCCGACTTAGTTGCCTTTTATACACATTTAACATATATATACATTTAACATATATATGCTCATTTTTCGTCACATTTCTCTCAGCAACTATTGATGACAAGAATATGATATTTGGTCACAAACTTCGTATAGGTATGCCATATTGTGGGAAGCGTTTTTAGACCCGTCAGATTCCTACTTCCTGTTTGCCGACTTAGTTGGTTTTTATACACATTGAACATATATGCACATTTTTCGTAACATTTTTCTCACCAACTATTGATGGCAGAAATCTGATATTTGGTCACAAGCTTCATATAGGTACCCCATATCGTGGGAAGTGTTTTTGGACCCATCAGATTCCTACTTCCTGTTTGCCGACTTTGTTGATTTTTATACACATTGAACATAATTATATGCTCATTTTTCGTCGCATTTTTCTCAGCAACTATTAATGGCAGAAATCTGATATTTCGTCACAAGCTTCATATAGGTACCCCATATCGTGGGAAGCGTTTTTTGACTCGTCAGATTCCTACTTCCTGTTTGCCGAACAGCGGGGGTATCATAAGTGAGCATTAGCTCACAGTTCATCTTGTTGTTTACAGAAAGTAGGCTGTGATAGAGTATTAGGTTCTAAGAAGAAAGAAGATAATTGCGGTGTGTGTGATGGAAGGAATTATAACTGTAGAACAGTGACAGGATCACTAGGACATAAAGGTTTGCTTATACCTTAATTTATAATACCTGACTGTGTTAGGGGTGGACAAAAATCTTCACTAGCCGAAGTGGCTAATTATAATTGTAATTGCTCACATTGAATTTTTACTAGCCAAGCAAATGAAGAAAAAAAGGATATTTCAAAAATGTCATATAGAATTATAAAAATGGTAATTTTTTTTATGGCATTAATGAAATTCAGTACATTTTTAAAACAATATTATTTAAGAACTTTGCAATACTCATAATATTGTGTAGTATTGAATTATCAAGATGGATTTACAGTCAAATCTGTATTGTGAGGTCACCTTCGGTACAAAGATTGATTGATTGATTGATTTTTTGGTGTTTTAATGCCACTTTCAGCAATATTTCAGCTATATCATGGCGACCAGTTTTAGTGGTGGAGGAAGCCGTAGTACCCGGAGAGAACCACTGACCCTGGGCAAGTAACTGGTAAACTTTATCACGTGCGGCTGCGAGTCGAGTGCACCCTTTTTAGCTCACCTGACCCGAAGGGTCATGTGAGCTATTGCCATCACTTGTCGTCGTCGTTGTCCGTCGTTGTCGTCGTCCGGCGTCCGTCGTAAACTTTTTCAAAAATCTTCTCCTCTGAAACTACGAGACCAATTGAAACCAAACTTGGTTTGAATCATCATTAGGGTGTCTAGTTTCAAAATTGTGTCCGGTGATGCCGTGTACCAACCAACATGGCCGCTGTTACTAAAAATAGAACATATGGTAAAATTGCAGGTTTTTGGGTAATAACTCATAAACCGTTAATAATATAACAAATCTGACATGGGGTAAAAATGATCAGCACAGCAAGATTTACATACCCTGCAATTTTGAAGAAAATCTGATGACCCATCTTGGAGTTATTGCCCTTTTTTCATCAAATTTTCAAAATTTTAATACTTTTCGTCTTATATTTCAAAAACTATAAGAGATAGATGTTAAGTTTAAACAGTAAAGATGTTCAGCATGTCAAGATCTACCTACACTGCAATTTTGGAGTAAATTCCATTACCCATTTTGGAGTTATTGCCTTTTTTTCCATCAAATTTTCACAATTTTAATACTTTTTGTTTTTTATTTCAAAAACTATAAGAGCTAAATGTTAAGTTTAAATTGCAAAAATGTGCAGCATGTCATGATCTACCTACCCTGCAATATTTAGGTAAATTCCATTACCCATTTTGGAGTTATTGCCCTTTTTTCATCAAATTTCCAAAATTTTAATATTTTTCGTCTTATATTTCAAAAACTATAAGAGATAGATGTTAAGATTAAATTGCAAAAATGTGCATCATGTCAAGATCTACCTACCCTGCAATTTTGAAGTACATTCTATTACCCATTTTGGAGTTATTTCCCTTTATTCATCAAATTTTCAAAATTTTAGTACTTTTCGTCCTTTATTTCAAAAACTATAAGAGATAGATGTTAAGTTTAAACAGTAAAGATGTTCAGCATGTCAAGATCTACCTACACTGCAATTTTGAAGTAAATTCCATTACCCATTTTGGAGTTATTGCTCTTTTTCCAATCAAATTTTCACAATTTTAATACTTTTCGTTTTTTATTTCAAAAACTATAAGAGATAGATGTTAAGTTTAAATTGCAAAAATGTGCAGCATGTCACGATCTACCTACCCTGCAATTTTTAGGTAAATTCCATTACCCATTTTGGAGTTATTGCCCTTTTTTCATCAAATTTCCAAAATTTTAATATTTTTCGTGTTATATTTCAAAAACTATAAGAGATAGATGTTAAGTTTAAATTGCAAAAAATGTGCAGCATGTCAAGATCTACATACCCTGCAATTTTGAAGTAAATCTGATTACCCATCTTGGAGTTATTTCCCTTTATTCATCAAATTTTCAAAATTTTAATACTTTTCGTCCTTTTTTTCAAAAACTATAAGAAATAGATGTTAAGTTTAAGCTTCAAACATGTTCAGCATGTCAAGATCTACATACCCTGCAATTTTGAAGTAAATTCCATTACCCATTTTGGAGTTATTGCCCTTTTTTCCATCAAATTTTCACAATTTTAATACGTTTCGTTTTTTATTTAAAAAACTATAAGGGATAGATGTTAAGTTTAAACTGCAAAAATGTTCAGCATGTCAAGATCTACAAAAAAAAGTTCACAGTTGAAAATGTCCGACAATTGTGTGAAGAGTTATTCCTCTTGAAATGCATTTTTTGTTGACTTTCACTGCT
This sequence comes from Gigantidas platifrons, assembly GCA_002080005.1. NCBI lineage: Eukaryota > Metazoa > Mollusca > Bivalvia > Mytilida > Modiolidae > Gigantidas > Gigantidas platifrons. Next base: position 265,260 of record MJUT01029485.1, on the reverse strand, counting down.
TTTGGTTACTTAAATAATGAAAGGGAAGCAACTCTATTACAAAATGTGAAGTAGCAAAAGCTAAATTTTGAGAATCATTGACATTTATGTTTTTTTTTTTACAGCAATATTGATAACTTACATTAAAGAGGGGAACCCCTGACCAAATTTTTTTGAAGAGGGGGGTCTGCAATGACGAGGGTTACATTTGCTATTTTTTGACCGGAGTTGCCAAGTTTTATTGATTGATGTTGTTATTATACCCAGGTAGGCTATACAGGCTCCTGGGAGCCTCTAGTTTGTAATTTACAAAGCTGGGCGCGAACCCACACCGTATTGGTGATAGGCTTGTATGAGCTGTTAGATCCAACGACTTAACTCATTGAGCCACCCGGGTCTCCTTTGGGACAAAGAAAAAGTGGCCTTCTAAGATAGGTAACCTACCTCTTAAAAGAGGTTCAATTCATATGAAAGTTTCTATGACAGGACAAGAAAAGGTTACGTTTAAATGTAGGTGACTGCTTAGAAGAGGTGACTGCCTGTATTGTATTAGATACTATTGATTTCTATGTATAACTGATACTTTGTACTTTAAAATAATGAGTGATTTTATTTTAAATCTTTTACAGGTCGTAATAAAGTTCTAAGAATTCCACCAGGTGCTAGGACAATTAAGATTACTTCACATAAACCAGGCAAATCATATTTAGGTGGGTATTATTGTTATATTAATATTATTTAGAGATATTATGTTTAATTTACTCATAGAACACAAGAGACTATCCAATTCTTTACAACAGCACTGCTCACACAGTTATATGTAAGGGTTGGTATATTAATATTAATTGCATGTGGAAAACACTTGGATTAACACATCATTTCACTAAGAGGAGAAGTTCAGGCTAATTAAGCTAGCTAAACCAATTATTGTTAAAGTACCTATAGATACCAAGCCAGTAAAGTGAGGGGCTATATGTTTGTAAAGTGAGGGGCTATATGTTTGTAACAGATATCAATTTTGCTTCTGTTTCTACAATTTTTCAACTCGATTTTGGAATTGTTCTGACGGTGTGTTATTTTTTGTTTTTCATTTTCTTGTTAAATTTGCTTTAATTAAACATTTGTCATTACATCTTTGCAGCCATACAGCAGGGTACAGAATCTCTTATATTAAATGGAAATGTTGGACATGGTAAAGTGATGCTGTCGTTAGAAGGCTTAACATTTAAATATCATGTGTCTGAACAAGGAAGAGGAACACAGAAACTTACAGCAACAGGACCAACAAATGATACATTAGTTATATCTGTAAGCTTTAGATATAATTGTATGACATTGTGATAGATGGAACATTTAAAAAGATAAAACAAGTAGAAATAACAAGATATGTTTTCTCTTCCACTTTGTTTACATATTGTCTATTGATGAGATATCATTTGATCTGGATTATGTTTAGTCCAATTGTCATTTAAAAAGAATAGATTTAACTCCTAGTCATTGGAATGCGTCATCGTGTTCATGATCGCATGGTAGATGGATTTACAACTACGGTACCTATGCAATCAGTGTCTACCACCACTAAAGTTGTGAGTTCGAATCCCACTCATGGCAAGGTGTACTCGATGCAACTCTATGTGATAAAGTTTGTTAGTGACTTGCGGCAGGTCAGTAGTTTTCTCTGGGTACTCTGGTTTTCTCCACCAATAAAACTTATCACAATGTACCTGAAATACTGTTGAAAGTGCCGTTAAACACCATAATCCTAATCCTCTAGACATGGAACCTGTTTCCCTTGAAGAAGTTTTGTTGACACTTTAATTTACCAATTTATTCTTAATAACAAAGTAATTCATTAATTGATTAAATTGGATTGTATGTTTTATTGCAGTTCAGACTGATTAATTCATTATATTACAGCTGGAAATTAATTCTTAGATTAGCATTTTCCAAGTTTTAATTAACTTTTGATGAAAAATCATTTTGTCTGAAGATACAAAACAAGAGTATAAAAAAAAAGTTTGAAGATACCAAAGGGATAATCAGAAGTCATAAATCAAAGAAGAAAACAAAACAATGTCCAATAGAAAAAGGACAAAATTACAAGCAACGATCTACAAAACACAACAGAGAAAACTAAAGATTGAGCCCACCAAAAACCGGGGGTGAACTCAAATGTACCGGAAGAAAGTTTAAACAGTAATGATAAACAATTCCACCAATATTTGCAAAACAAACAACAACCTCTGACACCAAACCATTGAACCATAGTTGCCAACTCACATGCTTTTCGCGTGTAATACATGCTTTTTTGCCTGTTTACATGCGCTGTTTATTTCACACGCCGGGTACATGCTTTCCAAGACTTTACAATTTTCGGTTTTTAGCTGTACTGCGATTCTTGGGATTTTTCCATCTCTCTATTTTTGTCGATCATCATTAATGCCAAAGTCGCGATTCACGAATGGTTTCTTTTGCAACTGTCAAGTAAGTCTGTGAGTAGTTTTTACAATCCCCTTAGCAAAATCATTTTGGGAAAATGTCCAGTGGTAGGAAGAGGTCAATTTCTGGACTGGCAGCTTCATCCATTGAGCCTAATGCAAAAAGGAAACAATATTTCTGTACCTATCAAAAAGATTGGGAATCGGAGTTTCAGTGGATGAAAGGAAGGGATCGAGGGCAGAGTAATGCGTTTTGCACCCTTTGTAACTCAAATACATGTATTTACATTGGATCTTCTGCCAAAAGTGATGTAATTAGACATGCTAAAACTCAGAATCACTTGAAACTTGTTTCTTTCCAAAACCAGTCAAAGCCTATTTCATCATTCCTGTCAGGTGCAAACCGCAGTACTCTTCTTAATGATAAGATCATTAAAGCTATCATGCAAATTTAATCAAAATCACCATTGTTATGAATATGTACCAAGTGCTGAGGTATTGTAATCAGCCAAAAAGGCAACTGTACAGTATAATAAAAGTTTACAGTAATAATGCGTTTTATTTGAAAGACTTAAATTGGTGAAAAAACAAAGGATATGTGGGTAATGGCATAAAGACAACACAAAATCATCAAATTGTATGATTACAGATAAAAAAAAGCTCGTCATGCGTTTTTACACGCTTTTTGGCATCTCATGTCATGTCATGACATGATTTCTCATTGCTGGAGGTAGGCAACTATGCATTGAACACAATGAATTTTTAGTATTAATTTAAATCTATTGTTGTTTTAAATATAAAATATTTGTTCTTTTTCTTAGTGAGATGTGTCTTCATATTTACATATTTTGGTTTTTTACAATATTTTGTTTTACAGATAATAAAACAAGACGAGGAGCATGTGATTTACCATTATCAGTATTCTGTTGTTGATAAGAACTCAGGGTCTAGTCACAGTAGACAAGTCTCTGACACCACAGTGGATGGTTCTAGATATGTGTGGTTAACAGGGCATTGGACTGTATGTTCTTCAAAGTGTGGGGAAGGTAATTATCATTCTAATGTAGTTGTTTAATATCCCTGGTTTGTGATTGGATAATGCTGTAATTTTCATAGTATCAATTCCACGGTTGAAAATCATGAGATATTTTAGATGATTGCCACTTATGTTATCTTGTCAACAATGTAGCAATACACATTATTACATTTGAATGGAGATAACTGAATTGTATTTGAATATTTCACGGCATCAATTGTCGATTTAATGGTCGCAAATATCCGTTTACTGGCTCCGCTAACTTGTCGCCAGTAAACTCAATTTGCGACCATCAAATCTCCAATTGATGCCGTGAAATTTTCAAATACAATACAGTTATCTCCTAAATACCATTTAACTTGATTGGTTTGAAGGGCCACTTAAGCTCTTGTCTTCACTTTACATTCATCATTGGTGTCTGATCAGTAAACTGTTCCCATTTTCTCATTACATGTTCCTTTTCTGAAACCACTTTACCAAACTGAATCAAATTTGCAGAACTTAGATTGTTGTCTATAAAATGTAATTTCCTTGTCGAATGGAAATCTGAAATTGTTACTCTTTAGATATTTTGAAGATCCACTTTTGCAAATTACTAAAGCAGACTTTTTGTGATATAACATGGATAACCCTCTGCAAATTTTTGTGTATTATCAATAGTTTTACTCGAAGATGGCATCTATTTCAGGAAATAGTTTTACAACCTGGGACCTTATTCACAAAGCGTCCGTTAACTACCGCATCCGGTAACGTCTCCGTTAAAAATTTCCGCTAAAAAATTGGTATTCACGAAGCCTCCGTAATTTAACGCACCCGTTAACGTTCCTGTTAAACTTCTAGTTTACGGAGAAAATTAACGGATAGGTTGTCATACCCGTTAATCGGACATTTAGATATAAGAGCAATAACAAAATCTTTTTATGATGGGAATGCGTAAAATAATATATGTCATATTGCTTTTTTTTCATTAGCAAGACACAAGCTTTGGCAAAAAGTATTGCAAACGTTAATTTTTCCATAATCTTATATTTTATATTTTTATCACATTTTTTTCAAAAAATAAAATGAATTTGTTTCTTTTTTTTTTATTTTACAATTTATATATAATAAAGCATTTTGGGAAATTTCCATTCATGGCATGAATGAACTATTCATCTTTGAGCCGCTTGTATATAAATTCATGGAAAAAATATTCTTCATTTATTCAAATGGATGAAACATGAGAAAACGGACAATTTAAAAAAAAGATCAACATACATCTTACACGACAAAATCAACTAGAGGAACTGTGATCATACTCAAAGTGATATCTCCCGCCCACCGCCTTTTTGAAAATCAATTTATCTTTCCTTGGAGATGTCAGAATGGAATATATCGCTACGTGTTTATCAACAAATGATGTACTTCCAGTGTGTGTGTGTATGTGTGTGGAGTGGGGTGGAGTCATTTGGTTACGGACCCCCTCCCTCTGCCCTAGAATTTTCAAAATATATGCAACAAATATATAAAAATTGTCTGGACTATCTTTTAAACTTGGCAATTTTCCGGATACCCTTCGAAAAAAATATGGATCCGCCCATAATTAGACAATATAGGTATGGTGTCATTTAAATAGAGATTTATTTGGATGAGGCTAAGAAACAGGGGTACTGCGAGGCTTTGCCGAGCAGTCCCCCTGTTTCGTGCCAAATACAAATAAATCTCATATAAAAAGACACCATACCTTTATTGTCTTTATACTGCAATACTATTTTTTTTTCTCACTGTTTTCTATATAAAAAAAATAATTAAAATTCGTATTCCCCGTCATGGGCCCCATTTAAAAAATGCTTTATACAGGACATTGTCCAGTATAAAGCAAAAGTTCAAAAAGGGACGTGGCCTAAATGCTTTATACAGGACATTGTCCAGTATAAAGCAAAAGTTTATATGACCCCCTTTATCAATGCTGAAAAGTTACCAATTGCAGTATAATAGGAATTTCACTGACAAGGTCCAATTTATATGAAATAGCAATAAAAAGTTAAAAGTTCAATTATCTTTATCAATGGTCCGCTTTTCTATCTGTTTCTAAGGTTCGTGCAAATAAATGTTATATTTTCCGCAAATGTTCATATATTGTACAATGTATCTCTCTCTCTCGACCATCTACTTTATATACTAAGTAGTATATTTTAGTTTTATCAGTTATGAATTTATTTATCACACGGTCTACCATTTACTTAAATTTCATTCTTATACTTTCCTTCAACCAAAAAGCAATTTTTATGGGAAGCTTAATGCAGTGGCTTTATTTGGAAAGGATAAAAGTGTATTATCCAATCAAAATACTTGATACAACTTTTTCGACTCATTTGCATACTAACGGACCCGTTATTAACGCATCCGTTAACTTGAAGTTTACGGAGACGTTTGTGAATACCACTTTAAAATTTAGCGGACATTCCCGTTAACATCTCCGTTAACTTAACGGGTGCGCTAATTAACGGATGCTTTGTGAATAAGGTCCCTGATGGGAAAAGGTTATAAAAATATATTCTCAGAAAATGCAAAACTGATCATATTGAAATTGCACATGAGTAATCATTGGATAACCCTTTACAAAATATCTGTTTTTATTCTCTAACAAATAGATTTAAGAAGTGAATGTAGCCACAATACATTGTTTAACTCAGGAGCTGTGAGAAAAATATCTTCAAACCTCTTCTCTGAAACCATTAGACATTTTGCTAGCAAACTAATGTCAATCAGAAAAACCATGTGACCACCACTGCAAGTTTGAAAATTTTTAAGTATTAAAGCCCCCAAAAATGAATGAATATGTTGGCGACGTCACACTACCAACCCAGGTTATCAAGTATATACATATAGGTGGATAGGCCAATTAGATTGCAGTATTCACATCAAATTAAATTATACAAGTATAACCTGTTCAAAAATCGAAAATATTCCTTATAATTTAATTTTTACAACAAAATTTAATGATTCCTTGATTTTAATTTTGGTTATTTCATGTACTATTTGAATTAGTCGTTTGTGAATGATTATATTGGCAATGTCATAATACCAACCCAGGTTATCAAGTATAACCAATGTTGCTCCAGGTGGATCAACCAATCAGAGTGCAGTATTCACAGCAAATTAAATTATTATTTTATGATGAAAAGGAAGGTATCTAATTTAGTATACAGGACACATTTCAGGAAGGGGCCCGGGTGGCTCAATGAGTTAGGTCGTTGGATCTAACAGCTCATACAAGCCTATCACAAATACGGCGTGGGTTCGCACCCAGCTTTGTAAATTACAATAAAAGGTGCGACTCGCAGTCACAAGTGATAAAGTTTACCAGTTGCTTGCCCAGGATCGGTGGTTCTCTCCGGGTTATCTCGCTTCCTCCACTACTAAAACTGGTCGCCATGATATAGTTGAAATATTGAAAAATCAAAGTCAAATCGTTTCAGGAATAACCTTCAACAAGTATGCTCAATGTCAAAAGATAGGGAAGCTAAGTAAAATTTATAACGAATTAGTAAATTAAAATTGTTTTTATGTATTTTAGGTTATCAACGAAGAGCAGTATCATGTATGGATACAAAAAATCCAAAAGTTGTATCGGCACATCACTGTAATGGTTTAAATCCACGACCAAAGCAGCGTAAATGTATAGGAAAAATCTGTAAAGAATCAGCAACAGTTAATGTGTTAGTATAGATAGTGTTTACTTTATTTACCATTTAAAAAAAGAAAGTTGAACAATTCCACCAAAACAAACAAAAAACGAACAACAACCCCTAACCTCAGACTACTTAGCACAAAAAAGATAATGACATAACCAGCCGTTGGCCTGGGACAGGTACAAAGATATGTGGGGTAAAAACGGTTATTTGAATCCCAACTCTCCATCTCTGATAATATATATTGGATAAAAAAAAAACTTCACAGAACTCACTGGGGTAAAGCTGATGACCGTAACTGTAAATTACGGTCATCCCAAGATGGCGGACATTAGGTAAGAATCTCTTTTGTCGATTAAATTGGTTCTATAATGTATTTTAAATGACACATGCATTGGTACAATAGTAATCTATGAACTTTTCACAAGAAAATCACAAATTACGACTGAAAAATGTATATGAAAGAGAAAATCTGATTCTTAAAAATCGCTAAGATGACCGTAACTGAAACTGCAATTACGGTCATCTCAGTTTTCAGTTACGGTCATCTTAGCGATTTTTTTACCAATGCATGTGCCATTTAAAATACATCACAGAAACAATTTAATCAACAAGAAAGATTATTACCTGATTCCATGTCCACCATCTTGGGATGACCGTAATTGCAGTTACGGTCATCAGCTTTACCCCAGTGAGAACTGCTACCACTCAAAAACACCACACACTATCACAAAAGTAAATGATAACATAAACATTGACTGTACAATAACAGAGTCAGTGAATGATAACATAAACATTGACTGTACAATAACAGGGTC
>MJUT01029485.1:220588-254944 GCA_002080005.1 Gigantidas platifrons | reverse complement strand
TAGCAGGGTCAGTGAATGACAACATAAACATTGACTGTACAATAGCAGGGTCAGTGAATGACAACATAAACATTGACTGTACAATAGCAGGGTCAGTGAATGACAACATAAACATTGACTGTACAATAGCAGGGTCAGTGAATGACAACATAAACATTGACTGTACAATGGCAGATGTATTTTATTTCATATCCATATCCTTTCTTAAGTATACATTATGCATGTTTGTACATTGTCTTTGCTAGACTGTTACCATTTCTTACCGTTGAATTTATCTGAATCATGTACCAGCATATTGTTATTTGTATAATAAAGCAAAAAAACTACTTGTATGCAGAATTTCAATCCTTGTATCCTGAAAGTATATTATTATGTGAATAGTTTCACCATTATATATTTGTATCCCTTTGTAGCTAATGTTTATGTTTTGTATTATCACAGCCAGTGGGACAGTGGTGACTGGGGACCTTGCTCAACATCTTGTGATATAGGAGACCAGTCTAAACCAGTCTTCTGTAGAGCTTTCAGAGAAGATGGATCAAGTTTTGAGACAAGTGATCAAAAATGTCTAGAGACTTACAAAGTAAAGCCACGCTATATTAGATCATGTAATGATGATATAAAATGTCCTGAATGGGAGACAACTGATTGGTCAAGGGTAAGATATTTCCTTTAAGACTAAATTCATTTATTCTGTCTCATTTGAATCAAACCAAGGACTATACAATTGGTATTTGCTGATTCTGCACTTTAATCATGCAGCATTAAGGTGTAAGAGCAAAGACTGGTTAGGTAGGAATCAGGATAATGTGCCCAAGTAGAGCATCATTTCTGCCGGCAACTGTTGTTTCAGTAAAAATCTAAGTGCATTAATGTTGTACAAAGCAGACATCATCATAATCATCATCATCATCTTTTCCAAATGTATTTTGTTCTTGCCATGATATAGCTGTAAAAAACTGCTCTCATGGCATTACACAACAGTCACTCACTCACTCATTTATTCTCATCATAACTGCAGGTTCATTTTGAAATTTGAACATGAACATGATCTCAAATACAGTCAAACTTGCTTCTGTGGACACCTCTATTAAGCAGTCACCTATGTTAAAAGGTCACATTTTTCTTGTCCTGTCTTAGATTGAACATCTTTTAAGAAGTCACCTGTCTTATAAGACCACTAATCCTTTGTCACAAAGGTGTCCTCTTATACAGGTTTGACTGTATTGTCATAATAAGCTACTAATAACATTACAGCAGTAGATCAAATAAAAAGTCATACAGTAACCAATGAAGAAAGTTGATTAGATACAAACAGACATTCAATAAGTGGGGGTTCACTTTAGCATCTGATCCCATTTTACTTAGTAAGAAAGGATATGGATGTAAATAAACATGAGATACTATCTAATTTTACATTTAAGACACAAAGGAAAATACAGAAACAATGCTTTTATTTCTGTTCTGCATTTCTCAGCCACAATATTATTTTGTAAAAATGAGTAAAACTCAGACCCTAAAATGAGTGTGAAACGGCCCCTGTCCTGCAGATGAGTGATGCTTGTTTATTTGATTATTGCTACATTTTGGTGTGTTTTGGTATGCAATTAAAATTTCCTATTTTCACCCAGTGTAGCAAAGATTGTGGTGTAGGAGAGAAGACTAGAAGAGTATATTGTCAAGGTACAGATCCTAGTGGTAGAAGAGTCATACTGGATACAACAGCATGTTCTTCCTTAGAAAGACCATTAGACAGTAAAAGTTGTATTGAGAGTCTACGATGTGACGAGAGAGAGACAGAATCTTTGGAGGTGAGTGTTTAAATGTATTGTAGATGCTAATAAAAAGGCTATGAATTGGGATAATATTTTCTGAAATAGGCAAGTAACCGTTTGTGTTGTGTAGTTCAAGCAACAGAGTTTAATAGTCATTCTTGGTTTTCAATGTGGGATGGTGTGGTGTTATGGGTATTATTAATTTGTCATATTTCTCCTCAGAGTGCCTATCACCTCTAAGGCTCGGAGTAAGAGTCCTGCTCACGATGGGGTATACTTGATACAACATTATGTGATAAAGTTTGCAAGTAACTTGCAACAGGTTGGTGGTTTTCTCTGGGTACTCCAGTTTCCTCCACCAATAAAACTGCCTGCCACGATATCACTGAAATACTGCTGAAAGTGACATTAAACACCATAACCCCTCCCCATATTTCTCCTCAAAAACCACATGATTAATTGATCTGTAACCTCAGGAGCCAGTTAATATTGTCGGCATAGTAAATAATAGTCTCATTGGCTGAATTTTAAAGATAAGACTTCTGCTTAGAAGCCACTGGCCATATTTAACTGAAATTCTGTAGGATTAATCAATGTATGACCATACAATAAAGATTTTGATCTGACATCAAACAATATCCCCGGCTTGATAAAGATGTCGGATTTGATTGGTCAATGACCCGTTGGTACAAAACCCATGCTACCTGCTGGTAGTTACATCACTGGGGGTCTTTACGTTGCTATACATGATGTAAAGATGGTGTAAAACGTAAACAATCTCAAAGCACTTTGCATTTAACATGGAGAACAGGGGACGTATCTCTTGAGAGAAAAAAATCAAGCATCTCAATAAATGCAGAAAAAAAACAATGCACCAAATTATGTTGAGAGATTTAAAGTTCTTATGCGGTATTGATGGTCATGTTTAACATGCAGTGTAACACTTTGTTGATTCACGCTACATGAATGATGAAACTTTGATTTTTAAGTAATTTTGTGTCCTTGTAGAAATGGTCAATTGTTTGAATACAATCATTTTAAAATAATTTCTCATTATTGTTTTCACATCAATTCTTAATTTGTTTTATCGTACTATAATAACACCCAAAATATGTACGGCACATATTTTTTATCAATAGAATTCTTGGTCCTATTACTAGTGACGTCATGAATACTGTAACGCTATCCACGTGACAATACGCACCAAATACGCACCAAATACAAGAAATTAAATTACAACAAAACAAGACTGAAAAATGTTAAAAATTAGTTACCAAAGGTATCACCCTACACTTTGTCAAAATGTTCGCAAATTTTCACCTGAGCTATGGCATTTTAGTCCGCAAGTATAAAAACGTTACGATTGCGTTACAAAAAGAACGAGAAAATCCATTAAAAATCAATTTTTGTTTTCAAACCGGGGATAAAATCGTTATCTACGTGTCTACATGTGGGCATTGAGATTGTACCACCCTTCAGCACCACTGTACAACATTCAACTTTTCCTCAGGCTATACAGAAGTGCTTCAGGGTGGTACAATCTCAATGCCCACGGGTAGACACGTAGATGACTTATATTGCTATCAAGAGGAATATTAATTTCTGATTGTCTGAATTTTGCAGGACTCATCCTATGGTTGATAATTTTATCAAACACTTTTTGGAAGCATCTGGTTGCAATATTAAATTTGAGTTGTCCCCCTTATAGCATTGAATAAGAGTTTGAAGATACCAAAGGGGTAATCAGAATCCGTAAATCGAAGGACAGACAACACAATGGCCAACAGAAAAAGATAGCAAGAATTTATTTTTGTACTTCTTGATTAATCTATATATGGCCTTACAAAAAAGATTCAGATCTAACACCAGATATTGCTATCAAGGGGAATATTTGTTTCTGATTGTCTAAATTTTGCAGGAATCACCAAATAAGTTTTACTTTTGCAAGCATCTGGTTGTAATATTAAATTGGAGTTATCTCCCTTATAACATTGCAAAGTATACAAAAAAACAAAGGGGAAACAACTCTGTGGAAGCAATTAAAAAACAACATTATCCAGATAAAAGTTAAAGTAAATTACTAGATTATTTACAATGTAAATATGAAATTCACTTTCATGTTCAACTCATTTATATGTGATTTTTGTCTAGTCTGCAGTTTTTGTGTGTTACTTTTCTGGCAACATTTCATTATCAACAGTTGTTAAATTTTCTGATAATATCAGTTTTTTCACCTATTTTTTTCCCCAAGGTTCACCTTATTTACAGGGCTTTCCTGTCCAATTAAATCTGGTAGTCACGATGAAGTTGAAAAATAGTTGATAATGATGATGAACACCAGTACCCTAACCTAACCCATATTTGGTAGTTACTTATAGATTATTGCATACCCTTTTCCATATCAGGACTGTTATCATCCCGAGAGACTGATATGGGCCAGAGGGCTTTAGCCCGAGGGTCGATATCGGTCGAGGAATGATAACAGTTCTGATATGGAAAAAAGCCATGCATTAATCTACTTATCACATGTTTCAACATTGAATTAATTAATCCTTTGACTGTGCTAGGGACATATATGTCCCTTGGGAGAGAAATTTACGTTTATTTTCTTTAAGAATAAGTTATGCAAATATGCTATAATTAGATTGCACAATTTGAAGTTAGATACAGATGTACCACATATAGAACATCTTTAAAAAGTAATGTTACATTGCTGTTAAAATGACATCAAGAAATAAATGACGTCACTCTGCTGAAAGAGCCATGACGTCAGGAATTATACTGCACATGAAATTACGATTATACACGGAACGTCGCAGTCAAAGGGTTAAAAAGAACAAAATTAACTTCACACATGCACACACACCAAACTATGAGTGATTGATATTTGTTGAGGAATGATAACAGTCCTGATATGGAAAAAGGCATGCATTGTTCTATTTATAAAGAGGCTTGATATCATGTTGTTCTATTTATAAAGAGGCTTGATATCATGTTGTTCTATTTATAAAGAGGCTTGCTATCATGTTGTTCTATTTATAAAGAGGCTTGATATCATGTTGTTCTATTTATAAAGAGGCTTGATATCATGTTGTTCTATTTATAAAGAGGATTGATATCATGTTGTTCTATTTATAAAGAGGCTTGATATCATGTTATCAGAGTTTTGCCCCGATATCTGACCATGGGCTGATATTGCTGTGACACTTCGGTGTTTACGTATGGGCAAAATTGATGTTATTACTTATGAATATGTGATAATTGTGGTTAAGCATCCATATCTCATGATAATAAATCTCATGCCACTCTTACTGATTTTTGATTGTGCCACTGACCTACCTTAAAAGCAGATTTTTTATAGGATTGCAAAAATTTGCTGTCCTATATGTTGTTGGTCTGTCTGCCGTCTGTAGACGCAATTGTTTCCTTGACATGATTTGATTCTAGTTGACTGATCATTCTTATGACTGATATGTAGGATTCTATCTCTACCCATTCCCAAGTACAGTCAAATTCTATTACGAGGTCACCTTTGGGACAAAGAAAAAGTGGCCTTATAAGACAGGTGACCTCTTAATGGAGTTTAATTCATATGAAATTTTCTATGACAGGACAAGAAAAATGTGACTTTTCAGTACAGGTGACTACATGGGTAGGTTTGACTGTATATGACTCCCAAGTTGTCAAAAAGGATATTTTCTGATTATTGTATGTAGAACATTTATGTTCAGTATAAAATTCTTTATGTGTAGTATAATATAGAGTATGCCAACATATATTGTTTGGGTCTTACTGTCTTACTGTCACTCAAGATAGAAGGGTTAAAAATGAAGCCAATACCCAAAAATTTGAATTTTTATTCAAAGTCTGATTTTGATGGGTTTATTGTTCTTTGAATTCCTTATAAAATTTCCTCCCTTCATTTTGAAACAGATTTGACCCAGCTTCTTATGGTTTCTAAGATGAAATAGGTGAAGGGAGTCGAAGGGACCAACGTCCGAAGGAAATACACTTTTTTGTAAATAGATTGATTTGTATGTATTTTTTATGTGATAGCAAAAATTTTGCTGTCATATTATGTTATGGGTCTGTCGTTGTTTATATTGATGTTGTCTTAGTTCATCTGTAGAAACAATGGTTTTGCTACAATAACTTTGTTCTAGATGACAAATCCATCTGAAAATTTAAGACAATAACCCATGATACAATAGATTGGTGCAGTAGTAGCCCTTGTTGACTTACTGCAGTCATATCACGGTGTGTCAAGCGTAGCCCTTCATTTCCATTGAATTCTTCAGAAAGTTCTTGTCTGGAGTCTTCCAACAGATTTGCTGTAGCTTGTACTATTTCTGAAATATAAGGGGACAAAAAGGGGCCAACATAAAAAAAATGAGTTTTATTTAATAGTTTTATATTCAAATAAAATTTAAATTCCCTGCTCTTCTCAAACAGATTCTAACGAGTGATGAATTTTGCTGGATAATAATCATTTTCAGTATAACTGATGCTGGAAGAAGCCCTTGTTGACTTGATGTGTTTGGTGTTGCCCTTTTTTTAGTCTTATGCGCACCAAATTTGATGGTTCCTTGTATTTTAAGATTTTCATGTAATATCAAAGTAAGTCTTGGGTTTCGCTGATTTTTTTTATGCTCCACTGACTTCGTAACTATGGCCTTATATAAATGTATGATGTATTTATAATGTACATTAACAATATTAAAACTGGTAGTCGAAATCACTATCAAATTCTTGTTTTTCACGAGTTTTTCTGTTTACCACGAGTGAGTGAGTGATTGTTGTTTAATGCCAATTCAGAAAATTTTCAGCTATATTATGGTGAGAACAAGTTCATTTTCAATGAGATGATGATGATGAGGTCCGCTTTGTACTAGACCAACACACTGAGTTGGATTTTTATAGTGCTAGCTCACTGAAGTAACACTCCGTGGGTAGACATGTCGCTCCACTCGGACACATATTATTCTGATTCCAAGCCATCCAGTCTTTCCTCTTTCTCCTTAATTCTGCATACAACAAATACCAATTTTATAGTCTTTGGTTTGACCCAACTGAGGCTCGAACTTACGATCTACTGCACTTGAGGTGAGCACGATAACCATTCCGCCACCGATGTGGTCTGTGTACCACAAATGTTATGTAATTTTAGATATGTACACCTATAATCCAAACAAATTATAACATACTTATATATTTTGTATTTTTTAACATTGTTTAAGACAATAAATTGCAAACAAGAAATGGTATAACTGCTATTCATTTTCTAAATCTGTCAAATTTATTTTGACTGAGTTAACTCCCTTCTCAAGACATATATTTGCTTGGTTGGTTTGATGGTGTTTGATGCCACTTTCAGCAATATTTCAATTATATCGTGGCGGTCAGTTTTATTAATGGAGGAAATCGGAGGACCCGGAGAAAACCACCGACCTGTTGCATGTCACTGACAAACTCTGTTGTACACCTCGCCCTGATCGAGATTCAAACTCACAGCATCAGTGGTGATAGGCACTGATTGCATAGGTAGTTGTAAATCCAACTACCATACGATCACGACCACAATGGTCCCACAAGACATATATAATTCAGATGAAATGAGTGATCTTGATAGCTAAAACCTTCACATTAGACTGATCGATGTTCGTGTCAAAATATGTTATGAAAAAAGAATACAAAAAGTCATGTAACATGTTGAATTAAAGTAATTACCCAATTAATATGGTTAAAATTGTTACTTATAGCGTGGGCAGGTACGGTGTTCTAACAGTTTATATGGGTGTTGCCCTGATGGCAGAACTCCAGCCCAGGGGTACAGAGGAGAAGGCTGCAGGAGACACAGTAATCAAGGTTTGTATACTATTTTAAGTATGACATGTATAGTGGTAGTCACAGTGTATTAAAAGTGCATGCTTTTTGTCTTCTTTTTAAATCTCCTTCTCAAGAATATATATGTTATTATGAGTGTGTCAAAATATTCTTGTGTTGGCTGAAAATTATAAAAATCTTTTTGTTTGAGATAAATGTCTTCAGTTAAGCTTTTTTTCCCTCTTTTGTTTTTAGCTTTAGACTTTCAGTTTTGGTGCAATTTCAAATCATTGTTATTTTCTTTTTGAATTTTTTTTCTATGTATGTTTTGATATCAAATAATTTTTGAATGAATTTGAAATAAAATTAATGACAGATGATACAGTCAAACCTGCCTTAAAGGACACATCTATATAACAAATCACTGTCTATAAAGGACACCTCTATATAACAAATCACTGTCTATAAAGGACACCTCTATATAACAAATCACTGTCTGTAAAGGACACCTCTATATAACAAATCACTGTCTATAAAGGACACCTCTATATAACAAATCACTGTCTATAAAGGGCAGTCTCATATTCCCATTAATGAATAGTAGATATAATTTTAAGCAGTATAAAGGACACATTTTCAGGTTCCATTGATTGTCTTTTTCATACAAGTTTTAACTGTATGTGATTTAAAGACAAGTTGATATTTAAACAAATATACACTTTTGCAAAACTATTGATTCAAGTGAAAGCTTAAAACTACATGTATAGCAATACAATTGAAAATTTGTAAAATATGGGCTTTGGTTCTGTGTAGATGTGAATGTAGTACCACTACCAATGCCTTTCTATATTAGTTAGAAAGTAGAAACTATTTATGTAAATGAGGCATATCATATGTAGATAAAAATTTTATCAGTTTCAACCGTACTTAGACGGAGATTGTTCTTGGAGCCATTTGAAGTAATTTATGCAGAATCCATCAACTAATTGTCCCTTATTATTTCAGTAAAATGTAAAAGAAAACTTTGATTTCTATTTGTGTTGGGGGCCATCTGGGCTTTCAATATTTTTCAAGTGTACCAGTACTTCAGTATTTACAGGTGCTACTTTTTATTAAAATTTGTACAATTTTCATGAGTATCTTATACAACACTCTTTAAAATCAGGGGGTTAAAATTACCTGGTACCACCCCCATTGAAAGGCCTGGGCCATTATGACCGTGATTGTATGGTAGTTGGATATACATCTACCTATGCAACCTGTCACTTCTAAAGTTTTGAGTTCTATCTCGCTCATGTTCAGATGTACTCGATACAACTTTATTTGAAAGGAGAAGTTTGAAGAAGCCAAAAGGGGTAATCTGAAGCTATAAATTGAAGAAGAACAGACAATACATTGGCCAAAAGAAAACAGACAAGAGACAACAGTCGACAAAAACACTGCACGTAAAACTGAAGATTGAGTGACACTAACACCACAAAAGACCGGGGGATAAACTCAGGTGATAAAAGTTTGTCCCTGAATGGCTTCAAGTTTGTAGTTTTTCTCAGGGTACTCTTCCATCAATAAAATTGATCGCCATGTAACTGGAATATTGTTGAAAGTGATTTGTGATGTAAAAATTAAAATAACAATTTTTTACGAATTTGAAGCCAACGCCAGATATTGAATTTGAATGTCTAACACAGAATTTAGCTGTTAGATTTGTGTTTAAGGTACATTGTACCTTATTATCCAGCTGCAAGTCATTCATAATTTGTTCTTGATGTAAATAAAAACTTATATAATGAAAGGTTATCGCCAATATTCTTTGATACCTTAATTTAATATACAAGGCAATAATGTACCATAACATACTGATATATTGATATTGTTTGATATCTTTTAACCATCAAAACATTTTTTTTGACTATTCCGTACTTTATACACTGATGTATCTGTAATGTTATTTCTGTATTACCTACATAGTCGATACATTATAAAGGGATCACCATCCATCATATGTTCCGTCATCATCAAATTCATCATAACACTTTTGTTACTCTACAACTCCTCTGACTTAGTGTAATATAACCATCTTTAACATTCCATCTTATAACATACTGATCTGATGTTTCTGCGTGGTCATCTAAGTACAGATGTGATAATGTGGAGGGGGAAAAGGGGTAGGGTGTGGAAGGCGCAATAAGACATACACGTTTTCAAAATATGTTTGTCATGTTTTGATAAACTCAGACAACATAGGAATATATCTTTTTTTCTTCCAATTCATCATTTGGAACATAAGAATATTTCAGTGAAGATTTGCCTTATTGTCTGGCTGGAGGTGATTTGGGGGGATGGGGGTATATATTGATTTTGCATAGATATCTGGTTTGAATGTAATAGTCATAATCTAGTTATAAAAACCCATTTTAAACTGCCCTAAATGGCTAGAAGTTTAATTTGGTTTCTCGTTACAGTTTTCTAAGAAGAAATGTATCTCATAATTATTATACCCCCCACAACGAAGTTGTAGGGGGGTATACTGGTTTCACCATGTCCGTCCGTCCGTCCGTCTGTAGACAAATCCTATGTCGTACGATAACTTGAGTTGTGTTTCTTAGAATCTTTTGAAATTTTATCAGCTGTTTACTGGTGGAGAGAGGAGGATCCCTTTCAATTATGACGATTTTCACTTTTGCCGTTCCAGAGTTATTGGACTTGATATGAATGAAAATAGGATTTTTACCATATGTCGTATGATAACTTGAGTAGTGTTTCTCAGAAAGTTTTGAAATTTTATCAGCAGCTTACCAGTGAAGAGAGGAAGGTCCCTTTCATTTTTGGTCGGAACAATCAGTAATGTTTTGGCTATGGAAATAGGTTGGACAGATGTGGGGAGCGGGTGGTATATCTAGTTTCAGTTGTTTTTTTCTATAACTATTGGACAGTTGTATCTGATTAGGCAGAAATGTTTCTTCAAAGAGTACAGTGTTTCTTATCAGGGTTTATTGTAATACTTGTCTTCCATATCCTGAGTGTCAAATAAAGTAGGGCCTGAGTGGCTCAATGAGTTAGGTAGTTGGATTACCTAACAACTCATACAAGCCTATCACCAATACGGAGTGGGTTCGCGCCTGGCTTTGTAAATTACAAAAAAGGGTGCAACCACAAGTGATAAAGTTTACCAGTTGCTTGCCCATGGTTGGTGGTTCTCTCCGGGTACTCCGACTTCTTCCACCACTAAAACCAGATGCCATGATATAGCTGAAATATTGCTGAAAGTGGCATTAAACACAAAAAATCAATCAATCAATCCAATTAAGTATCTAAAATTTTAGACAACTCTCAAGTTAATTGATAAAATATTACACATAATGTCTTCTACCTAATAAGTTTTTTTTTCTGTATTATTTTATGATATTAAAGAGTATATATTATGATGATCCTATTTTATCTGCATTTTTCTGAAACTAGTACACTTGTCACACATTTTGAAGATATTCTTTACCTTCAATGAACTCTACAGAAAAAATATTATTATTTTTTGTTTTAACTCTTAAATATATAATACAACATTGAAGTCATTACAGGACGAAACATAGGACACATCCTGTTAAAAGGAATTAAAACTTCGTATTACACTCTTTAAAATTCAAAAACGGCCATAATTACTATTAGATATATAAATTTGGTAATGCTTAGCGGCATAATGAATCACTAGTAGTTGAAACTGTATAATATAACAGTTAAAATACATGTACATGTATTATAATGAGCTTGGGTTTGATTTCTGTACCATCTTGGAATACTGTTGAAAGTGGCTTTAAAATGATCATAAACATCATAAACCTGGAATACCGATAACCAGTTCTTTTGTATTCATTTTGATATTTTACAACCAAATAAATTTGTCATGTTTGGAAATACAATAGATGTGACATTATGTTTTTAACGATAGTGATATTTTGGCAACTTGTAATATTTTGTTACGGACAACAATACGCTTTTGTTCCCTATATAATTTGGTTGCACTCTAATGATGAAGGATATCGCAGCACGTCAACGGAAGGTCAGTCATTACTTTCTCCTTTAAGATCAGGTACAACCTGTCAATACCCTTGTTTTGTCAATACAGACACAGTGATTTATGATTACGGAGGAACAAATGAATGAAAAGTTTGACAATAGGACACTGTCTTTAAATCAGAGAATTTTCAACAATGATTGATTTTTAGAAACAAAATTCGGTTTGCATGCTGAAAAGCGTAATGATCAATTGAGACTTAACAAGGTTAGGGTTATGGTGTTTAATGCCACTTATGGTCTGTATGCTAAGAACGTCTTATGTTCAATTGAGACTTTTCAACTTCCAAATTTGTTTTCTCTCTTTTTTTTTTTCTCACTTTTTACTAATAATTTATGTTTTCTTTAGAATTGATTTCACTACTATATAATATATTGGTATAGATAAGAAAGCCTAATGCTCAACTGAGACTTTTCAACTTCTAAGTTATTTTTTTTTTTACTTTTTACTAATAATTTATGTTTTCTTTAAAATTGATTTCACTGTTAATATCATTGTACATGATATGCTACATTTGAACTCCATACTAATTTTCTTTTTTTGGTACAATCAAACCTACCCATGTGATCACCTCTATTAAGCACTCATCTGTATTTAAAGGTCACCCATTTGTTGTCCCATCGTAGAAAATATGATATGAATTGAACATCTTTTAAGAGGTCACCTGTCTTAAAAGACCACTT
Organism: Gigantidas platifrons; assembly: GCA_002080005.1. Classification (NCBI taxonomy): domain Eukaryota; kingdom Metazoa; phylum Mollusca; class Bivalvia; order Mytilida; family Modiolidae; genus Gigantidas; species Gigantidas platifrons. The sequence continues at coordinate 242,594 of MJUT01029485.1, read as the reverse complement.
TTGATTTGTCCCAAAGGTGACCTCTTAATACAGGTTTAACTGTACTTATTTGTTACATAGCACCAACCTGCTGCATCCTACATCTGTGTTAACTTATAACAACTATTTAACTTACTGGTACAGTATAAATTGGTTGACTTTATTATTAATGTCACATGGTTAATTGTCACCACAAAAAAGATACACATATTGACCTTCTTTAGAGTTTATTTTATTTTGGTTAATGTCCCCTTTTTACGTGATCATTTTAAGATCTGGCAGCCACCACAGGAATTTTTCTCTAGCACATGTCATGAACCAATAGGAAAATGAATAAATAATTTTGTTTAGAAACACACAAAATTTTTCTTATAGTCTACCAAGTCTGAAGTCGAAAACTATCATAATCATTGATAAAACATGAGTCTAGACTGTGTATGGCCAGTCTTTGTTTTATCATACAGTAAAGGGATGATCATAATTATGATGTTATAGTTCTTATAATGTATATATGATGTGAATATTGCTCGAAATCTAAGCAAAGATGTTGTTTTTATTATCTGACATGTTACTTTATTTGAACCAATCAGATTTACAAGATTTTACTTTTTAGCTAATACATGTATAAAATACATATGAACTTTTTATTTGTAGTTGATACGTTAATCATGTAAATATATTATGAAAGTAATGGATGACTATTAGCTAGAATACCATAATCTTAATCTAAGTTAAATGTGTGGCATCGACTACCGGTAACCATGTCATTTTTTTTTAAATAGCAATTCAGTCCATGAAATAACATTTAGAGATTTATCAATTGAAATTTATCGTGCTTTCAACTGAACTGATGTCAATAGATAAGCAGCTTCTTATTTTAACTGTCAGTGACTTGCGACAGGTCGGTGGTTTTCTCTGGGTATTCCAGTTTCCTCCACCAATAAAACTGACTGCCACGATATAATTGAAATACTGTTGAAAGTGGCATTAAACCCTAACCCTAACCCTCTTGTAGTAAAGAATTTGCAGCTTCTAAATTAAGCAAATCAGTAATGAAACATGAAGAAATCTTAGGAACCACATTAGAATGGTATAATTTTGAAGAATTGATCTTAGGGTTTTATATAAGAAAATCATTCTGTTCCCATCCTACGATTTCAATAACAGAAGAAACTGCCTTGGCCTAAAGACAATGTAAATTATTACTTGCTAATGAAGACATAAGCTAACACTTCCGAATTGCCTGACAAACGAATGCTTTAATCATAGAATGTTATGCAATTTCTGAATGCCTTCACTCATGTAAAAAGATTTACACAGATTTCAAAGCCTGGGAATATTTTCATTTGACTAAACAAGCTTAACAAGTATAAGAACAAGTTATTTTAATGACTATAACATTTCTGTACTCTAGTTTTTATGTCATTTTAATTTTCTTTCACACATTTTAATAATTTGTTGTAATCAGTCGTTTTTTTTCTCATGAGAGGCTAGCGAAGAATTTGTTGATATTTTGACTAGGAAATATGCATGGAGCACTCACCGATTTACTTCATTTGTTAAATGGTCAACAAAGCATAACAGACCCATGTGGTTATGTATATTATTAAATATTATCTGTGCACTAAAGATGATTGTAGCAGAACATAAATCACCAGGAGGCTACTTTAAGAATGTGCCATTCTAACTTCAGACAAAAAATTACTATAGCATAACAGTCATTACATTATTGTTGATATCAGAAACTTCTCTCATTAATTTATCAAGATCTGCCTTATCTCTTCTGATTAAAGTCTGTACACCTCCTCTAACATTTCAACAGCCAAAGAATTTGGTGATATAATTATTTGTATGCTGATGTGATATAATTTTTATCTATTGTTTTTGGTAAACACATGGTTGCCATACACCATTTGTCTGTAGTTTACATTGTTTGTTTTTTTGTATTATGGTATTCAGATGTGAGATTCATATCAAATTAGAGATTATTTTAGAAAAGTGAATGGGAAGGGGGCTGAATATATACAGCATCATTTGAATTAAGGTTGTCCATTACAATGTTTTGGGGATTTGCTGTTGCATGAACTACCAAACAAAACTACCCTTATAACCAAATGCAAACATACCACTGCCATACAAAATTACAAAAAATAAGTACCCCTACTAAGACCAAAACTATACCTCTACCAAAAACAAAACTACCACTATCGAAAACAAAACTATAAAAAAAAACTATTCATACCATAAACATACTACTTTTACCAAAAACAAAACTATCACTACCAAAAATAAAACTACCAAAAACAAGCAACTCTACCATATACAAAACTACAGCTATGGAAAGCAAAACTACCCATACCAAAAATAAAACTACCCTTACCAAAAATAAAACTACCCATACCAAAAATAAAACTACCCTTACCAAAAACGAAACTACCCTTACCAAAAATAAAACTACCCTTACCAAAAATAAAACTACCCTTACCAAAAACAAAACTACCCATACCAAAAATAAAACTACCCATGCCAAAAATAAAACTACCCATGCCAAAAATAAAACTACCTCTACCAAAGACAAAACTATTAAAACCATCCCTACTGAAAACAAATCTACCAAAACAAAAACAAAAACTGAAAACAAAATTACCAAAACTAAAACTACCCCTACTGAAAACAAACCTACTCCTACTGAAAGCAAAACTACCAAAAATAAAACTACCCCTACTGAAAACAAACCTACTCCTACTGAAAGCAAAACTACCAAAAATAAACCTACCCCTACTGAAAACAAAACTACCAAAAATAAAACTACCCCTACTGAAAACAAACCTATGCCTACTGAAAGCAAAATTACCAAAAATAAAACTACCCCTACTGAAAACAAAACTACTGAAAACAAACCTACTCCTACTGAAAGCAAAACTACCAAATATAAAACTACCCCAACTGAAACCAAACTACCAAAAATAAAACTACCCCTACTGAAAACAAAACTACTGAAAACAAACCTACTCCTACTGAAAGCAAAACTACCAAAAATAAAACTATCCCTACTGAAAACAAACCTACTCCTACTGAAAGCAAAACTGCCAAAAATAAAACTACCCCTACTGAAAACAAACCTACTCCTACTGAAAGCAAAACTACCAAAAATAAACCTACCCCTACTGAAAACAAAACTACCAAAAATAAAACTACCCCTACTCAAAACAAACCTACTCCTACTGAAAGCAAAACTACCAAAAATAAACCTACCCCTACTGAAAACAAAACTACTGAAAACAAACCTCTCCTACTGAAAGCAAATTTACCAAAACTAAAACTACCCCTACTGAAAACAAACCTACTCCTACTGAAAGCAGAACTGCCAAAAATAAAACTACCCTACTGAAACCAAACTGCCAAAAATAAAACTACCCCTACTGAAAATGAAACTACCAAAACAAAACTACTGAAAACAAAACTACCAAAACCAAAACTACCCTTACTGAAAACAAAACTGCCAAAAATAAAACTACCCCTACTGAAAATGAAACTACCAAAACAAAACTACTGAAAACAAAACTACCAAAACCAAAACTACCCTAACTGAAAACAAAACTACCAAAACCAAAATTACTCCTACCAAAACTACCAAAGACATTTTTATCATGAATTAAACATTTTTGATATTTTTTTTTACATTGAAGTAAGCTTTTTTCAGATATTTGAAACAAAAAATAGGTGCCTACCTACCAACCTACCCACTTCACACAGTATAAGTAATTTTGCAGTAACCAGTTTTTATAAGGATGGCCTAACACAGATAAATCCAATAAATTTTCAGGCAGCATTAGCAGCAATATTAAGAAACATGTATATTTAAAAAAGAAATACCAGTTCTTGAAATACTTAGATTGCTTGCTTGATAATGGAGTGTGGGAGATCTTTGTATAATGCTGGTTAAGCCGAACCAAAGGCAGGGTGAAAGTAAGTTTTTTGCTGGCTCTCTTAATTTAGTATGTAGCATTAAGGTTATAAGGTACTGTACTTGGAGTAATATATCATGGTAGGGTGACATGTCTATTCCAGTAAGTTAGCTCTAAAATTAAATATTCGTGTATGCAAGTCTATTATTAGTAGTAGTTCCGGTGCTCGAAATATGCATTACATGATATGATTAATATGAACTCTTCAAGTCAGACAATATTTACCAATGCACTCACTACTTAAAAAGATGCTAATATATATAAAGAGGAGGATGGAAAAATCTTAATAGGATCCAGATATTGGTGTTCTTTGATGGTTACAGGAGTAGCAAGCAGATGGGTGTTTATTACCTAGTGCATCTCAGCAACAAAACTCACAGCAAAATGAAAATATCTAAACCTAAATGGGTTTAATTTTCATTAAATAGTATTTACAATAATGAAAGTCCATGGGAATTTATTTTTTTAACTCTGTCATTGAACACGATCTATTCTTATAGTGACTGACTCACTGCTGAGTGAGTTTTGTCCCTGGGCTGTGCAAATTAAGGTATAAATGAAATCCTTCACTCCATAAACACAATCCTGCACAGAGTCCATCAAAATTTACGAACATGAAACTTATACACAAAGACCCTAATAAAACAATGTGAATTTCATGGTTAAATATGTAAGGTTCTCTGATGAATTTGTAACTAGTTATTTCTGTGTTGAAAAGCACAGGTATAGTTTAACAGTTCAAATTTGAATAATTTAATTTTCCTCTCTACATTACCCACATAATAGTATAAACTAGGTTATACTGAGTGGCAACAAGGGGCTCCAAATTAAATGTCACATCAACTTGAAGAATTGCAGAAAATTCATTTTTAGCTCACCAGGCCCAAATGGTCATGAATACAGATATCATCACTTTGTGTCTGTCTATAAAATCAATAGTGTCCACATCGGTTAGCTTTTCATATTCCATATTTTTTGGAATCCACTGAACAAATTAGAAGTAAACATAACAGAAATATTACGTGGATGATCCCCAACAAGGCTGCTAGGACCAGTTATACTTTCTAGTTGGCTGAAAGTTCAAATATCTTCCTCTCAGAAACCACATATTTTATGACATTGTTCCTTTTTACCTGTTTGTAGTATTGTTTCTTGTATGACTTTCTACCAAATTTGTGGTTGTTTTTTGTTGATCAGAAAGGCATTATGACTCGCAACATGACATAGTATAACATAGAACGTGGAGAAACCCATGATAAATTTTTTTTTGGTGAAACTATTGATTTGATTGAACCAAAATCATACATGAGTGAAAACTGAATGGTCTCCCACAAGGTTAACATTTTTTGTGGATTGGAAATCCCAAGATTGCCTCCACCACAGGACAAATTTAACATTGAAACTTTCTTGGCATAATTGGATCCAATAAGAAAAAAGTTATAAAAAATTTTCACTGAAACAACCAAGCCATTTGAAAGGAAATGTATATTGAATGTTCCTAATATGAAAAAGTTTGTTCCTGAAAATTTTTTTGTTTTGACCATTTGTCAAATATTAGAATGTAGGTTTGTTTGTGTTTTTAAATGAGAATAATAATAATACATTCTTTATTTATAGAGAGTTACACAGTTATTTAATAACTACTCTAATGAATAAATGTACTTGCTTCTCACTGTATTTATATATTATGAATGAGAACTAAAATATTAAATATTTTCATAAGCAAGTATTTTCATTTGTTTTGTTTTTTGTTTTTATATAGAATACCAGTATATACTTGACAATTTGTTTTGTATGTATGTTTTTTTTTTGGGTATATATTCAAAGGTATGTCCAATCCTGTCATGCTTCTAATATGATATATGGTCCCGGGTGGCTCAATGAGTTAGGTAGTTGGTTTACCTGACAACTCATACAAGCCTATCACCAATACGGTGTGGGTTCGTGCCCAGCTTTGTAAATTACAAAAAAGGTGTACTCGACTCGCAGCCGCAAGTGATAAAGTTTACCAGTTGCTTGCCGATGGTCAGTGGTTCTCTTCGGGTACTCCGGCTTCTTCCACCACTAAAAACTGATCGCCATGATATAGCTGAAATATTGCTGAAAGTGGCATTAAACACCAAGAATCAATCAATTAATCTAATATGATAAATCAGAAATTCATTAATAATCATTGAGAATAGACGATAGAAAAAAGTGGTGTCAAAATATGTGTTGTAATGTTTCCACAAGAGAACTTATACATTTGAAAAATTTTGATATTGTATTGTAGAACATTATATATACATTTAATTTTTTAATATTTTGTATAAAAATGGTGAAAAAAATGGAACCTGAATTTTAGCTTGACCAACCCCCCCCCCCCCCTCCTCCTTACTTTGTGATAGTATATTACAAAGACATATATATAGCTATGCTAAAAAAAATTATAATCATAGAGGAAAAATGGAACCTAAATTATAGCTTGATTTCCCCACTGCCTACTGTGATATTGTATAACAGAGACATGTGTATATTTATGCAAAAAATATCATGAAAATAGTGAAAAAATGGAACCTGAATTTTGACTTGAACCAGCCCCCCTATTGTAGTGCAGAGATATGTATACTTATTTTTTTGTACCTATGTTTTTAAAAATAAAAATATAGTGAAAAAATGGAATATAAATTTTAGCTTGATTCATCCCCACCCCCCTGTTGTGATATTGTATTGCAGAGATATGTATATTCCTATGTCAAAATTTTGTTTAAATAGTGAAAAAATGGAACATAAACTTGAACTTGAATTTTTTCCCACTCTTGTTAACCTATTCTATAAACATGGTCGTTATACAAATGATCTGGTTTTCAGTTTTTATACTACTTAAAAATATTTTATAGTTTTTTTTGTAGTTTTTAAAAGGATCCATTGATAGATTTTAATAACATTGTCCTGCCCTAGGTAAGATCTATAACATAGGCCCTATTACACCTTTTAAAATGACACAGACTGGGAGGTGTAACAAGTGGGTGGCCAAATAGAAACAAATTCTCTGCAAATTAAATAGAAAACTTTGTACCGAAAATACACTTGAAAAAAAAAATAAAAAAAACGTAAAAACGATTAATTAACGACTTGCGGATTTTGAATTGACCGAAATTCCTCATATTACTTAAAATTTGCAAGTTTCACACATTTTTTAAACTAAGTTTAGTAGATGTTAATGTCATAATTAATGGCACTGTCCTCCCCACAACTAACAACCGTCTTACAAACATCAATACTGAGTATGATGATAAGCTGTAGTTGGTAGTCTTTGAACTGTGTAATGTAATTGCCAGTGTTTCACTGACTTCTCAGTCACTTAATAGACAGTTCTATGGCTCAGTAAAGGGATACAACATCTTAAATCTCTTAAAACATCAAAAGTTGTTACAATTAATATAAGTGTAAAAATCTTATGAAATTATATCATAACATAATAATTGTCTGTCTGTTGTTCAATTGGATTTTACTTTGAAACTGGTGTTGTGGAATAAATTAACATTTCGAAACAAAAACTTTATAAATTTAAATGCATCTATGAAAGGACCTACGGGAGAATAATTTAAAAAATGGCTACATTACCAAACGTTATATGGGTATGGATTTTAATATTTATTATTAAGGAAAAAACAGTATTTTGTCAGGACATTGTAGGAAAATGTGAACCAATAAAAATTGAGATGTGTAAAGGAATAGGGTATAACAGTACTTTTACCCCGTCGGACGGTCAAAATTTCCAACTGCAAGTGGAATCACAGTTGCAATTATTCAAACCATTGTCAGATAGTGGGTGTTCAAAAGATTTTAATTTTTTCTTGTGCTCGTTTTTTTTACCGAAATGTGATGATCAAATATTTTCCATGATGAGGCCATGCAAAGAAGTGTGTTCTGGTATACAAGATAGCTGTACAGATACACTGGAAAAGTTTGGATTCACTTGGCCAGAAATATTTGCTTGTTCTCAACTTCTGTCTGAAAATGATCAACCACAACAGTGTTTATCAGTGCCAACAGAGGACGAATCTCATGGAGAAAATTCTGAAAATAAATTTGGAGTGACTGACACAATCAATATAGATTCAGATATCAATTCCGAGGAAACTACCATGAATACAAGTTCTGCAGATTCCAATTCTACTGAAATGGTAACCAATACCAACATTACATTTATAAAACCAGATAAACAGGAACCAGTTGTATCGTCAATAGCAACACCAATTGTTAAGGAGTCTGGTTTTACTGAATCTGAACATAAATCAGTCCATGCTAAATTAGAATACATTGAATCAGAGTCTGGTCAAGTTGAATCTTCTGTGGATGGGTCTGATGATGGCGGTGGAAAAAAGGTTAATATAGCAGTGGATCAAGTCAGAGTGGATAATGTTGAAACAGAACACGTTGATACAGTTCATATTGAATCCAAAAACACAGAGATTGTTACAAGTCAAGAACAACCTACATCGCCTTGTGAACCTCTACATGTCAACATGTGTAAACAGTTTGGATACAGTGAAACTAAATTGCCAAATTTTGCTGGACATGTGTCGCTAGTTGACGCAACATTGGCACAGTCTACTTTTGTTCCACTTGTACATACAGGATGTTCTAGTCAGTTAGCATTTTTACTTTGTTCTGTATACACCCCAGCTTGCCATGAAAGATTCCCAGACACAGTCCCCCCTTGCCGATCTGTCTGTTTGAATGTACAGAGAGAATGTTTGCCTATTTTGAACCAGTTTGGCCATGTATGGCCTGATGAATTAGAATGTATCAATTTTCCATTGACTCAAGAGGAGAAATGTCTACAAGGTACTGCAGATATCTTCCGAGTACATTGGCAACCGAAACCCAAAACAGAGGAGAAAAGTGTAACCCAGACATTTGTTGTGACGACTAATAGTACTGTGAAGAAGGGAACTAAGCAAGTCGACCAAACTGTAACAATTAGACGTAAGAAGAAATTTTATTATAATGACCCTCGTTAAAAATTTAAACCCACTTTTAATATAATGACTCCCATTTAAAGAAATGCAATCATTTATATAGGGGGAAAATTGCATTGGCTAAACGTCTTTAATTGTTTTTTCACAGAAGCCACAAGAAATAATTTGTACTGTTTTTTTTTTAATAGCGATTATGGTTTTCACACCAAAAGAAATCAAATTTGCTCTGTTCCTGAACATAGTTAACCTTTCAAAGAATTGCTTTTATTTAAATTTGCTATTAATGTAGGACATACTTTTCTATCATGTTTCAATACAACATTATGTGATAAAGTTTGTCAGTAAACTGACAACCACAATATAACTGAAATATTGTTGAAAGTGGCATTAAACACCATAAACCAAACCATCTATGAGGATTTCTTTCACAGATTTTACAGCCTTCTCTTAATGGTCATTTTAAAACAACATTTAACATTTAACCTCTGTTCAAGTCTCCATATATTAACTTTGAACTTTGACATCTGAAATGTGTTCAAATTTGGTATCCATTTTAAGTTTTCCAGTGGCATATTAACTTGTTAAAGAGATGGATCTAGTTTCAATAATTTATTCAAAGTAATTGCATTTCTTACAAGAAATCTACAAAAACTTCAGATTTTGTACAAAATTATTTTGTATATTGTTATATATTTTACAAGTGATAATATATACAGCAAGCCATTTTATTTATTGTATGCCAAAGAAATATGGTTATTTTATAACATTTCTGATAGATGATAATGATAAAATTGGGTTTCTCATAAAAAATTTAATTACACAGTTTGAAATAAGATATTTAAGATGTTGAGGTGAAGAAAAGATGAAATAAAACTTATATGATAAAAATTAAGCAAGTATTTGATGATTTCTCTTTTCTAATTATAAATCAGACTGTGAAGCATGGTAACAGTTTTGACACCATGGAAACTTGTATATAATCATTTGTTAGTGTTATATATGCAGACACATGCAGACATGCAATTTTCTTGATTTACAATGAATTTTCTCATCCAAGACATTCGTTCATCAGTGTATGAACATGTATGAAATTAATTGATTTATTTTCAAATGTAAATTTATGCCAAAGGTCTTGAATACATTATAATTCTTGACAATTATAATACAATATAATTATAATAATTATGATAATTATTAATTAAAAGGAAATTTATTTTAAACAGTGATGGTCAATAATTTCACTAATATAAAAAAAAAAATCAACCTTCCACTGCAAATTACTGAACAAAAAGCATACCTACTTTTCTGGTTAATTTTGATATTTATGAAATGCCAAGTCTAAAATGATTTTAAAAATAGTTTGGTGGGGTTCATGTTTTTAGTTTTCTGTTTTGTTTGTCTTTGTCCTGTGTTTTGTGTGTCCAATGTTGCTGATGTCTCCTGATTGTCCATTCTTTATTGCCCCTTTGGTTTTCTCTAAAACATTTATTTATAGTAATTTAGTTTTATTTAAATTCCTTACTGGAGGGAGTAACGATCAACGATATAAACCAACTGTAACAACACAAATGACTCCTGAAAATGGAATAGGGGCCACAATGGTCGTGATTGTATGGTAGTTGGATTTACAACTACCTGTGCAATCAATGCCTATCATCATTAAAGTTGTGAGTACGAATCCCACCCAGGCGAGGTGTACTCCATACAACATTATGTGATAAAGTTTGTCAGTAACTTAGGACAGGTCATTGGTTTTCTCCAGGTTCTTCGGTTTCCTCCACCAATAAAACTGACTGCCTTGATAGAACTGAAATATTGTTGAAAGTGGTGTTAAGCACCATAAACCAAACCTGAAATCGGTAAAATTAAAATCGGTCAATTTATTATTTTTCTTGCACATTTCAACCTTAAGGTGTATTGTGCAATGTGTTATTTCATAATTAGAATTATGCAAACTACATCTTGAAACAGTAATATGTATATACCATAAGTTATAATGGGAGACAGATTTGATGACTTTTCCAAAATCTTGGCAAGTATAAATACTGTTGTAATTAGGGACAATTAACATCCTTGAACAGTCTCATGCCTTGCTTAATTCATTAGTGGTTAGGAAATGGAAAATAAAAAACAAATAAAAGAGGGATTTTAATTGATAATTTTAGAGAATCCAGACATGAAGATTATTACCATTTTGCTCTTCACCTGAAAAAATACAATAATACTTGGTAACTTATAACACCTGTAGTTGGGGGGAAGTGGGGTAACTTATAACACCTGTAGTTGGGGGGAAGTGGGGTAACTTATAACACCTGTAGTTGGGGGGAAGTGGGATAACTTATAACACCTGTAGTTGGGGGGAGAGTGGGGTTCGTCCCCCTCATGAAAACCAAGAAAGTCTAGTAAAGTTAGTTGAATTATGACTATTAAGGTGGAGATTTTGGTTGAAGTATAACTATTAAAATCATGCTTTGATCCCTGGTCGCAAGACCATGTCGCATCACAAGTTTATTGAACCCCTCCCTTGAAAAATCCTGGGTGTGGGCCTGCTAATGTACAAAACAGTCATATGCCCATTGCAAAATTCAGTTTTACAAAATATTATGTTTGTAATCCACAATGTCAGCTGTAATCTTTAGTATCTACAAGATCTTGATGTTAATCTATTAAGATTTACACTTTCTACAAGATTTTCTTTTGAACAACTGCATGATTGACACAACAAGTCTTATCATAAACAAATTATCTGTCAGGATTTACACCTTACACAAGTTTTTTTTTTTGTATCATTGGATGATTGACAAAGCAATTCTGATGATAAACAAATTATTTGCAATGATTTACCCTGTAGTTTTTTGCTCATATGGACCAGAGGACAATGTCAGCTATTGTCATTACTTTACATACATTATCATTGTCACACTTTTTCACTTGTGACAGGCCGATGGTTTTCTCCAGGTACTCAACTCCAGTTTCCTCCATCAATAAAACTGACCGCCACGACATAACTGAAATTTTGTTGAAAGTGGCATTAAACACCATAAACCTAACATGAAACCCACTTTTCAATCTTCTTCAAAACAAGTTCAGATGGTCTTCAACAACATTTTTTGGGTCTATTTTTGACAACCAATAAAATCACCACTATATTATTTGGACCAAACGGATGGAACTAAAACTGTACATAGATGTAGGTGACCACTAGATGATAGATGATCCTTGTCAAGTTGTAATTGCTTTTTTATGTAAATGAAAAAATTTAGAAAGCTGTCACCATTAGACATAGTTTAGCATGTGACTTCAGCAATCTGAAGAAGGGTGGGGGGGGGGGTAGGTGATCAGACTAACCACACAGGGAAAATATATTACTAGTAAAAAGCTTTCAACACAGAAACTGTTGAATGATAGAATCAAACTGTATATTAATGATCGTAAATTGTCAATTTAAAACTTAGGATATCCTCCAATACTGCATATTACTTTACTTGGGACCATAGTAAAAAATGTTATAAGCCTTTTTTCCAGAAAGTGTTGAATTGATGAATGCTCATTAGATGATCTTTTATAATCATTGCTTGTAAACCCAAGAATCATCACTATAATAGATATTTTAACATTGGACCTTATGAATAATGTTACAAGACTCTTCTTGTGTACTGTCAGCCATTCTCTAAGAATTCAGGCTGAGGTTTCACTGGGCTTTCAATATTTTTCTAAAAGTCTACCAGTACTTCACTTTTTATAGGCATTACTTTTTATTAAAATTGGAACAATTTCCATGAATATCTTAAACAACATTCTTTAAAATCAGGAGGTACCAAAGACCATTTTAGGTGGGTAAAAGTACCTGGTACCACCCCTAATTGAAAAGCCTGGGTTTCAATCATCTTATACATGTTGTGTGTTGTCCAATCATCTACCTTTAAGGGCAGGCATGACCATGATTGGATTGTCTCGTGATTTACATTTATAAACCTATGCAATAAGTGCCTACCACCAATCGAGTTGTGAGTTCAATTCCCACATGTGGTGAGGTGTACTTGATACAAATTTAAGTGATTAATTTTGTCAATGACTTGCAGTAAGGTCAGTTGTTTTTTTCTAGTTGAGGAAACTGGAAAAACCACTGACCTATAAAAACTGACTGTGGGAGTCAATCAACCATGAACCATCATCTAATTTGACTTCACAAATAATAATGATTCTCAGTACATGTACTTAACAATACTACATGTAATTGATCAATCTTGTCCTTGAGTGTGCATCATCATTTTATTTTCTTGATGAGTCTTAACAAGGTTTTTAACTCCCCTGACTGTAAGGGTCATGTGTGCTTTTTGTCATCACTTTGCGCCTGTCGCCATCATCTGTAATCTTTTTAACATTTTAATCCTCTTCTTCTGGAGCACTGGGCCAATTGGAACCAAACTTGGTAGGAATGTACATTGAATGGTGTTCTGTTTTTTTTTTTTACATTGATCAAAATATACAAAAAGGAACAAAAGGCCCAAAGGTGTCAAAAAGGGTTTTCTGTTTTTTATATGTGGAGCATTTATTTTGTAACCAATTTTGATCATTTTTTTTCTATATGCTCCTTATAAAGTTCTCTATAAAGTTATAACAGATTTTGTATAGTTGATTGGTTCTTATCATTTCAGAGATATAAGGGGAACAAAATAGGACCCAAACTTTTCAATTTTTAATTTGTCAGATATTGATAGGATTCCTTATGAAATTTCCTGTCTGAATTTTTTCGACAGTTTTGGCCTAGCTCTTATGATTTCCAAAATAAAAGGGGTAAATGGGGGTTCAAGGAGACCAACACCCTTGATGATAACTTTTTTTAATTTTTAGTCTGATTTGTATGCATATTCCCCCCATTGAATTCCTTTGAAAAATTCCAGTTTGGTAAACACCAGCAGATTTGGTGTAGATATTACCATTTAACAGATATGGGAGGCCAAAATAGACCAATGCCCAAAATTGTGGATTTCATTGTATTTATTTTGTTATTTATATTTGTATGACAACTGGACAACTGGAAATCTTTTATCAATAAGGGAGTATTGGGATCCCATTAGCTGGCTTAACCCTGCCACCTTTTTGTGACAGTCCCTGATGTCCACCAGCATTTGCCTTGATCTTCTCTTCCTTTAGTTAAGTTTACATGTTTAGGGGTGTGAATGAGAAGAGAAGTTTGTGCTGTTATCTTGGTAATATTATTAACAATCACTGTTCAAGGTTTTTCTTATCATTGATAAGGAGGGAAAAGTTTTTTTGGTTTTTATATTTTTTTTATTGTTTGAAATAAAGGCAACACTTGTTTTTCTCTGTCAATTCTGACAAACAAGATACTGAACATCTCTAATAGTCATCTTGTAGACTATAAATACTGAGACTAGATCAGAAATGTTACATTGTTAAACAAAATATTTCTGTGTTCTCTATGATAATAAATTCTGGTATTGTGAAAATAACAACAAAGAGCTGTGTCAGCAGTTCTGATACAATGCTTTGAAAATCATGCACCTTATGAAATATGATTTCATCGGATAAAAACTGAAATACTTAAGAAATAAATTATGGAAGCCAGAATGTGTTGGGAGTTTTAACATGGATTGGCGGATATTGGTATTTTATCCCGAGCCGGAACGAGGGATAAAATTTCTACTATCCGCCAATCCATGTTAAAACTCAAAACACATTCTGGCTTCCATGATTTATTTCGATTCTGATATGTTTAAGAGTACAAATACGGTTGTATACTTTGATTGGAAGATGGTAATTTATATTTACGTTTGCGGAAAATTTCTTACACAGTTTATGCTGCCAATGGAAAGTCAGTCACATTCACCGGCGCATGTGCTAATGAGATTATACCGAATGGATAACTCGCTTGTTTGTTAACAAAGTGAAAGAAGAGGGTCATGTTAGAATTATTATCATTTTGTGTTATGCAATTAACATCCCTTTTATATGTAAAAAATGTAATCACCCAGGACTAATGTTTGTGAACTTGAGGATTAAAGTTAGGGTTATGGTGTTTAATGGCACTATAAACAATATTTTAGTTATATCAGTGGCAGGAAGTTTTATTGGTGGAGGAAAAACTGAGTATTCTCCCTTCCTATGGTACCGCGGGTTCTATGATACCGCGGTATTTATTTTGTCTGTTCCTATGCACTGCAGCGCCACCCGCCGGTTTTTCTATTTATATATTCATAAACACAACAGTCACATTTATCGGAACGTCTGGTCATTCTGTCCAAATGTCTTGAATTTTTGTAAGTACACGTATTTTTATCTTTTCCTTAGAAATAGCGGACATTTTTATTTTACCCTGATACCATGCTTTGTAAAATGTCCAATAATTAAACCATAGTTGTCATAATTCGTCTGCTATTTTTTAGAAATGTCGTCCGTTTGTTTACGTTTCATTTCAACCCGATTTGGGATTTTTGGTGCTATTTTTAGTTACTTTCTAGATCGACAAAGTTGATGAAAAATTAAGCTATGAAAACATATTAACCAACATAACATTACATCAAATTGACTCAACTTCGTTACATTTGTTGTTTCAAAGAAACTTTACGCATTATTTATTAAATGTGATAAATTATCAAGATTTTCTTTATGGTATAAGTTTGCCAGATATTCACCTTGATTTAGTATAAACGATGTCTTCATTTGTCAAACATTGTGTCCCATAACATTAATATTGCAATTACCGCGATATCATAGGAAACCATTTCTGGGAGGTACATCGGCGTTGTCATAGGGAAAAGTGGTGACGTATTTTTAAACAAATTCAAAGAATAAAATGAATTGTAGGGGAAAATAGGTTTCTGTACCGGGGAATAAAATATAACATTTTTGGATTAATTCCGAAAACTAGTTACGTTACACAGACGTTAAACATTAAGTACCGCGGTACCATAGAACCCCGGGCTACACTCTGAATTTGGACATAAATTTTATTCAGATATAACCTATAGGATAAATCTGTATTTCATCTCGTGTTATGAATTATGTCATTAAGTCCTCTTGAAATTCATAAACATGGGGAGGATTACCAACACTAATCTTGAGAGGTTCTGATAAAATATCTTCAGGCTTAGTATTGTCAATCAACATATTAAAAGAGAGTATGTGAGAGTGAAAAACGTGAGCAGCGGATACAAACAGTCTGGTAAAATATAGAACTATTTCATGGCTGTAAATAGACAAAATATTGTCTTTGTTGTTTTAGAAAACAAATTGAAGCCATGGTAGTCTGCTAGCCTTGATAAGTATCCTATATCTAACACCATCTCTGGGCATCTTTGTGCTACATAAATATACAGTCAAACCTGCCCATGTGGGCAACCCTGTATTGAAAAGTCACTTGATAAGTACCCTATATCTAACATCACTTCTGGGCATCTTTGTGCTACATAAATATACAGTCAAACCTGCCCATGTGGGCAACCCTATATTGAAAAGTCATTTGATAAGTACCCTATATCTAACATCACCTCCGGGCATCTTTGTGCTACATAAATATACAGTCAAACCTGCCCATGTGGGCAATCCTGTATTGAAAAGTCACTTGATAAGTACCCTATATCTAACATCACCTCCGGGCATCTTTGTGCTACATAAATATACAGTCAAACCTGCCCATGTGGGCACCTGTATTAAAAAGTCACTTTTTTCTTCCCCTGTAATAGAAAGTTTCATATGAATTAAACCTTTTTAAAGAAGTCACCTGTCTTATAAGGCCACTTTTTCTTGGTCCAAAAGGTGACCTCTTAATACAGATTTAACTGTGTATGTATGGTATAGCTCACTTGTAATGAAATCTGTTATAATGAACAATCAGTTGTATTGAACAGATTATTTCTCCCCATCAGCCCCTTTGAAGTTTGGTTATAATGAAATAAAATCATGTCCTCCTTTAAATATCCTTATTTATGGATTAGACTGTATTAATTGGCATATATAGTTTGTTTCTTAGAAGCTAGGCCACCACCAAATCTAACAAATACTGTTATCAATGTGCACTACGACACATTCAGTTGTTATTTGATCAACCCAAACATTTAATACAATATTGGCTAATTTGTAAGTGAACACTATACTTAAAAATAAATTCAAGTGGTCAGATAAATCAGATAGATTTAATGATTTTAGTAAAGGGCATCTACTTGAAGGATTAGAAACAACACCTAAACATGTCTAAGCTTGTATAAGAATAGACCAGACACCAGTTTCATGGTTGGTTGTTTGGTTTATGGTGTTTAATGCCACTTTCTTCAATATTTCAGTTATATTGTGGTGGTAAGTTTTATTGGTGGAGGAAACCGGAGTACGGGAGAAAACTACTGACATGCCACAAGTCACTGACAAACTTTATCACATAATGTTGTATCGAGTACACCTCGCCTGAGTGGGATTCGAACTCACAACGTTAGTGGTGATAGGCACTGATTGCATTAGTAGTTGTAAATTCAACTACCATACGATCATGATCATGACGGCCCTCAAGGAATAAGAGTTTTGAGCCTTGTGTATAGTATTTGTTTTTTGAGCCTTGTGTATAGTATTTGTTTTTTGAGCCTTGTGTATAGTATTTGTTTTATTGTAGTAATCAGTCCTTGAAGAGTTAAAAAAAAGTATTGTATTCTATTATAAAAGTTGTGATATTATAAGTTGTCATAAGGAAAAAAATCAATACCCTCTGAATGAACCAAGAAATTCTCCAAAAAAAAAAGGTGACTGGTTTTCTGTATAACAAACTTGAAGACATCAGCACCCTCTGAATGAACCAGAAAATTCTCACAAAATAACAAGGTGACTGATTTTCTGTACAGAAAACTTGGAAGTCATCATTAATGAAATAATTGGCTGGTTTATTGTAGAAAAACTGCAGCAATGTAAATTATGTATTATATTTGTTGGATTCAATTTTGTTGTCTTCTCTTTGGTGTGTGTAAGCAATTACTTATATCAAGCTTATTTTGGAATGAGTCCACATTTTTTTTTTGACAGAAAAAACCCACAGATAATAATTGTATAAACGTCTGAATCCACAAGCTACACACCGTACTTTCACATCACCTGTAGGGAGCCCCATTTTGAAAATGTCCATCATGTTTTTCAGGTGTTTACCTTGGATTACAATAGGTAGTTATTTTATCTCTAGTTAGTGGTCAGTATCCAGCTGTTACCTGTTGTTTCTCTATCTTGAGTACCTGGCTCTTCTTTGGTCAAGTCTTTTAAATGTCATACAATGTGATCAATACCCATCTCTATCTACTCACTGAAATTGAAAAGTAAATTATATTTGATGTTTACTTATGTAGATATATTGTATGATATGTAATGAAGCTATTATTGACTGAGGAATTTAATGTCTAGTTCACTTTGCCTTTGTTTAAATTAGCCACTCTGACATGCTACCCTGAGAGTTTGTTGATAATGTAATACATGAATCTTCTATCGTAAATAAAGATATCTGGTTGTCTATGTCAGTAATAAGTTTTGTGGTTTTAGGCTCTCTCTTTTCAAAAATTCTACTTGTATATTTAAATATAAAGAAATACAATATATTGTAAATTCATAGAGAAAAAAATATGTGTTGTGTTCAGTGCTTTTGTATACATACTAACTTTGATTTCTTGTGCGAGAATGGATTTCTCAGAGCAATCTCGCATCGAGGGTGAAGTCTGAGATGGGAGTTGTGATGAGGAGTCCATTTCCAACAAAGCATATCAACGATGGTATGTTTATCGAGAATTTGGTCAGATGATGTCAGTGATGTCATTATAGTGTTAGGGTCCGGGTGGCTCAATGAGTTAGGTAGTTGGATTACCCAACAACTCATACAAGCCTATCACCAATATGGCATGGGTTCGCGCCCGGCTTTGTAAATTACAAAAAAGGGTGCACTCGACTCACAACCGCAAGTGATAAAGTTTACCAGTTGCTTGCCCATGGTCGGTGGTTCTCTCCGGGTACTCCGGCTTCTTCCACCACTAAAACTGGTCACCATGATATAGCTGAAATATTGCTGAAAGTGACGTTAAAACACCATAATGATTGATTGATTGATGTTTAACGTCCAGCGAGCAATTTTTTGAGCTATATTCAGGAGGAACAAATCATTATAGTGTTACTTTATAAAACAGTGATATTATGTTCATATCACCATAGTTACTTGATCATAGATATTACCCTGTGTAAAGATCAAAGGGAAAATGTACAAATCATTGATGAGACAAATACCTAACTTTTAAAACAATGAAAGAATTCATTCATACTAAATAACAAAAATGACAGTTTTGTTTGGTTTAAACCTATATTCATATATATATGACCATCTTTATTGAATGATTTTACCATGAATCAACAGAGAAAGGACTTTAAAATATTTTTGTTGATATTACTGGTACATAAATCTGCTTTCTATTCCTAGAGTAAATAAAGAAGGTTTAATTCAAATTGCACTTAAAGCCAAGACATTTTCAAAGGTTACGGTCACACTTGTGTGTCAAATGTCATGTTGCATATTTAAAGTAACAAGTTTTTAACTCTTATCCATTAAAACCCACAAGAGATATGATTGTCAACACAAAGTTAATGATATTCCTTTGTAGTAAATGTTCTTAAAAAATACAGCTTAAAAAATGTGGACCCACCGATTTTTAATAACTGAAAATATTTGATTTATGAATCATGAATAGCCTATATTTGTAACTTAAATCATTCCAGATAAGATTTTTAGCTTGTAGGTACCTGTTGTCTTATTGTCATCCCTTTGTGTCTGTCGGTCTTGTCATCTGTGACCCTTTAATTTCAATCCATTTCTCAGAAATCATTGAAGCAGACATTACAAAATTTGGAAGAAATATTGTGTGGTTCTCTACATTATTGTAATTGTCATTTTATTTGTAAATTCAACATGGCTGCTAGACCAAATATATATGCTTTCCTATTGGTTTAATTTTTTTTAAGATCTTCACAGAAACCACAAACAAATATGATGGAATTGTTACATGGTAGGAATGTTTCTTAATGCCTCCTTCATTTTAAAAGGGAATTCCTGAAAACATACCATGTTTGCTTTTTACCAATTTGCATATTCTTATTGCCCTTTTTGACTTAGAACTCTTGCTACATTGTGAAAGAGAATTCCTTAAAACTGTGTATGCTTGGTTATTTTCCTGTGGAGATTTGCTTATCATTATGGCAGTTTCATCAGTCCATTTCTGAAGAGGTTTTATTGTCCTTTTTCACTTCAAATTTTTCATCAAAAGTTTTCATGCACAACTCCTACATTTTAAAAGGGAATTCCTCAAAATTTTGCATATTTGCTTCTTACTATATGAAGATTTGCATATCGTTACAGCAGAGTGGTCACACCATTGAAGGTGTATTACCCTATTTGACGTATAATATGACACAAAAAAGATTGTAATTAAGAATTTTGAAAATTGATTTTAGAACCTGGTATATAATGTTGGAAAGTAAGGGCTACAATTTTTTTTGTTAACTTTAATGTATATAATATTTTGTATCTACAAGAGATTGTTTAATGACAGAATATTATTTTCATACATATACTTTAATAAGGCCATGACTATAATTAGGTTTACGTTTAAGTTTATGGCGGTTGACACCACTTTCATTAATATTTCTGTTATATCATGGCGGTCATTTTTTTGGAGGAGGAAACCGCAGTACCTGGAGATTACCACCACCCTGTCGCAAGTCACTTGATCACATAATGTTGTATGGAGTATACCTCACCATGAATGGGGTTCGAACTCACAACTTTAGTGGTGATAGGCACTGATTGCATAGGTAGTTGTAAATCCATTTCCATACCATCATGACCACGACTGACCTGACTATAATTAATTTGTGTTAGGCTGTATCATATTTAGTGAGTGGACGTTATTCATGTTTTTAAAACAGGCGTACCAGTAATAAGAAAAGTGCCCTTAAATATTATTTATTACAAAACTACTAAAGTAAGTTAATCAATAGGTGATGATGAAGAATAGAGGGAGTATATAAGTAGTTAAGTACTTTGACAGTCTACTTTCCCACAATGACTAACTAATTGTTGTTAATGTAATTAAGTGTATTTTATTGTTTTAATACTTCATGATATTGTTTTCAGAGTGGTTTTAGTGAAATTTCTCACCAAAACAAACAAAATTGATATTACAGTTGAACTCCGTTTCAGAGGTGAAGGTCATTTGAAGTAGGCAAACATCAAGTTCAAATAAAACGGTGGCGCAATAGTTTACATTCTTGCTTCCTTTCTTTGAGTTAAATAAATCATGGCTTAGATCCCCTGTCAGGTCAAACCAAATACACTATGAAATTGATCAGATATTTACTGATTCTTCACTAAGAGCACAGAACAAAAACTGGTTGCTAGCTGGGAGCAGGATAATTTGTATGAGTGGAATAACCAATGAACTGTTGTTGTTTTAGTGAGCTATATACTACTATAAAAAATTCAATTCAGTGTGTTGGTCTAGCACAACATAATCATCATCTTATCAAATAATGTAGCTAAACTTCTCACTCATATGCTAACCCTCAAATATAAATGGGTGAGTGTCATTGTTGTAAAGAATGCACAGTCCTAATATTAAACTTTATATTTAGTCTATGTTACACGGAAGTCATCATATGTATAATATTACTTCTATAAAAGAGAGCAGATTGGATTAACCATCATTTAGATATATTATGTATTAAAAACATTAGAAGACGTAACAGTGAAACAACAGTAAACTTTGAACCAAAATATAATAGCCAATACCATTTTTCGTCATCTGTACAGTAACTGACATCCTCTTGTGCAAAATGTCATGCATAGTATCCAGTATTTTGGTATATCTTAGAAGTAGATACAACAGAATGTTGAAACATGGGTATGTTGTTACTCAATGAGTATATGTGTTGACTGTGCTTCAGCTTAGGAGTTTTGTGATTGTTGGTATGTTGTTACTCAATGAGTATATGTGTTCACTGTGCTTCAGCTTAGGAGTTTTGTGATTGTTGGTATGTTGTTACTCAATGAGTATATGTGTT
>MJUT01029485.1:202934-218678 GCA_002080005.1 Gigantidas platifrons | reverse complement strand
AATTCTATATAAACCTAACCCAAAATAAACCAGAATTCTATATAAACCTAACCCAAAATAAACCAGAATTCTATATAAACCTAACCCAAAATAAACCAGAATTCTATATAAACCTAACCCAAAATAAACCAGAATTCTGTAAAAACCAAGCATTGAATAAAGCTCCAATGTAGGAAATATATGTTATTTTATTCTGTTTTAACTGAATACCTGTCTATTCCAAACACAATAGCTGGCCCCAAGGAGGTTTGGTTTTGCCAGGTGTCATTGTATTTCAAATACTTGAGGATCTCAGTCCTTCATTCTATGTAGTGAAAAGTTCTTTGGAAATATAGGGGACCCAGGAATTGTAGAGGATCAAGTTTATTATTCCTCCCATGCCTTTAGTCATACAGTACAAGACTCATATATGAAGACAAAATACTACAGATTAATATTCTCATGGTCAATTTAAGGGTCCATCATGGTCATCATGGTGGTAATCGTATGGTAGTTGTGCACTCAGTGCCTATCACCACCAAAGTTGTGAGTTTGAATCCTGCTCATGTCGAGATGTACTTGATACAACATTATATGATAAAGTTTATCAGTGACTTGCGACAGGTCGGTGGTTTTCTCCGGGTACTCTGGTTTCCTCAACCAATAAAACTGACTGTCACGATATAACTGAAATATTGTTGAAAGTGGCATTAAGCACCATAAACCCACCATGGCCATTTTATCAGTAAAGTAAGACATAACATACATTTTAACTGAAAGAGAACAATTAAAAAAGATACCATCATCAGTAATTTAGGTTAAATATGTTACCTGCACTTTTATTAAAAGTTTTTAGCTTTGTGATTAGTGCAAGGCACTTAACCCTTGTTTACATTATACAGGGTTATTCAATACACTTTCATAAAACACAAAGTTAATCTCTGTCTTAATATGTTAAAAATTTTGAAAATTGTTGTTATATACGACTGGTATTTTCGTTAAATCTTCATTAATAGTTTTGCACGTTGGGGAGCCGTTGGGGAGCGTGTATTTTCATCAAAGGAATATTAAGATGGTATAAGATCTTATAGGTTTTTAATTTTTCATGGAGATTTGTCTTTCATTTAAAACTGGGTGTAGTATATTTTCTTTATAATGAAATGGTATTGGGTCATTGAAAATTTGTTACATTGTAAATACACTTAAAAATGTCTGATGTATGGTTTAGTGTTAGCTGAAATTTTGTACTTTTGATCTAGAAATTTTTTGTAACATTTTAAGTGAATTTTGATATCTTTTGACTCCATAGTGAACCACATATTCCATGATAATTTTATATGGCAGTAAATCCAAATGTTGTGTTATAAAGGGAGAATTTGTTTGTTAAATGGCTCAAGTTTTGAGTTGAAAGACCTCTTAGAAAGAGGTTATTTGTCCATAGGATTATTACTATCATATCTCTTTATTAAGTTTTCTACAAATATAATCAAAAATTTTATCATGATAAAAAGAATCAAAATTGTCAATTTAAAATATCATTTAAAGACCAAAAATTTTCAGTGACTTGCGATAGGTCAGTGATTTTTTCCGGATACCCAGGTTTCCTCCACCAATAAAACTGACCGCTACGATAACAGAAATATTGTTGAAAGTGGCATTAAACACCATAAACCATCACTTGTGTTAATGTAAAAACAAAACTTTGTAAACTCATGATGATTGATGTGTCTTAAATTTTGAATACAGGAAACCCAGACATGCAAAAATAAATTAAAAAATATTTGAAATGTTGAATGGTTTATAGTGTTTAATGCCACTTTCAACAATGTTTCAGTTATATTGTGGCAGTCAGTTTTATTGGTGTAGGAAATTAGAGTACCTGATGATGAAAACCACCGACCTGCTGCAAGTCACTGACAGACTTTATCAGTATAACATAATGGAAATGTTGAATGATGATTGACAGAATAAAATTAAGGGGGTTGTGACCCTTTATCTTATTTTGACCCTATTACATATTCAATGCATGTTTCTCTATTATAGCATCAAGCAAAATTACATAGAGGGGACCATAAAACTGTCTGACCTGGATTCATCACTGTAATTTACAAGTCAAACTTACAATAGAAATTCACATTTCTACCTGTACTCAAATATGGATACAATCTTAGACTATTGATAAAAATGTTTATTTTAGAGATAAAATAGATATATATATTTGCAAATATAGGTGAAAAAATATGTCTGAGGAAAATAGTGATAAAATAAGGTGTCAAATTTTTGATTGCCCTAATTTAATATTTATATCTGACCTTTTTGTACCCTATTTATTTTAAACGATTATTTCCTGTCCATTTCTATATTATTGTGGCTTAGTATTGCTTCTCAAGTAGATTACCAAGACTAGTCTAGTTAATGAACACTGGTACCCAGCAATTTATTTAAGAAGAGGTCAGATATTCGGTCACTGTTCATAATTCATTAGCAAAGAAGTGATACAGAGACAAAATCTAGGACAGTATTTTGACAATTATGGCAAGAAACAATTTTCCTTATTTCATATGTTAATTGATTTTTTTTTAATTTATTATCACAGAATATTTAATTTTTATTAAATGTAGTATTAATGCAAAATATAATAAAAATATGGAAAGAATAATAAAAAGGGGGAATAATTCATACAAAAGGTTTTTGAAAAGACTCTTTAACTTGGGATATATATAGTAGATAAGATTGAGTCTATATATTTGATTAATTTGAATAAAATGAAAAAAGTTGAACTACTTCAGTATCATTTTGTTCAAAAGAATAACAGACAAACTAATTATGAATTAAAATATGTGTTTAATCTTTGTGCTGGATGACACTCCGATAAATTAAATATCATATTTATTTATTTATTTCTGAAACAAACATTGTTTGTGTCATTATGACAATTATATACATGCCCTTATGTCATAGTATGTAAATTATTCTTTGTATATGTCAACCTTAATTAACATAAATTCATTGTTTAGATGTTAATAATATACAGATTAATGCAAATTACACAAGAATATTAATATTTCTAAGATCAAAGATATCGTTCAAATTTACAGGTAAGGGGATTCTGCCTTTGTCATCAAACTGTATATACATTTTAAACTTAGTAAGAAAGGATATGGATGTAAATGAACGTGAGAGACAATCCAACTTTACACTTAGAAACAAATTAAAGTAAAGGAACTTGACACAAATTAAAGTAAAGGATCAACCCCTTTATTGCTATTCTACATTTCACAGTCACTGTAGGGTCTTCTATAATGAACATGAGAGACCATCCAACATTACACTTAGAAACAAATTAAAGTAAAGGATCAACCCCTTTATTGCTGTTCTACATTTCACAGTCACTGTAGGGTCTTCAGTAATGAACATGAGAGACCATCCAACATTACACTTAGAAACAAATTAAAGTAAAGGATCAACCCCTTTATTGCTGTTCTACATTTCAAAGTCACTGTAGGGTCTTCAGTAATGAACATGAGAGACCATCCAACATTACACTTAGAAACAAATTAAAGTAAAGGATCAACCCCTTTATTGCTGTTCTACATTTCACAGTCACTGTAGGGTCTCCAGTAATGAACATGAGAGACCATCCAACATTACACTTAGAAACAAATTAAAGTAAAGGATCAACCCCTTTATTGCTGTTCTACATTTCACAGTCACTGTAGGGTCTTCTATAATGAACATAACTCATACTCTAAAATGTGTGTGAAACCTTTCTTAACCTGCCAACTGCAGTAATACTCTAGATTTCTGTCAATTATTTGTTTTGATGTCACTTGTAAAGGATCTTTTCAATAGTCTAACTGCATATCATTTCTAAGATTTTTTTATTCATATTGTGACTTGTATGATGCCCTGATGGAGTTTAGTGGGTGGCTCCTATCTTGCTTGCCACTTTTTTTTATAGGAAGGTGTGGCATAAGTATTGTTTATCAGTGATGGACACATCAACAATAACTAGAATGATAAATCCCAATTCTATCAATATCTTTATGTCATAGGTCCAATATATTTGATAGATCGCTGTATCATATCGTCTACATAATGTAACTTGCTATTTTGTCGTGGTCCACTGACATAGTCAGACCTGATTTTGTACAGCATTAAAACGGAATTCTGCTTTCTGATGATCTGCTGTTTTCTGATAGTAAAAATTGTGCATTTTGTATAAACAGTATGTTGTGAATTACAGCAGTTTCTCACCATATATGCAAGAGGTGCAAGGTTTTCTACTTAAAAGTAGACTTTTTCTAAGTTGAAGAGACTTATTTCACTCTCCTCAGGTCTTCATCTCAGTCTGTACCTACTGGTCATTTTTTTTTTGTACTGAGCAATTTGATCTCTCTCTCTCTCTGTCTGTCTCTGTATCTCTCTCCCCCTTCTCTCTCTCTCTGCATAGACCCAATGTAATGAATATCATTACTGTGATTTTTACAAATTCAACAGTATATGCATGTTGGTCTAGTACAAAGTGGACCTCATTATCATCTCATTGAAAGTTAACTTGTTCTCGCCATGATATAGCTGACAAATTGCTGAGTTGGCGTTAAACAGCAATCACTCACTCACTATATTATTAGACATATGGATTGGATAAAGAAGTTTTTTTTTTAAATGACCATTGGTATTAAAAAAGATTTAAAAGATTTGTGGTTTACTTGAAGACACCTGGACCCAGTTATGTCACAGATATTGAAATTCATACCAAATTAACTTCAAGTTTAATAAGCGTTTTATAAATCTATTTTGACCTGAGGTTTTTTTTTACTACAAAATCTTGGTGGAAAAATAATGATATTGTATTTTAATATAATAGTTAGTATTCATTTTCATAACGTTTTGATATAATGTTTAAAAAACTACACCTTGTGAATGAAATTATACACTAAAATATCAGTTTTCTCATTTTTGACAGGGCATACAGAAATTCCATTCACCGACTTCATTTATCATAATTTCATACATAACCTGTTGAATATTTTCCAAATATTCTTGTCCATCAGTTATATTTATATTACTTACTCATATACTATTATCATAAAAATCAATATTTACTTATTTAAAATTCAAGAATTTTTTTTTAAAACTTTATACCTTAAAATTTGATGGTCAGACCACTATTTAAAAAGTTATTCAATTTTAACTAGAATTTATTTAAATAAAAAAGAAAATCCCAAATTCCCCCTTTGGCATGGCCTCTTGATTCACTGTGACAATAAAAGTTAAAGAGGTGTTACCATTTAGTTCTATAGCTAGGGATAAATACCCTTACTCCAATAAAATCTCTTACCCTTGTTTGTCTAATGTACACGAATAAACAATAATGTCTCTGCTATATACTTATGTATAGCCATAATCAGAGATGAACACATATCATCAGTGTATATACACTGCTTGTTAGCCTATCTAGCAAAAGTTTGATGAAATGCATAAATTAGTTTTAAATCATAACTGTTGGATTTTACTGT
Source organism: Gigantidas platifrons (assembly GCA_002080005.1). NCBI lineage: Eukaryota > Metazoa > Mollusca > Bivalvia > Mytilida > Modiolidae > Gigantidas > Gigantidas platifrons. Next base: position 213,177 of record MJUT01029485.1, on the reverse strand, counting down.
GATAATTCAATTCCTGTGGTTTTTCTTTATTGGATGGTGTAGTGAGACGTATGAAAGTGGAAAATACCTAAAATTTAAAAAAATAAAAAAATAGACATTTTTAAAAATTTTCATTCATAACTTTATTTATATATATATATATATATATGAGAGATCTATCACAACAAAGTTTCAGTGATTTTATGGGCGAGTGATTTCAAAATTTTAATGATATTATTTGCTAGTATAAGTAGTTAAATGGAGAATTTCCTATTTATTCATTCATTAGTTGAAGAATTTCTAAGTGATCCTAAGTGAGTCAGGAGAAGTATTCAGCTGGTATTTAGAGTACAATCTAAAGAACAATAAACAAGTGGGATCTTTTTTTATTTTCAAACAGAAGCTTGTATATACTGCAAGTTTTTAATTTCACTGGACAGTATGAGATACTTAGAACACATTGGGATTAGCCTTCTGATATTAACTTTATGTCATCTTTGTTTTGTCGTCTCAGATGCAGACGATTGCCTAAAAGACAAAGAAGTCGGACCTTGTACAAACTACACTACTCGATGGTACTACGACCAAGCAGAAAAAGGTTGTAGGCAGTTTTGGTTTGGAGGCTGTAATGCAGGAGTTAATAATTTTGAAACACAAGAGAAATGTAAAGAAACTTGCAGTCACTTATTTTCAGGTAAGTTTATATTATTTCTACTGTAAATTATATGACAATGTTTTTTGTTGTTGAATTTTTCAAGATTATTGACATTTGCCGGTATTATGCACATAAAGTACAATATACATGGTGGATTATGATCCTTGAAGACATATAATTGATAGAACTGTAAATATTAAATAGTCAAGTTGGGCCTGAGTTTATTTTCGTCAAAATTTTTGATAGCTTACAGGTATATGACCAAAAACTAGACATAGCTTTTAAAAAATGTAATATTCAGTTTATGTACGGTCAAACCTGTATATAAAGGTCACTCAAGGGAACCAGAAAAATGTGAGCTTTATGAGCAGTTGTCCTGTATATACAAGTTGAAATTATATGCACTATTCATTAATGTGAAAAATGCCCTTTATAGACAGGGATTTGCTATATAGAGGTGCCTTATAAGGCAGGTTTGACTGTATTTGAAGGATATTGTCATGAGAATTTAGAATCTTGTATAAGTCGTTTTAACCCCGCTGAACCAGTGGTGTAAGAATCTGTAATCCTCTAGAGGATTAAAATGTCTCGTGCCTTTCCCCGCATCAATTTCAAACGCATTAATTTCAAATTTTGAAATAAAGTTCGTGTCAAATAATGGGAGAAACAAATTCTCCTTCAGCTGCCATTGTGGGACGGCTTGTGGTTAAAATTTTAAATTTAACTCTCTAGAGTGGAGAAATATCGTAACCCACGGGCAACTGAAGGAGAATCTATATTTCTCCTATTCTTTACCTGATTAACCAGTTGGTAAAATTTTCGTAATATTTTTAATCGCCATGGTGATTAACAGCAAGAATTAACAACTTAAATTTTTTTTGACGTTCTGATTATAGGAGAAACAGATTCTCCGTCTGCCACCAGTGGATTGCGATATTTCTCCACTCTCGATAGTTAATTTTTCTAGTTTTAAAGCTCTCGAGTGGAGAAATGTTGTAATCCATTGGTAGCAGACGGAGAATATATATGTCAGTACTTTTTTATATAATGGTTTTATTCCACTTAAAAACAATAAGCAATGAACTGTCATTTCCCATAAAGTTACTGACACAATTTGTGAAATAGTTGTAACCACACAACAGTCACATAATTGTAATGTCACAACAAACACGAGATTTCCAGTATCACAAGTGGTTTGTTGCATCACAAGTGCAATTCACTCTACCGATAAGGCTATTAAAAGTTAATTTCTTGGTTCTCAGGCCCGCCCGCATGTGGAAATTCATCGCCGCATTGCCGATTTTATTGCAAAAATAGTTAAAAAAATAAAATTTAAGTGCGGTAGCGCTGTCCGTACGGAAAAAACAACCGCATCCGTTTTTTCTCTTATATCGCGTGGTCGGTGAAACGCTTTAAAACGCATCATGCTTAAATGAGATTTAAAGCATCGATATCACAATGTATAAATAAAAAACGTGTTTCCGTTTGACATTTAGACAAAATGTCAATCGTTTCTGTGCAAATTCGGCACAAATGTTTGCCAGTTTTACCAGGGAACATAATAGGGGGCTTCTCCGAAGCTTGTACCTTATTGGAATTGTTTACGGAGATAAAAAAAAATGGTACGTTGGGACCAGCAGATTGGACTTTTCCATAAAAATTAACCACTTGTGATGTTTCTGCCGCCATCGGATTCGGAAGAAATAAAATTGAAATTTTCGATAAAGTAATGAAAAGTTTTATACATTGCCATATTTTTCACACAAAAAAAAAGAAGAAAAAATGCCTCCCTCATCACTTTTTACAGCAGTAAAAGGATAAAAAAAAATGCTGCCCTCCCTCATCAATTTAAACAAAAAAGGGCCTGAGAACCAAGTAATTAATTTTGCATGGCCTAAATTCTCTATTTTTAATAAATTATTTTCATTGATAAATAGAAGAATGTTTTAGTCTTTCTAATTAATTGGCTTCCTATTTTGTATATATTTAATCACCATTTACTCAATCTTTAGTTTTATGTGTATGTTTTGTAGATCGTTTTTGTACTTTTTTTTGGCCATTGTGTTGTTTATTCTTCTTCGATTTAAGGATTCTGATTACCCCTTTGATATCTTCAAACTCTTCTTATACACATATACCAAAAATAAAAATAAAAATGGGACAGAAGTGAATTTATGCATACGAAAGTAAATTTCAGTTTCTAGTGTGTAAATGGAAAATGACTGGAGTTAGGGGTTAAAGATTCAGAAACGTTGTTTTGATCGCTTATGCCAGAAAAATGTTGCAATTTGGCAAAACACTTGAGATTTAGATGTTTTATTTAGAACCTATTAGTTTTCTGGCTTGATTATTAATTCTAATTATTATGATAAGGATATTGTCAATTGGCTCGCCAAATCATACTGTAGGATGAATGACATTCTATCGTTTAAATTTAGAACCAGACAAAAACTTGCATTCTAACATACATGTAGAAAAGTGGCAGCGATTTTCTAATGTGTCATTAATATTTCACCAACCAAACATTTGAGCTCCTCTTACACCTTTAAGCTACTGGTAGTTTAAACCGGTATATCTAGATTGGTAAGAGAATGATTACCTTGGGCTTTCACAAGTTCTTTCTCCGTTAGGTAGTAATATCAATAGTCAAGGTCACAGCTTATTTTGTTTCTGACTGTTAGAGCTTCTCTTTCAAGACTGTACAGTGCCATCTTAACCGTGATCAATAAATCTTATGTAATCAAGTTATTCAGTCATTTTCCGAATACCTCTGCCATTAAAACTGATCGCCATGATTATTGACTAAATCTAACATCACAGAGGTGAGTTTGTGTCCAGATAACAACCTCATTTGTGTTAAGATTCCCAGACACGTACCAGTAACCCTGTCAGGGGTTTACACTGGTTAGTTTGTTATAGCTGCTCTATTGAGTCTGGTAGTCATGATATTGCTGTCAAATTGCTGAACGTAATGACAGATACCAATAGCATTCATAATTTTGTAGAAGTTATCTCCCCTGAGTCCTGACAAATTTAATTTTTTTTTTATTTCACTTGTACTTTTTAGCATGTTACGATAATAATAAAATAGTAATGCCAAAAAATAATATAGTATATACTTTTATAAATAATGCACAGATAAATGCAGGATTTTAATGGAATTGAAAAACTTAATATTAATAAAATTTCTTTTTTGTAGAACATATTTATTATCTTGCAAAAAAAAAAATAAAACTAAGTTCCTGTATCATTTGTAAATAATCAAGCACCCAGAGAAAATCACACCCATATTTTGAAAACAAATACAAAAATCACCCAGTACAAACAGTTTTTAATTTTTAATAACTTGTATATCATATTTATTATGGTGTGACAAATAATTATTTCATTTACATCACTGTGGTGAAAGCTAGCTATAAGGTCCTGTCAGTATATCTACTAAGTTAAATATTTACAAGATGATAGCTCTCCTTACACAAAAGTTTTATTTTGTTTGCATAATTTTATATCTATTTTGATATTCTGTTGTGTATGTTATACAATCAAGTTTACAGTTAAATGTTAAGCATGGTTAGTTACAATACTAATTAAGCATAATATAACCAAGTTAAACTTTCAATATTGGAATAGAACTAGGTTAAACTTTCATTATTAGAATATATCCAGGTTAAACTTTCATTATTAGAATATATCCAGATTAAACTTCCATTATTAGAATATAACCAGGTTAAACTTTCATTATTAGAATATATCCAGGTTAAACTTTCATTATTAGAATATAACCAGGTTAAATTTTCATTATTAGAATATAACCAGGTTAAACTTTCATTATTAGACTATAACCAGGTTAAATTTTCATTATTAGAAGGGAGAGAGTTGGGGTCCCAATTAACTGCTTTAACCCTAGCACATTTGTGTGCCTGTCCCAAGCTAGGACATGGATTTTTATCTGCATATGTCATGGTCCTTTTTTGTGTTCAATGATTTGAGGTGAGAGATAGTTGTTCATTTTGTTAATATTGATAGAATTGTTGACCATCACTGTTTAAACTGCATGTCTTTTCATAATGCATAATTTTTATTTTCAGTAAAATAATGACTTTTAGATATCTTTTGTTAAAAATTATACAGGTTAAATGGAAAAAATAAAATATGTATTTTTAATTAAAAATAAAGCGTTTGCAAAGTTTGTTAGTACAAGATTTGGTAATGAAATGGGACTGAATTTAGATGAATTTAAACAAAAACTAGAAGTTTAAGAACTGTTGCGAGAATGATACATTATGCACGCTCAGCATGTCAGAGCTTACATGTTTCAACATGTAATACATGTATGTACAGGTTTAATAATAGCCCATAAGGTACATGAAGTTTTCTACTGAAGCAAACTAATTTAAAAAAGCAAAATTCATGGAACTTGATCAGATATGACATTAGGAACATAAAAAACATATGAAAACATTATTACACAATAGATTTCACTATTAGGTACTGTTTTATGGTAATCAGTTTATTTTATCAGGAGGGAAATTTAAGGTGGAGTTGACAGCCATTTTGATGAAGAGATTACAGAGATTCCTTTTGTATGATTTTTGTCATTTACATGTGGAACAAATATGTGACACACCTTTTTTATTTGACTCATTCTTATTTTGTTATATTTTCACCCATTTGTTATTTTTCTAAGCTAATAGCAGTTGTACAGTCGTCCCATATTATCAGGCCACCATTGTTTTTTGTTTTTGCAATCTTCACAATAAGAATGTCTGGTGAAGGATCATGATTAATTTACCATCCATTATAAAATGGCAATCACCTTCTGGCACTTGAGGTGAACCAGGACAGTGGTTTGTGGTTTTTTTGTGTGGTTTAATATGTGATTGACCACCACCTGTTTATTTTCTTCTTGGATTTATTCAAGGGTCTACCTTCGGTAGGAGGTGTCTTATTAAATACCTTCTTCTGACATGGATTTATTCAAGGGTCTAACTTTGGTAGGAGATGTCTTATTAAATACCTTCTTCATGGATTTATTCAATGGTCAAACTTTGGTAGATTTCTTATTAAATAAAGATTGATGTATTAAGCAAGTTTGTCATGTACTAAGGAAGTAAGTAACATCCAAAATAATCCCTTGGAAGAACACAATAGAAAGGATGCTCAAGAGTAGATAATTCCACTGCATATCGTAAGGGCAGACAACTGCGAAAGGATGGATACCAAATTATTGCCAGAACACAATAAAAGGGGCAGTTAAGAGCAGAAAATGTCACTGTAAAAGGCAAGAGCAGACAACTCCTGCAAAAGGTTGGATACCACAGTATTCTCTTGCCAGAACACAACAGAGAAGATGGTCAAGAGCAGAAAACTCCACTGCAAATGGGTTGATTTCAAATTATTCTCTTGCCAGAACACAATAGAAAGGGATGGTCAAGAGCAGACACCTTATTTGCAAAATGGTGGATACCAAATTATTCCCTTGCCAGAATACAATAGAAGGGATCATCCCTATGGTAAAGAGCAGACAACTACATTGTACATTCCAAAATGGTGAATTATGTATGAAGAGGATTACTATCTTTTGGTTGATTTTATAATTTTAGATTAATCCTTCAGGCTGGAGAATAATAATGCCTGCAATTTGAGTAAAAGTTATTTTTTATGTTTCTTGTATAGTAGTGAATGAAACATAGGAAAAGGTCTTATGAAAATAATAAATTGATATAAAGAAAATAATGAATTAAAAAGTGACAGAAAACATTTTACTATTATTTATAGAATATGGTATAATACTAGAAACCCCACTGACTTTGATATCATTCCTTCATTGTATAGTACCTCCCAATTTTGATTGAAAGTGCTTATAGTTAACTAGTTATAAAATGAGAAGAGAATAATCAAAAGAAACCAAAACTTATTTACTAATCATATTGTATAATAAAGTATTAAAATATTTGGCATTGTTGCAGTACAGCAGTGTTTTGTATCATTTTACTATCAAAAAGTGTTTTGTATCATTTTGCAGAGCAATATTTTTTTTTGTATCATTTTGCAGTGTAATAGTGGTTGTTTATCATTTTTCAGTCTGATAGTGTTGTTTGTGTCACTTTGAAGTCCAATAACGTTTTTTTCTATTTTGCAGTCCAATAGTGTTTTGTATCACTTTGCAGTCCAATAGTCTTTTGTTCTATTTTGCAGTCCAATAGTGTCTTTTGTTCCATTTTACAGTCAAACAGTCTTTTGTTCTATTTTGCAGTCCAATAGTCTTTTGTTCTATTTTGCAGTTCAATATTGTTTTGTATCACTTTGCAGTCCAATAGTCTTTTGTTCTATTTTGCAGTCCATCAGGTATATGACCAAAAACTAGACATAGCTTTTAAAAAATGTAATATTCAGTTTATATACAGTCAAACCTGTATATAAAGACCACTCTAGGGAACCTTAAAAATATGGGCTTTATGAGCAGTTGCACTGTATATACAGGTTAAAATTATATGCACTATTCATTAATGTGAAAAATGAGATTGCCCTTTATAGACAGGGATTTGCTATATAGAGGTGCCTTATAAGGCAGGTTTGACTATTTGAAGGATCTTGTCATGAGAATTTAGAATCTTGTATAAGTCATTTTAAAAACTATCTACCCCTCTCAACAAGAAGCATTTTTTGGACCAATTCTTATTTGCTGTTGTATTAATTATACCCCCCCACAAACAAAGTTTGGGGGGGGGGGTATATAGGTTTCACCCTGTCTGTCTGTCCGTCTGTCCGCATAGAGGGTACATGGTTTGTCCGTGCAACTCCTCCTACAGTTTTTCTGCTAGGAAGTTTTTATTTTGCAGATCATTTGTACATATATCAAAGATGTGGCTGTGGTAAGGATTTTGATTTTTGTGCATTTTTACCAAAAATATAGATTGTTGAACTTAGTCATTTTTTGGTGAATTTGGCAAAAAGGGTACATGGTTTGTCCGCGCAACTTCTCCTAAAGTTTTTACCCTAGGAAGTTTTTATATTGCAGATCGTTTGTGCATACATCAAAGATGTGCATGTGGTAAGGATTTTGATTTTCATGAATTTTTACCAAAAATATAGATTGCTGAACTTAGTCTTTTTTTTTGTGAATTTGGCTAAAAGGGTACATGGTTTGTCCACGCAAATCCTCCTACAGTTTTTACGCTAGGAAGTTTTTATATTGTAGATTGTTTGTACATATATCAAAGATGTGCATGTGGTAAGGATTTTGATTTTTGTGCATTTTTACTAAAAATATAGATTGTTGAGCTTAGCCATTTTTGTGTGAATATGGCAAAAAGGGTACATGGTTTGTCTGTGCAACTCCTCCTACAGTTTGTAAGTTAGGAAGTTTTTACATCGCATAGCATTTGTACTCATATCAAAGATTTGCATGTTGTAAGGATTTTGATTTTCATGAATTTTACCAAAAAATATAGATTGTTGAACTTAGTTATTTTTTTTTATTTGTGAATTTGGCTGAAAGGGTACATGGTTTGTCCGTGCAACTCCTCTTACAGTTTTTATGCTACAACGTTTTTATTTTTGTTGAATGTGTTAAACATTATAATTTGACAAATAATATATTTTCCGTGTAGACTTAGTTTTCAATAATCTTGGACATAGTCAGAGTGAAGCGGGGGGTATTAGTCCCGCTATGCGGACAGTTCTAGTTATAGGCTAGAGCATAGTTTCTCCTATTCTTTACCTGATTAACCAGTTGGTAAAATTTTCGTAATATTTTTAATCACCACGGTGATTTTGTTCTATTTTGCAGTCCAATAGTCTTTTGTTCTATTTTGCAGTCCAACAGTCTTTTGTTCTATTTGGCAGTCCAATAGTCTTTTGTTCTATTTTGCAGTCCAATATTGTTTTGTATCACTTTGCAGTCCAATAGTCTTTTATTCTATTTTGCAGTCCAATAGTCTTTTGTTCTATTTTGCAGTCCAACAGTCTTTTGTTCTATTTTGCAGTCCAATAGTCTTTTGTTCTATTTTGCAGTCCAATAGTCTTATGTACAATTTTGCAATGTAACAGTGTTTTATATAATTTTGCAGTCCAATATGTGTATCCACTTTACCTTGTTTTGTTATCATTTTGAGACTTATGGAAGTAATTTATTTATCAGCCCTGCATCTGGGACAAAATATATCTATATTATACACCACTTGACATAGAAACAACAGTTATTTTAGATGTCTCAGGTATTTTGAATGACACCAATAAACTTCTAAATATATTTTAATGGCTTTGATATGACACTATAAAATTAATAGAATATTTTTTTATTCAGAAGTATGGCTAAATTTCCACAAACTATATTATATAAGATAAATGTCAATCTGAAATTAAAAAAAGAACTGAAAATGTAAAACTAAAATGGTGTGTTCTGACATTTAGGAAAATTATTTTATGACTGACTAATAATGAATGTCAACACTTGTTTGTTTTAAAAATGAGTAGATAAGAGAACTGTTAGATCACTGATAAAACAGATTTATAAGTTTGGCTGTTCTCAAGAGATTACAATCCTTCTAATAAAGACAAATAATCACAAATAATCAAAGGATTTAATTCTCAATTCAATTACATCTCTGTGACCTATCTATAAAAGATTACTCAACAATTCCATCATAATATACATGTATTGAACATTTCCAAAATATGCTGACATAGCATTTTCTAGACACTCTCCATCAAAAACCTTTCAAAATCGGTCAAAAATCATTTTCTGGGTTAATTTTATAGTAAAGTTCTGAAACATTGCATTATAGTAAAACTCATACTAATTCACCTTCATGACTCAGTTATAAATCATTGGCCCTTTTATCCATGTTTGTTGACCAGTGTACAATCAGCCTTGACCATTATGGGAACGGTCAGATTTTAGTGAAGGAGGGGTGTTATTTAGAACGGTCAGATTTTAGTGAAGGAGGGGTGTTATTTAGTCACTAATGAACGTTAGCCATTAAAACATTATTTACTTTGGTAATGAATATAAACAACAGAGAAAAGTTTAAAGGACAGAGTTGATAGAAGTAAAACTTGGGAAAGATGTCTCTTTTAGTTGTTTCAGTCAGTGAGTGATAATTGTTTATAAACCAAGTGAGCAATTTTTCAGTTATATCATGGCGAAAAGAAGTTACATTTCGGCGAGATGGTGGTGATGTCCACTATGTACTAGACCAACAGGCTCTAGATTGTGTTTTATAGTGCTAGCTCACTGAAACAACTGTTCACAGGAAGACTTGGACACATCTTAATTATGAGGCAACCTGTATTTGCTTTTACTCCCTCATTCATGTTTTGTGCATAGGGAAGAAGCAATAAAAACTCATTTATTAGATTTGATTTTTTCATTTTTGGTGTTTAACACTACTTTCAGCAATATTTCAGCTATATCATGACAACCAGTTTTAATGGTGGAAGAAGCCGGAGTACCCAGAGAGAACCACCGACCATGGGCAAGCAACTGGTAAACTTTATCACTTGCGGCTGCGAGTCGAGTGCACCCTTTTTTGTAATTTACAAAGCCGGGCACGAACCCATGCAGTATTGGTGATAGGCTTATACGATTTGTTAGATAATCCAGTT